>SJYO01034137.1:39795167-39970092 GCA_006410555.1 Capra ibex
TTGGGGAGGGGCGGGACGTGGGAACCGTAAAGTAAATCGTGTGTGTTAATGCCCTACCTTCTCCTGTACTGACGTCCGAGACTCTCGCAAAACCCGTAATGTGGAGGGAGTCCCGGTGATCCCTTGTACTCGATTAATATAATTGTTCACCGTAGACCTTAAATAAGTTAAAATGTGCTTGTGACACAACAAATACTTACTTGGAGTGAACCCTTTACCTCTGATCCTAGGGTCGACAAATTGTTTGTCTGAGAAGGGAACCCAAACGGTTCGAGACCGTTCGATTGTTTGACGAACACAAGTGTAAATGACGATAGGCAACCGATGGGGCACCCTCAGGACTCTCAAAAATGAGATCCAATAGTTGGTTCTCCTGAACCCGTTTCCAGGATGTAATAGGAAGGTGTTTGACCTACGTAGACGGACCTCAGTCTTTCTCTCGTCAGAAGGGTCCCAGGATCTTAGGCGTGCAAACCGAGGTCTTCCCCATCCCTATCCTCCGCAGGGATAAACGGCGAGTCCCCGTGGACCCAACGACACGAAAAATAGGATGAACTTTGGTCCACACGTAAAGACTTTTTGTCCGACCCCTTTACCGGTGGCAGCTTCGAGTGACCCCAGGGACCCTATTTATTCTACCTCAGACCCACTATTCTATTTCCGATGGTAACTAGAGAACGACGGAATTTAACAGGCCATAGGAGTGAGAGGTTCTCCAATCCTTGGACCACCAACGAGTCCCTACGCTTACCAGTCCCGACTCCGGACCCTGTTAGTTCGCATAGACTTCCGTTACCCCTCTTCAGAACGAGGAGGTGGTCCCAAGACTGTTACGGGGTTTAGTCGTCCTTTACCAATGTCTGATCCCGGACACGGGAACTTTTACTCCTAGTCCTATTTTCTTCTCCCTCAACAGTGATCGTGTCGGGTAATTGGTGGGTCCTTTCTTTTTGTCTCAAACCAATTATTTTGTTTCAGATTGAAAAAGAGAAAGAACCACGAATCGGACCAAAGTGAACGAGTGTCCCCGGTTCCTGTCTCCGGAACTTGGATCTGGAAGTCTGGTCTCAAGACTCATACTTTCCCGAAGGGGTCATAGAGTCGTGGTTCGTGTTGTAACGATAAGTTCTACCACCGTCGGGTGCGTCTCTACGACGGGCTCCGTAACACCAGGTCTCGGCACTTGACTCGGGGTTGGGGCGGGCGAGGGTCGACCGTCCTAGGGATATTTCGTCGGGGTGGACAGACTCTCTGGCACCTGAGATCTAGGTCTCGAGTGTAGAAAACCAAAAAACTAGTTTCTTATCAAAAAGAAACGAAGATTTGGTTTGAGTCCAGAGTAAGACAACCAAGATTACTGTGGTCGGTCCTCCTAGGAATAACCCCTGACTGAACCCTCCCGGCCGTTGTTTTGACAATATTTTCTTAAATCAGTCGAGTTCGTCTGAACCAGTTATTGTACATAAAATAAAGGACTATTCCTCCTACCCCTGGACGAGAACTCTTTGTGTGATTTTTTCGACCCGGTTTTCTGGGACTTCGGTAAGTCTCCGTAAGTGCGAGGTCGTCCTCACCCCGGGCCCGGTACGACCAAAGTTCAAGGAGTAACGATGTATTTACCGGTTTCCTTTGTAATAGGTTCTCAAAGTGTAGTTTCCGATTTACAGTCCGACTAAAAGGAAAATTAGACAGGTTATTCGTTCACTCCTAATCTGTTACATGTACGAATCCTTCTGCTGAAGTACGACAAGGTCTCACCTGAACGGGTACGAGAGCAAAGGTCGGACAGGGGTGATTCCTCGTCAACAACACACTTGTCCCACCGTGTCTTTTAGAGATATCTTACAGACTTGTTGTATAATTTATTTACCTTGACCTTGGACCCCTTGTCAACCTCGACGTTAGTAGGGGAAATGAGGGTCGACCGAAATCCTTAAGTCTACTCCAGGTGGAGACCCTTTCCTCCGGAGGGCCTTTGGTGTCCTTTGGACAGGATTTATGGGTCTCAGATGTACTACCGAGTTTGACGTACTCTTTACTACCGAAGACTACGGGACCTAACTAGACGTTTCGTTACTTCAAAAAAAGAAAAAAAAAAAAAAAAACATCAAAATCTCAACACACATACGTCGGATCACAGAGTCTGGTTACCTTCTCTAGGTAGTAGGCACTACAAATTAAGAGTGTGTCATAACACACCACACGTCCCGTCCTAACTAGTAGACCTAGGATGTGTCCTCCTTCACCTCAGGGTACCTTCAATATACTGAATGGGGTTCTGTGTGCTAACGTCTGACCGGTCCTACCCTGAGGTCGACTCCTGAAAACTAGTGAAGAGACTGGGAGACTACGGTACACGAAAAGTGACACGGCACAACGATTACCCGATAAAGAGACACGTTTCAACAGTGAGACCCAATGGATTTCCTGGACCCTTTCCAGATGCAATAGGAAGGTATTTAACTTCCATGCACGGACCGTTCCTCAATGTCACTCTGTCGTCTCTTTTGATGGTTGAGAACCGAGACTCAACGGTATAATAATCTGGCACTCGAAGTACTCCCGTCATTGGTCCGGACCGAGTGAGACGTAGGATCCCGGACCGTATCATTTGTAGACGTCTCCCTCCCTTCCCCCTTCTTACCCTTCATACTTCCCTCCAATTAAAGAATCCTAGTGACCGGACGACACAGCCGAGAACATAATCTAATAGTGTCCGTGCGTTCTACTCAGGATCCTATCCTGAAACGTATTGTACTAAAAAGACCAGAGTAAGACCGACGCAATCAAAGGGTGGAAACAAAAAAGAAATGAAGACGAAAATTAAGTACACTAAAACAACAAAAGTGAAAAAGACGATATGAAATTCGTAAGAACACCGACTAATTTATAAAGACCCTGTAGTCAGGTGGTTTCTTATTTTTTTTGGATCTTTTCGTTTACTTATCGATATGTGTGTGTATTTACCGTCACTTGTAAAGATGAACACTGGGGGTTGGTTCTTACGGTGGGTAAGCTATAACTGTTTAAGGCTCTAAAAAAGGGGGGCGTTAGAACGATAGGAAGGAAAAGAATAGAAGGGTTTAAGATGAGTGAGAAATTGTGGATAAGGTGGTTGTCAAAGGAGGGACTGGAGTCGGTCGATCAGGTCGAGATCTTAGAAGATTGACTTTCACCGTACACGATGAACACTCGAGACTCCGACCGCCCTCGGACCCCGTCCCGTCACGGTACTCTGAGTTACCGGTTGGGGGGTGGGAGTGTTAGACTCACTCAAGGTCGTACACCACTGACGAGAACGGTCAGGTAGGGGATGGTGTTCTCGTACCGAACCGGAGGGAGTGGAGACGACTGAGACTTCCAAAATGAATTTAATGAAGGGATGGAGTTTGGAACAAATTGTAGGTAGAGATGGTTGTTGAACAGAGACAGGAGAACTCACGGAAGGACATAATTGATGTGTAAGGTCATCTCAGTGACAAAGACACAAAATGAAGGATGTGACATAAAACAGGAAATAATAGATTTTGTAGTACTTTTCTTATAATAGGGATATTTACGTGACTCCTACTAAACCTCCTTTTCCATGTTACCTTTAGAGACCCCACTTGTTCTTCTGACATTAATACGTCACGACTACTGTTTCCTGGTTACCCACGGAGACACAGTCAAAGTAATTACTGGAGACACCACGGTAGACAGGAACAAAAGGAAATGTAGTCCTAGTATTTGTCTACTCCAAACTTCCTGAAACACGAAACTTCTTGATAGTTTAATACAGAATGGAATAAGACCTAAGGACAATAGACATTGGAGATGAACCGTAAATTGTTTCGTGAAAATGTGCTGATAAGACACAGGTAGAACAAGAGTAAAAGAAGAGCTGTAGAGTTTCATGACTTGTACTCCATCTGAGTGTCTCTCGGATGTCGGATGTAAACTCTCAAGTGGGGTACGGGCCCCTACCGTAAGAGGGTTCGGGTTAAACAAGGAGACTCCTTGTTCTGTGGTCGTCAGGCTCGTTCATTAGGGTCAGGTTTCGTTGTACAGAGAGGGGCCCTGGGTGAAGGAAACACAGCTTCAGTAGCCAAAAACAAAAACAACGTGAACAGGTCCTGAACCCAACCCCTTCACCCCAACCTCCTCCCCTACACAACCAGACTTCCCACCTTTGGTGAGAGGATTTCGTGGTGGGACTCTTGTGTGCCTTTCGTTTGTACGAGACCGACCCGGATGTCAGTGGTAAATGTCGAAGGAAAGATGTCGACGTTTTTATAACGTAGTCCAACAGTCAAAGACTGAAACAAAAACAAGTCATTTATTTTTATTTCGATGACTATTTACGGTAATCATTTACACTCAAGAGCAGGGTACCAGGTGCAAACACTCTTGTTCCGGACTTCTAAGGAGATGTTCAATTGAGAGGACCTCCGATGAGACGTACTTTTGACAGTAAAGGATACAAAGTACGTCCCAACCTGACCAAACGGTGTGTCTTGACATACATATGGACCGAAATAAATTTATCTCAGTCTTTATTCCCGAAGTAAATGGAATACCGTTCTTATGGGAGGGTCAGACGAGTCATTGGTCTCGTCCGTTGTACGGACTTTTCAGGTCGACGACTCGGTTTCCGGATCTACCTGAGTCATAATGTGTTTCTGTGACTATTTGTATCGGTCTTCTAGGGTTCTTCATGTGTTATATTTACGAAATAACGATCGTGTCTCCAAAGAAAAATTCATTTAATTTTCTTTATTTAGAAGTAAAAGTGTAAGATATAACGTCAAGTTCCATTGATCGACCAATCACCTATACAAGTACCCCCTGTGTCCGATATCCTCCTCTCGTACTGTAAGTGTGCTTTCTTGAGTCTTTACACCGTAGAGAGTTCCGTAGGTCGGTGACAGGAAACAGTCATTGTCGTTCATCTCCAAAGAAATTTTGTAGTACTCATCTGTGTTCCCAATATTTATCTATTGGCCGTTACAATCTTTCGTCTTTTGGTAATTTATGTCTTCCGATATATACACAACGGGTATAAAGTATATGAGAGCCAATCCAAACCATGAAAATTTATTCACTAGAAATAGATCCAATCTCTACTTAACCTAAGCCGTCGACCTTCCCTTCGACTGTGACGGGTACAGTACCTCGGAAGTGACCCTTCGTCGTCACACCACGAGTCGACCCTCCTCTCCGCCTGTCCCCCGACCGGACAAAGTGTGGTACGGGGGGTGGGACGGTCCTCCGGTTCTCCGTTCTTTCCACACACCTGCCCGGTGCCCGTACTGTTCACCTCGAGACCACCCCGCACCGTTAGTACCGTGTGACCTTGTGATGTTTGTCTCTTCCTTTGGAGGTCCGGACCGGTCGAGAAGGTTCCAATGGCGGTCGTCTAGATCCCGTACCCTCGGTTTTCATTATGAACGATGTGGTCCTGATCGTCCACCACCCGTGTCCCCTGACCCCCCGTCTCTTCTGACACCTAAGGTTGACGTCCCTCTTAAGTGAAGTATACTTAACATACGTCTTGACCTGTACCCTAATAAAGATGTTCCGTGGGTCGTAGTGGAAGAAAGGTTTAAGAGTTCAGGTGAGTCTAGTGAAAAACCAACTAAACTTTCTATTCGAAACCTTTTCTAGAATAGTTAGACACTTTTTGTTGGGTCCGGGATTGAATAAGGTCTTATTAGTTCTTCCTTAATTTACGTATGTACGTGTACACACGTGTGTGTGTGTGTGTGTGTGTGTAGAGAGTGTGTGTGGGGGTTTGGTACGTCACTCGGGGCTCCGACACTTGATGTGTCTTACCAGAGACCTCGAGGTAGAGGACTAGAAAGTGAGTTCAATAAATACCTACATTCTTTCGGTCTGACCCAGTCTTTGAAGGATTCAAGAAAAAGGAATCATGTAGACGTCACATGGTCGAGGACCGTAAAAGTTAGACCAGACCGAGATTGATTTTGGTAAAGTACAAAACGAAACTTCTTTACCTATTGTACTTTGCCATTAAACCGACGTTTTGGAACCTTTTAACAAGGGCCGGGTTTGTAGACGGGGTTTACTCGAGTCGACTCTAGAGGAACCTCCTCGTCCTCCCCTCGCACTTGTCTCTCTCGGACCTTCTCCCTTTACTTCTGTTACCTTTCCGAGGGAAACGAGGACTCACTCCAGGAGACACTGTCTCCGTAGTTTGTCATGTCGAGGGAATAAGTCCGGGAGTGGGGTCTTTCTGTGTGACCTACACGGGTGCCGACGAGGGGTCGGAAATAGGGTAAGGGTTATAAACCATAGTAATTCCACTAGGGAGTGTCTCACGGTTCTTTGGTGCGGGTGACCGAACGTAAGTAATATGGGTCGCTTACCAGATGTACGACAGTAAACTTAACAATTTATTCCTGATTCATAACCCCTAAGGACTCTCGATCCGGGGTGTCCCTTTCGTCTCTCCCCTTAGCACGTCCGACCAGAAGTGGAAGGAAGAACCGGTAGAATTCTCAAGAAGACCCCCTAGAAATGACAGTGTCAGAATTGAAGTCTCATGAGAGCGTTTGGTTTAAGAGGGGACTTTTTGTCTTTTCCCGTCTTAGTCCGAGGACTCCGGTTTTGTAAGGTTGTACCCGAAAGGGGAAGTCCTTTACCCCATCTTTGAGGTGAGGATGGTGACCTGTGGACCCTACACAGACACGAGAGAACCCAGAGGACCTCTAGATCAGGTGAAGTTGACTTTCTTTTGGTGCTCCAAGGGTCCATTGTCAGGAGAGCCGAACCCTAAGATGTAAGGAAGGGCAATCAGGAACCCAAATTACACACACGAGTCAGCGACTCAGCACAGAGAAACGCTGAGGGACCTGACGTCGGTCGGTCCTAGGAGACAGTCACCCTAAAGGGTCCGGTCTTATGACCTCGTCCAACGGTAAGGGAAGAGGTCTCCTAGATGGACTGGGTCCCTAGAGAACGTAGAGGACGTAAGAAATTGTGACTCGGTGGACCCTTTCACCTTTGTTTATGGATTTCCGGAGGGTACCTCCTCATGTATAGTGGATATTACGGAATTTTTATCTTGGGATTTATTTATGACAGGTGTCAAGAGGTGTCTCAGTCCCCTTTCTCAGTTCTTTAGTTTTATTGACTGACTTCTCCTTGACCCTACACCATCATTCGACAAGGGATTCTGAACGGAAACCAGTGAAGGGGAGGACCGAGTGCCGTGAGAGACCCTAGAACCAGTACCTGGTTCCTCAGACACAGTAAACATCTGTTTGTGACTACCGTGACGATCGTACCCCGTCGTGACCCGACCCACTTCCTCTTTGCTGTATTGACCAGGGTCGGAGGCTCCTCGGGCGTCCACCAGGACGGACTCTCCCTCCCCACCCACGGTCCAGTGGACGGATCCACCGGTGTCCTCTACTTCGGGGCGTTGGCGACGAGATTCCTACGACCCCGCTCCTGTTCGGAGGAACTGTGGTACGAGGAAAAGAAGTGGAGAAAAGAGTTCAAGGAAGAGTAAAATGGAGAGAAATTTACAGAGAAAAAGAGAAGAGATAAAGTAACAATGTAGTTCATACAAGAGAGTTAAAAAAAGATATTTTATGAACTTGAAAACAGAAGAAAAGAAAAATTTCAGTGAGGAGACACTTCGAAGAGGAGTGCGAGAGTCCTCGCGTGGGATGAGGAGACATAAGTCTCGTGGACACGGGTGGAGGTGATGACTGACAGACGTGGTCCCCCGTCCCACGCCCTCCCTCCACCGGCGAGACAGAGGGAGTGGTTGGACCCAGAGTGACTATGTCGAAAGGCAGGAGGGGGTGGGGTCACACACCGGGTGTCGCGGTCCGACTTCCATGGACCACTGACCCCCCAATAGCCTCTCGAGAGGACCGTGGCGCGTTCCGAGGAGTACGTAAAGGTCCCGGAGGAGGCTCGTGGTCCCGTGGACTCCCCAGTACGAGGGGGTCGGGGGTCCTGTAGTCTCTGGCCCCGTTCGTTCGCACGACAGGAGAGTAGACGTGACCGGTAGAACGAGGTCCCTACTCTTCTTATTTGAACCCTAACGGGGTGAACCATATACCAAGGGAGTGACCGAGGTTGGTCCGACAGAGAAATAATGGTCGAGTCGAGACCGAGAGTGACCCGAAAAAGGACGGGGACCCGTTACCACGTACACAGAGGAGTAGTGTCTGTAGTAGACGGAGGACAGACTTCGCGCCAAATGAGGGAAGAACAAGGGAACGAACACGTGCGTGAACCCCGTCTGGGACTTGGTGAGGGGAGTCTAGAGACTGATCCGACACTCTTTGTATTCTTTCGGAAGTCTCCGTCCTTGAACGTGAGGTCACGCTGACAGTCTGGGGTCTGGAGACCCACGAGTTTCGTCACCTTTCGGGATGACCTGACCCCCGTGAAGAGGGGACCTGGGGTCCGTCGGTCGACGTCATTCGCGAGTCTGACGAGATTCTACCTCCCGACCCAAGTATGGACGGCGTCCTCCTTTATTGTGGGCACCCGGGCTGGCGTCCCTTTCGGTCGCTCTGCGGGATCCCGTGACTCACCTCGACTTACGACCCCACCCCCTAGTCGTCTGTCGTCGCGGGGGAGCCGAAACACGATCGACCGACACACGGAAGTCGGTTGAGTAGGGGTAGAGGACCATGGGTCGACAGAAAGACTGTAGTCAAGGACTTACAATCATATGTATGGTGAGTACTTCGAACGAATTTCGCATCCAAGGACTGGTTAGGGAAGGATTCTGAGACAAGGTCAACCAGACCCCTTTTCGGGTTCTCTGGTACTCTACCCACCAATAACCTGGGTCTGAAACTCGTTATGACGACATTCCAGAGACTTTCGGAACTGTAAAGTCAAGAAGTCGATAAAACGGTAGAGGAAGGTCCTCTAATTGAGAATTAGGTCAATTTAAGACACCGTGTCTGTCAAAGTGTCAATTCCTTCTTCGAGTGACGACGTGTTTTCCGTCTGCGTGACAATGACTGTGCGGGGTTATAGAGATGTTCCCGTAGACAGGTCGACCCAGTACCCAGTCCCGTGTCCTGTAAATCTTCGGACATAAGTACATACCTATACTCTCAACCTGACACTTCTTTCGATTCACGGCTTCTTACCTACGAAAACTTGGCACCATAACCTCTTCTGAGACCTCTCAGGGAACCTGACGTTCCTCTAGGTTGGTCAGGTAAGACTTCCTCTAGTTAGGACCCTAAAGAAACCTTCCTTACTACGATTTCGACTTTGAGGTCATGAAACCGGTGGAGTACGTTTCTCAACTGAGTAACCTTTTCTGAGATTACGACCCTCCCTAACCCCCGTTCTCCTCTTCCCCTACTGTCTCCTACACTACCGACCTACCGTAGTGGCTGAGCTACCTGCACTCAGACTCACTTAAGGCCCTCAACCACTACCTGTCCCTCCGGACCGCACGACGCTAAATACCCCAGCGTTTCTCAGCTTGTGATGACTCGCTGACTTGACTTGACTTAACTTGACTAAGGACGAAGAACCGGTCTGATCCAATATAAGGGTTTCTACTTGGTTTGAGCCGCATGTATACTCCATTTCATTCTACAACTTAAAACCACAGAGAGTTAGTCGGTAAAATCCTTTAGTGAATCTGAGTGCGTATTTCGTTTGTTCCCAAAGACGGATCCCACAGACAAAGGGACGGGAAAGGAAACCGAATGTCGTCGTAAAGAGTCTCGTCCCAGGGACCTAGTGGACATGGTCTTAATAAGGTCTTTAAACAATTTTTACGATAGGACCCGGGATCGGGTCTAGATGATTTAGTCTTGGAGACTCTCCCTACAGTGGTCTATCCGCACGAACCGTTCGGGGAGAGGGTCGGACGTCCACTGAAAGGGTACGTGGGCGTATGACATGTGTGTGTGTGTGTGTGTGTGTGTGTGTGTGTGTGTGTGTGTGTGTGTGTCTGAGTCCCGTAGGTTTGTCGCGAAGAACAGAAGTTTCGGACACAGGAATCAAAAATTTTACGTCTCCAAGTGTCGTAAGAAAGGTAGGGGGTCCAAACACTGTGTATAAAACATCGAACCCGAAATACTGGAGAACAAAGTCCTCTCGAATTACTCTACCCTTTTCTGTACTTCTGACTTTATCTACCTTGATCGACTTGTCCGTCTTGACTCTCTTTGAGTCGGGTTCAGAGACTGGGATCCTTAATTTCCGGTTGGGTGATCCACTTTTTGGTTGAGACTTATAAGTAATCTTCTTGACCACGACTTCGGCTTCGAGATTATGAAACCGGTGGACTACGGTTCTCGACTGAGTGACCTTTTCTCGGACTACGACCTTTTTTGACTCCAGTCTCCTCTTCCCCCACTGTCTCCTACTCTACCAACCTACCGTAGTGGTTAAGTTACCTGTACTCAAACTCGTTCGAGACCCTCTCTCACGTCCTGTCCATTTGGACCGTACGACGTCAGGTACCGCGACGTCCCTCGGCCTCTGTTGAATTGTTGACTTGTTGTTAGTGGTCCATTGGACGTCTCCCGTCGGGAGAGGTGTCGAGAGACATCCCCTCGCTAGTCTCCGAGTCTGTCGGGAGTCTTTCACGATGGAGGGAAGAGACACGGAGAGCCTCCGTCCGTTCCACTACGGTCCTTGGTTTCAACGTATCTCGGACGTCCGGAATTCTCTTTGTCAAGACAGGTCGACCTTCCACTTCGTCTCAAAGACCCTGACATAATTTATTCTTCCTTCTCACTTCCTGGTCCTGTCCCGTCCAAGAAGATAAACTTCGTAAAGGATGGTGAGTCCCAGTAAATTCCTTCTCTTTTGTACAAAACCCCCGTTTGTCCCTGTTTCTGAGTATATTAAATCTGTCCTACTTCACTCAGAGTAGTCTCTCGTGACAAAGGATTAACAAAAAATTGACGTACCTCTTCCGGTTTAGTGACAATCACGGATACTCTACTCATCTCTGTCTCCGGTGATCAGACACACCAAGACTGTGTCGGTTTGACAAGGGACCTGGAAGAAAGATCCGTTCCCGTTACGAAGGCTATCTTTCGAGACGTGACCTGTTACAGTGTTCGAACTTAGGACCACCTTCCGAACGGGGTACTACTCACAGGTCCCGATTGGACCCTACTCTTTGACGATTGGTCGCCAATGTATACTGTTCGGATAAAATGCGGGTACTGTGTGTGACAATTACTGGACATTGTCAGATACACTCGCCGTAAAGGTCTCGGTCACTGCTGGGACTGTAAAGTCTCCGGCTCTCTCGTGTTTGTGTACCCATCCCTTACTTTGTCCGACTTACGTAGAACTTTTCGTCCTCGTCTTTCAATTCCGTTCAATTCTTCTCTACTCGTGCACCTCTGAAATATTTGCGACTTCCTTATGATTATTGTTGTTTATGATTATTGTTGTTTACCCAAGACCGACATCTCGTTCACCCTCCAGGACTTCCGGTCTTCGTTTCCAAGTTCGTTCTCGTCGAAGAGCGACCACAGTGGTGTCTGTCTTTCGTCCGACTACTATGATCGACTTTAAATCCCTTTGAACACAACGTAAAGATTTCATTATGTAAATAATTCTCTTTTTACCTAACAGATGAACCGTCAGTAAATCAACTAGTTATTACTACTATCATCGAGTGTAAAAGACTTCCAAACAGTCTGTGGGACTACCTATAAACCGTATGAACTAAGAGTGTAAATTAGGAGTGTCGTTGGGACACCCCCGTCACGTTAATGTTACGGGTAAAATACCTACTCCTCTGACTTCCAATTACTCTAATTCATTAAACAGGTTCCACCGTGTCCTTAATTCGTCATCTCGGTCCCATGTATAGACTCGACACGCTAAGATCTTTGAGACGAGAATCCGAGTTTAGATTTAGAGTTTCGATTTGAAGTAAAAGTGCCAAATTACCGAGTCCTCATCTTTAATAATCGATGTCATACATTTCTACATTTAGAAGACACGACCAGTACCCCAGTGAGGAGAAGAGGGATTTGTGGTGTGGAAAGAGAGTACCACGGAAACGAGTGGGAAGGGAGTGATGGTTGGGATCTTTTCATAAGGAGAGAGAAGTAGATGAATTTACAAGGAGAAGAAAGTTCCGGTTAAGTTTAGGAACATTTTCTAGTGCAGATTTCAACAGGACCTGAAGAGACCGAGTATGGTAGAGATAGTGGGGACATTGTTAAAGGTTGTTTTACAATTCATTGAGTTACTCGACCTGGAAAGGGGTGTCTGGTTCCTAGTACGAAACGTGTTTCATATACGAGTCATCAACAATCGTCCAATTAACACTTGACTTGTAAACAAATTTTTTTCCTATATAAGTCATTACGGTCCTTCTCACCCGTATCTTCTATAAAAGAGAATTCTCAGTGTCCTAAATCTTTTGTACCTTGGTCGAGAAAAGTTTTACTTACTTTTAAGTTTAAAACCCCTACTCCATAGTCGAGTCCTTCTGGGATCGATGGCAAGGAAGAAGTTTCGGCAAGATTCTTAGGTAGATATATACTTTGACGTTTATGTTGGAGAGATCAAAAGGAGACGGTGTCAGGATAAAAAGTGTAGGAATCGTAGCGTTCTCCCTTCAGGTCGAGACTAGGACTGGATCTTCTCAGGAATAATTTGGACTATGGGTGTGAAGGAACCGGTCTGTAGTGTCTTTGATTCGGTGGTTTTAAGACCAAGATTCGAGTCTAGACGATAAATGACCGACACATTGAATCCGTTCGATGAATTGGTGAGGTTGGGAATCAAAGAGTAGACTTGGTAGATACTCTATTTGCATTACATAGATAAGGTGTCTTAATGACACTTTTCGTTTACTCTGTTTTGGTTTGTTACAATCCATTCTTCCCTCTTATTTCGATGTACGTCTCGTCCGTAGACTAATTATGGATAATGACAATAGCGTTTTAGGAACATTGCCCAGTAGAAGGACATTAGAGATGGTTTTGTAGGAGAGATGTGGTTCTTACGACGGGAATTTTAGAGACTATAGAGGAGTCGAGGGTGTGGACGGGAGATTTCTGGAAAGTCTGACCCAAATTTCGTTGGAGAGGTGAACGTAGAAGTCGTTCAGGGGAGGCAAGTGGGGTACAGGTTCGAGATGTCGGGGTGTGAGTTTTCTAGGTTATCCGTGGTTCGTCCACTGTTACTCGCTTGACGTATGCACATTTTTATTGTCGTTGGTTATAATTCAAGGCACTTGACGTCTTGAGTGTCGGCGTTGTTAAGGTGGTACCGACTTACTTTATTCGTTCTTTAAATCTAAAATACCTTTCGGAGGAGAAAAACCTACAGTCCATTTCTAAAAATTTACAATACTCCTTTTTTTGGGTTTTGTAAAGAGATCCGGTCTAAACAGGGACTCATCCGTCAACCACTGGACAAAATTTATGTGGTTTAAGACAGAACACAGACCTGATAAGACATGAAAGACACTGAAGTACGTGTCCTTCACAAGAACGATAAGGGAGACGGACCTTATAGAAGATCTTTTTGACTTTACAATAAGGAAGACTTTGAAGTATCCTTTTTAACTAAAAAGGAGACATGAATTGTTCTATAAATTGGATGAAGATATTATCGTGGATAATGTACTCTAATAACCATGTACTTAAAAAGAGGTGAGGGTGAATTCCATTCCCGTAACAACACAAAATCAACAGGAACATTACACACGAAACAAATATCTGTACACAAAAGTTGTATCACAAACAAATTACTTACCTACCCTCATTCTCTTAAGTGACTACACTCATGTGAGACACGACGATAAACGTTGAGACAAAGAGAAACCCGTGGTCGTTGAACCCTGTGAATGTAAAGAGAGGGTAAAGGTCTGTAGAACTTAGGGGGTTTCCCCGAGACCCGTAAATTCCGTAACATTGTTAACTAGGATTTTCTTATTTTGTACATGACAATCACACTTAAGACAAATGTGTCTTTATTAGGGTGACCGTACTATAAAGAAAACGTTCAAGATAAAAATTTAAGGAAAAGGGTGTACTCTTAAGATATTAAATTCTAAGACACCCAAAAAAAAATTAACAATAACCTGCTATTAACGAAATGTGACAACATAAGTAAAGACGACATGTCGTTTCACTTAGTCGATATACATATGTATATAAGGAGAGAGAGCTCAGAGGGAGGGTGTGAAATCTAAAGGACTAAATCGGTTATCCTTCACAGGGAAGAGTACCACTTCAGAAATCAGCCAGAGGGGGTAGAATGGTCTCGAATACACGAATAAAGTGTGTCCGAGACTTCTTAATGTTCCGGGACGTGGGGGGTTGGGGACGGGGTGTCTTACACAATACCGGTCTTGCTCTGACTGGGACTAGAATGGTTTGTCAGGGCCGAACGTAACGTCTTCTGTGACACTCTCGGAACAACTACAGCAATCATTTCTGTCGACGATGTTCGGGTTTCAGACTCAACAACCGAGAAAGTTATTGAAGTAGGTATCAGAATTTGGAGTTTTAAAGGACTTGTCCCGGTTTCTAGACGTTGTTTTGTCTACCTAGGTAGTACCTACGAAACGGTAGGAAAGTGGACAAGAGGTTTAAAGTCCGTTCACATAAGACGGAAGTAGTAAATTTACTACAAATTCAAATCGTCTTGTATTGACATTTTATAGGGTTTGAAAGGGTCTCATTCTAATGTATTCAGATGGAAATCTCCCATTGTGGAGGTGAGGGGCCGGGACGGACCGTAGGGAAGTAAAGTAACATACAAGATGTCGACACAAGAGGTGTTCGAGGGTCCGTGACGAGGTCTTGACTCTCGATGACGAGACCCAACGACCGACTAGATGTTGACCAGGAGAGGACGTCTTCGCACTACTACGAACCCACGAAAGAGAAAGGACCAATTGTCGGATTACTTGGTGTGACCCCCCTGGAATTGACAATAGTTACATAATGACTCTGATCACTAACTAAAAATACTACTAAGACAACTGGCTGTCGTGGATGTTAGTATTTCACGGCAGTGGACCGGAGGTAGATCGACCGAACGGAAAAACAGATCGAAAAAAGAACTTTCACCCTACAGGTATCGGTACAAATAACGATAACGTATTACATATATTTCATGTTTCTTGATTTGGAGATTATCACAGGTGATCTTTACGGGACCTTTGTTGGGACCCCTTCTTCACCGACGACAACTCCAGATTCTCGATGGAGGAGGAACCGCTAGGCGTACAGCAGTCACTGTAACCTTTTGTGGCACCCGAGTTACTTCTTAGGGAAAGCTGGGTCGGGGAACGGAGGCGTGAGCTCGAACCGCGGGAGTCGGTGTGGCGAGACCTACTCGAGATCCTAGAACAACATGACAAAGAACAGTTAGACACCTTCTTTCGTACATTACTGAGGTTCACTTTAGGAGAGACTTTTACCTGATTTTATGTGAGTTCTTAGAGAGTAAACACTAAAAAAAAACTTCAAACTAAGATGCATTAGTTTAGTGTACCTTGACGACAATTAATTGGTAAAAACTAGATGTTTTTCACTTTAAAACATACCAAGTTGGATTCTGTAGTTCTTAAGCTTATTTACGTGACTAGACGACAATGACTGTTTAGCATTGATGGTCAAGTTCTAAATTCGTTACAAAGAGTTACTGCCTCTATAACCAACTAACTGATGACTGAAAAATGTCTTCATTTTTAATCGGAATATCTGTTTACTTATCACGTCACTGAACATGACTATGATTTGTCTACTTTTGTTGTCTCCTCGATTGTGCGTCGGGGACATGTACCGCGATGTACAGTTTAGGATAACCCCATCATAAAAATACCTTGACGTCAATGTGGTAGTCTCCTTTCCTAATTCAAATTTCTCCCTCTCGATCGTAGGATCAGGTATTTTATTCCAGTAAGAACGGAGGAGGTACTCCGGGGTTCAATATCTCAATAACGAGTTAACGAAAACATTTATTTTATTTTTGGATGTGAGTGGACCCAAACTTGACGACAATCTTGAAATCAGAAGAGAGTTTACCGGGGGTTTGATTCCTCTACAACAAAGAATAGTCCTTTTGGGCACGAGAGGACTAGGTCTACTCTAAACCAGATGTATAAGGAAATTTATGAGAGTCAAGTTTTGATTTTAAGTAGACCCTTTTGTGAATCTACTCACCCTTCCTGGACGTCTCGAGTCCTCACGTCAGACGTACCCCAGACACCCGGAGGAGGAAGTGGTGTCACGTACTCCGTAAGTCCCATTCTCTCTTGGTGTGTTGTCTCCTTTTTCGTCTGTCGAGAACGAGGGATGTATAAATGTTCGACGTACACCAAAGGGGTCTCACCCAGTCCAACCACCTTTTCTTTGGAACCGTCGGCCATTTTCCTATTTAACAAAGGTCCTTCCTCTCTATGGACGGGAGGGACTGACACCGTGGACACCCCTACAGAACTTAGGTTGTCAATTCTTGACCCAAGATCAATTCTAGGTAGAACGGTACGGAAAAAATCTCGGTTCTCTGAGGTTGAATGGGGGTTTCAACTACTATGGGAATTCCCTCAGGATTAGGGAATCAAAAAGTCTCTATTTCAAATCTTTGCTTTTCTCTTCACATTCTGTGTTCGTTCATTACGGAACCACCGATATAGAAGTCGGTACTTCTGTTGACTCCTCCTCCTCATTCCTCCGACCACGGAACAACCCGAGGTAGTGTCGCAGGATGAAGACACGAGTGGTCCCTAATTCTTTCCTGTACAGATACTAAAGAGATGGACCCCAGGGACGAGCCACCACCCCAGTTTCCCTGAGGGGTGATACGCGGAGAACCGGGCGAGGTGTGAAGAAGAGTGTTTAAGAAGTATCTACCTGAGGAGGTGTTTCTAAGCTCTGGGACGGCACGTCGTGACCGGAACCAACTTCTTATGTGGGACCACTCGGACGAGGTGTCGTATCAGGTGATGTTCTCCTTTGTCGGTACAAGAGTTGTGGTTAGATACCCTGACGGAGGGAGGGGAGGGGTTTCTTGGTCCGTATTACAGTACGAGTGACGTCTCGTCTTGGTACTCGTCGGGTCACTTTTCGTGACCTGACTCTTGTGTCGAAAAAGGATGAAGATTGGTCTGGGACTGTGATGACCGATACAATTCGAACCGTTAGATGAGAACCTTAGGGAAAGAATAAGATATCTTTTCTCCTTAGTCTGGTGTAATAGATATTTTCCTCAGAGTTTGGGGTTATTAGGTTCCCCGACCCGTCTAGTACGTCACCATCATCTCGTCACACTGCCTCTGAGTCTTCGGGATACGTGTCTGTATCGGGTCCCAACCGTCCAAGGTTCGAATTTTTTTTTGTCTTTAGTTATAAAACACATTGTAAATCTTCATTTACAATTCTTCGAGTCCCCGAAGAATCCACCACGATCATAATCTTTTGGGTGGACGTAGGTTCGTCCTCTACGTCCTTTGTACCCAAGTGAGGGACCCAGTCCTTCTAGGAGACCTCCTCCCGTACCGTTGGGTGAGGTCATAAGAACGGACCTCTTAGGGTACCTGTCTCCTCGGAACACCCGATACCAGGTATCTCAACGTTTCTCAGCCTGTACTGACTTCGCTGAATCGCGTGTGTCGTGTTTGTGTCGGTATGGGACGTAAACCGGATGTCTGACGGTCAAACGTTAGGGATTAGATATTCTGGAACGTCAATACGAAAATTAATCACAAAACCACTTAATTTGAAATTGTCGTTACTAACAGAAACTTCTGTGATTTAAAGGAGATATAAATGTATATATTATCGTACCTTAATGTATTATCGTACACCATTGAGTAAAAGTAGAGAACATAGAATATAAACTTTTATCATAATTATTTCGACCACAGACACAGGAATCAGTATAGACTGAGAGACGTTGAGATACCTGATATCGGACGATCCGCAGAGACAGGAGCCCTAAAGGGTCCGTTCTTATGACCTCACCCAACGGTACGGGAGGAGGTCCCTAGAAGGGTTGGGTCCCTAACTTGGACGTAGAGGACGCCGAGGAGGTAACGTCTGTCTGAGAAATGGTGACTCAGTGCTCCCTTCGGCCACAGACAATCAACGATTTACTGACTGAGTTACTTAACTGGTTACATGATAGTCACCTCACGGATGTAAAATTATCCTTAAATCAATATCTTAAGACTAGAGAAACTGTTGATCATATTTCGACTTAAGAAACGTTTAAGGTTCGATCCCGATTTTAAGTCCGTTAGACAAAAGACTGTAGAGATTATCACTTTAACTCCCTCGTCCCGACGTACAGTCCTACACCTCTTCTTTTGCCTACGAACTTTCTTCAAAACATTAAAGTAAGGGACCCTTCAAAAGGGATTGTCTTCCTGGTGAGGGTACGTCTCACCTGATCTCTCGTCGGATAGTCCTCTGTACCCCAAAGGATCTAACATCGAGGTTCGGAGACATATCAGACTGACGGTTCCACACTAGTAGAGGTTAAATCCAGATAAATATGTCTTGACACCTCTTCCCTGACCATTGGGTGAGGTCATAAGGACGGGCCTCTTAGGGTACCTGTCTCCTCGGACCACCCGATGTCAGGTACCCCAGGGTTTCTCAGTCTGTGCTGGTTCCCTGATTGTGTTGTGTGTTGTGTGTATTTCTTGACTGGTGTCACACAGTAGTTGGAATGACTTTCGGTGCCCCCGTTGTCTTTCCCCTCACCCGTCGATTTGTCTCTTCTCCCACACCCAAACCCTGTTGCGACCGTCCCGACCACTTGATTTTTTAAAATTACTAGATGTTTCGATGGTCCGTATGTACTCTGCAAAGTCTAAAGAACTTAGATCCGCCTCCGATGTAAAGGTCACAACTCTCCGAATTTGGTGTGACAAGAAAGGTGACACGTCGTGACCGGTTCGGAAGTGGAGAAGATAATATAAGATGTTGTAACGTCTTAGTTTTACCGAATACTACAGATCTTTTGTTCGAGATAGACTAATATTCACCAGAAAGGGTTTTCACCTCTCTCCAAAAAGAGGAATCTTACTTCCCAGATCTGAAAAGAGGAACTTACGGTGAATCGAAGTTTCTGGAAAGAGACGTACAAGACAGATTTCACCTCTATTGTTTTCACTGGTGGTGCACCGTCACACGGTCCTGTTCCGTCGTGTATACACCACCTGAATGTCAGTCGTAGACGTTTTTATTACAACCCTGAAAAAGGAGGTTCAAGGTCCCAATGAGCGAAGTTTAACGAAGAAGGTCGACGAAGAACCTATTCGAAAGGTTGGACTTTCTTCCCGTTACCTCTGTCCAAAACGTGTAGAACGTCAACTCTGGTATTTCACCGGTCTCCGTCGACATACGTTGTCACCCTGTCCCATCGTCACCTGGGACGTCCCGTTTCGTGGCGACCTATGTGTTCTAGCCGAGGACACCAGTGGAACACACCTGTTCAATACATCAGACCCTAAGTCAAAGTACAGACATGACTTCCCTCGACCTTCTGTCGAAATCAAAGTATTACCTTCCTCGTTCCTTTTCCCCCAATTTGGACTAAGAATTAGTGACTTACTAAAAAGATTTCTATTGACCGTTCGTTTTACATTGGTCTCTAAAAGGTAGTGATGTGACACCGAAAATCGAAACCTGAGACCGGAGATCTTTTTTCGGTTGACCGAGGTGAACTTTCTGAAAATACTCGTATTTTGTTTGAGAAGTACACAGAGGTTTTTACGGTCCATACTGAAATTAGTGTACCAGGTTTATATATATATATACATTTATGTATGTATGTATATATATATATATATATATATATATATATATATATCTACACTATGGAGACGAAGACGGATCCCGATATCATTTTCCTAAGGTCTTTCGACTCCTGGACAGAAATAAACACGTTACGGGTAATTAGATCTTAGGTTCGTTCGCTCTCCACTCAAACTTCTTTCGTGAAGGGTAACACATCTGAGTGTGACAATTGTTGTAACTTTCATAGTTCTATCTTCGTACCTACGTCGTGGATTTCGGGGGTAAGTTCTTCCTTACGGAACGGAGTCACTGATCCTTACGACAGTCGCGTAAGACTTTTTTCGAAGGAGTGGGTTTCCCTGTGGGAGGGGACCCCAGGGTGTAGGTGACGGACAGTCACCGTCACCGTGGTGGTGATCTGTCGAGACGAAGTGGTGTGGGCGCACGAACCGCCTCCGGTAGTCCGGATGCGACGTCGAGGTGAAGGGGACGGAGGTGACGGGAAGCCGACCCTAAGGGTCATTGTACACTGGACGTACCGTTTGGGGTGGAGTCGTCGGGGAAGGTCCCGTGGACCAGACGCTGTCCACGACGAGATGACCTCCTGTCTCCAGTGAGGCACCGGGTATATCAAGAATATCCGGCACACGGGAACAACTCTACTTTTGTCAATGAGTACTGGACCTTAGGATGACTTTTATTGGGTAAAATTTTCAGATCCCCTTCTCTTTATGATTTATATACAACCTGAGGAGATCAGAGACTGACTCTAGGACTGACTATTGAGGAGTTTGTCACCCCTCGTCAATTTTCCGGGACCTCGGACCTAAAATAAAAATTGACTAATATTGTGAATTGTTGACAAACTCGAACCCTAAATTTTTTTAGAAAAGACTCGGAGGTAAGGGAGGGGGTATTTGCCTCGGTAAGGGAGGAGGCATTTGTGATGGACGTAGTCTTGAAGTGTCGTTTATCTTCCCCTTTTTTTACCTTTGTCACTGTCTAAAATAAAAGAACCCGAGGTTTTAGTGATGTCTACCATTGACGTCGGTACTTAAATTTTGTGTGAACGAGGAACCTTCTTTTCGATACTGTTTGGATCTTTCGTATAATTTATCTCGTCTCTGTAGTAGTGAAACGGTTGTTTCCAGGCATATCAGTTCGATGCCAAAAAGATCATCAGTACATACTTACACTCTCGATCTGGTACTTCTTCCGACTTGTGACTTCTTGACTACGAGAGTTTAACACCACGACCTTTTCTGAGAACTGTCAGGGAACCTGTCGTTCCTTGAGTTTGGTCATTTTGGCTTCCTTTAGTTGGGACTTATAGTAACCTTCCCGACTACGACTTCGACTTCTAGGTTATGAAACCGGTGGACTACACTTCTCGACTGAGTGACATTTTTTGGAACTACGACCCGTTCTGACTTCCGTCCTCCTCTTCCCCTGTTGTCTCCTACTCTACCACCTACCGTAGTGGCTGAGTTACCTGTACTCAAACTCGTTTGATACACTCTATCACTTTCTGTCCCTTCGGACCCGCACCCGTGTTTCTCAACCTGTACTGAATCGTTGACTTATTGTTGTTGTAGGTTTGGATGAACAGAACTCCTACGTCACTAGATTCTAGCTACCGGGAGTCTTGGGTCCGACCGTGTGTAATTCACGGGTATACTCAATGAGTGTAGGTCCACCCTCTCCGGTCGGGGGTGGAGCGGGGTCTCCTCTTTGCCTGTCAGGCATTCCCCACCCCGGAAGGTTTCGGCCAAAGGAGAGTCCCAAGGGTTGATACATGTGTATAGTTAATGGAACCCCTTTGTGGCTCCTTTGAGGCAGTACGGTGGTTAGAGGTTATGATGAGTAGTCGACCTAATTTACGAAAAATACAAAAATAACAATGAGATGGAGGACCGTTCTTTTTAAATCTTTTATATGAAGGTAAGACTCCTTTAGATTGGAACCAAAATTTTCTCCATTTTAATTCTCAGAGAGTCTACGTCTTGTGATAACGAGTAGCTTCCACATTCTTTGTGATTGTAGACTAGGATTCCTAGTTACGCGTCTGATCAGGTACCGGTCTGACGGAAATGGGTGAACGGGACACGGAGAGAGAAGATGAAGGGTCCTTACACCCGGTTGTTTCGGGAGTAAGAGTTCGTTTACACGAGAAAGAGAACGTACTCCCTTCATACCTATGTGTTTTCTTTCCTCTTTAACCCGGAGATACGTCCAGTCTCTTGTCGTCCACCCACTCTAGTCCTGACTTCGGACTCTCGGGTCATCTCCGTTTGGGTGTCCACCCGCTAACCCGAACCGAGAGAGACGGGGTCCTTAGGTATAATTGACTACCCCTAAGTGAAGTTTCAGGTCCTTCTATTTCTCTCTTCGCGAAAGAGTCTCTTCTATTAGTGATAGTGATCTTCAGTTTTTGTAATAATAATTAATATAATTTTTTGATCGTAAATGATTCACCCAAATATACTCTGTAAACGTACATAAGTAAGTAAATCCGGAGAGTTTTGGGGATTTCCATCCATAATAGAGTAAAATTTCTTGTCATTTGAGTTCAATCTTTAGTTACCGACAATGGTCCAATGGACCTACCAATGACGTCTCGGACGACCCGAGACACGTCCGACTGAAGTCCCAGGTTCACACCTGGTGAAGGAGAGGAAGGGAATTGGAGGAGGGTCGTGACAGAAGGAAATGTATAAACGACTCGTAGATTGTGTACCGTGTATGGTGGTTTTGGAACAGGAACTTGAATCTTCTCTCCTTCTTATGTTGAAAAATGTCTGTGTTTATTACTAGTGTCAAGTAGTCGATGTTTTGAATATAAGACGGAAGTCTGCCTGAAAACTTTTGGTTCGGTTTCCTTCGTCTTTGGTGTCGAAAATGTGTGTCCTTCTGCGGCTTATTTACAAACCATAACCACTTCTCTCACGGCCGGACGACCGTACTGTAAAGACAATCGAGACAAGGGACTGTAAGCAGTTTCACGAGGTACCGAACCATACACAACGTGATTCTTACGACAGGTTACTAATCATAAAAGTACCGATGTCATTGATATGTTTTTAGAACGAGTCAGTTACCAGTAGTCTCTTCTTATGGATTCTTTTTAAAAAGGACACAGTTACGAAACGGTTGGACAGGAACCTTTGGTTTAAACATGATTTGTGACGTTCCGTTTAGAGTCTACTTATTGTGAAAAAGAAAAGTAGAAACCTTCTTCCAGTATAACGTCGGGTCGGATTTCTTTCTTGACCTACACAATGGATGCGATGTCCTCTTCGTGTCGGTAGATCTCACCTGAGCACTGTCTTATGAGACTTTTTACGGTCAAAGAGTAGTTAGGGGAAGTAAGTTGTACATGAGGGCCAAGAGGAAGATACACAGCTCGTGTTACGATCCATGACGAGGAATAGGTGTTCCCTGAGTGTCGGTTCTCCTAAGGGTACATTTGATTGTTCACGAGTTATTCATGTTTTTTTAGACCCGGACTGAATTATAATCTCGACTTGTCACCTTAATACCAACACATCGTAAAACAATATTAGGTCCCAGTCCGAGGAAACTTGGAGCGGGTCTCTTCACCCGATCCTACTTTGGTAGTAATTAATGTCCTAACCCATAGTATTCGGAAGGGTAAAATGAGAGTCAAAGGTCCAGTCTGACAGAGACCTCTTATGTAATGATGAGTCCTTAAGACGGGTGTTTACCTTACTTTAATTCACTGGGACTTCCATCCGTGAAGAGTGATGTGAGTCGCCCTTTCTCTGTTGTCCTTCTTATCTACACTGAGGTTTCGTCCCTTAAGAATCGTCCTTTCTCATTACAAATTTTTACTTCTCAAGTGCACTCTTGACTGAGAATGTTTTTTTATACTATGCAGGACACGTTTCGTTGGATTTTATAATGAACAGGTTTAGGGTATGTTTCCAAAGGCTTCAATTTTAGAGACCTCATCCTTTCAGGTCCTTCTTCACTTCATATCTGTAGTTTACTTCATGTCTGGACCCTAATTCATCGAGTACAATCTTTTCAAGGCACCCCTATAAATACACGGTGCGGTCAGTACAAATAAGTGCTTGTCTTCCCTCCTTGTATACTACTCGATTTACTCCGACGGTCCTACCTGTCCGGAAGACTCATCAAGTTCAGCTCCGTTACCCCACCTGAAGCATTTGGATTTGGGATAAGACTATTTATCGGTTAGACACTCTATTTTGTCTCTTTGTCAAACTCTTTGATTTAGAACATACACTTATGCCTAATGTATCTTATTTCCGTGTCTCTGGTCTAAAACTGGTTTAAATAGTAATAGAAAAAAAAAAGTTTATTCTAAAAGGTTATATGAATGATATATGGGACAGGATAAAAGACTGTTGGATCGATTAATATTGGTACTGGTCCGATTGTCTGATGTTAAACCGGGTGTCCTCACTCTTCTGGATAAATGATGTTCGAGACCGAACCAAAGATTGATTGGAAACTAAACCCTTTCAGTGAAGTGGAGGAACCCGGAGTCGAAGAAGTAGATTACTTATTTCCGTGGACGGTTCGTCAATTGGACCGGGAATCACGGGGTCATGACCCGGAGGGGTTACCGAGTCGTCATTTCTTAGACGGTCGTTACGTCCTCTGGGTCCAAGCTAGGGACCCAACCCTTCTAGTGGACGTCCTACCGTACCGTTGGACCCTTTTAGGGTACCTGTCTCCTCGGACCACCCAATATCAGGTACCCCAGGGTTTCTCAACCTGTGCTGACTTGTTAACTTGTGTATGCGTATGTGTCTGGGTCATTCAACCTTCTCAATTTTTTCTGAGTCCCGGGGACAAGTAAGACTCCCAGAACAGATGTCAAGAGGACCTAATAAGAACAGAAACTCGTCTTGAGTTGAAAGTATCTCCGTAGTGTCGACGTAACTTACCCTTTAATCGGACTAGAAAAAGTCAAAGGGTGTTTCTCAAATAATACTTTCTCATTCACTAGAACAAAGATAGTACACCGCAGAATTGAACCGCGAGGGACGTCTCAGAGAGTCGACATAGACACAGGGGACTTGTCCGTTCCCGCCCCTGGACCCCGAGCGGGTGTGTATTACCTTGACCCGATTGAGAGTCGTCCTTACAACCGTGTTCAGTTGAGACTGAGGGTAGGAGTAAAGCTTGTCAGAAGTTCTAACTATAGTCCTCATAGGAACCTTCTCGGTGTCACGTGGTCTTGGTACGAGTGCCGTTACGTCATCCCGTCCTTTATGTTAAACCTCGAAACGTACCTTTTATTAAACAATATGTCCTGTTTTTTCTGGTACTTTCCGAAGGACACGGGAGAAATAAATTCCAACAACGAAGGACTTGTCTAGATTTCAGACCATTTTAAAAGGAAAAATAAGTAATCAATTAGTAGGTATAAAGATCCTACTCAAAGAAAAGTCTCTATGAAGAAAAAGAACTAATCAATTCATATGTACTACCTCACCTAAGGAAAATCTCTATACGGTGGAAAAGATTCTTTACCTTTTTAGAGATGATCTCTGTAGTTATTTGTCCAACTTCTACTTACTAAAAATGTTATATAAAGTAAATAATTTGGGGTTTGTTTGACTGAGAGACCAAGAAGGTGGAGAGGAAAGAACTACAAGTCACACGAGATCCAAGACAGTCCTATCTTTGTCTTTACGGGGTTTATACACACATGACATCACAATCAACGATTCAACACAGACTGAGAAAACGCTGGGGTACCTGACATTGGGTGCTCCGAGGAGACAGGTACCCTAAGAGGTCCGTCATTATGACCCCACCCAACGGTACGGGAGGAGATTCCCTAGAAAGGTTGGGTCCCTGACTTGGGTACACAGAATACAGAGGACGTGACCGTCCACCCAAGAAATGGTGATCGCGGTGGTTATACACAGTAACCTGTAGAGAACAGAGAACCTTTATAGGTCTTTATTGTTAACTAAACGTCTGGTTTAGTTAGACAAACCTAGACGTAGTCTTTCATTGTCCTGGTTGCGTAATGTCTTCGAGGAAATTAAATTCTTTATTTTCGTTAAAGTTTTGAAACACTTTAAGTCTGACATTTCTGGTCACGTCGGTGACGAGCACGGGGGTCGGGGAGAGGAGGTGGTGGTAAGAGTGGTGTGTGAATAGTGAGGTCGTGTACCTGGTGAACGGGAAGGACCCTACACCGACACACGGAGATAGTCGAGGGAAGACACACTTTACGGAAAGGAGAGGAGCGAATGAGTAAAAAGGTCGGGATAGAAACGATGGAGGAGACTCTTCGGTCGAAAGACCTAGACGGGAGTGATATCCCAAACCAAAAGGGTGAAAAGACTAGGGTGTATTGAGAGTATGAGAAGAACAAATTGACAACGGAAGGGATGGTCTGACTGTCATTCGTCTCCCTGAGGACACGCACACGTGTACGTACGTGCGCACTTGTGTTTGTCTGTAAAAGTTGTTGTAGACTGCTCAGTTGCCCGGTCTGTAATGTCGACGAGAAGTTCAGAGACCTTTAACCTCTTATACTTCAGAAATTCCTTTGCCTTCACTCTCTAACCGTCTGTCCTACGGACACACGTTCCGGGACGAAACGGTGGTGACGATCGTGGCAGGAATAGAAACCGACTTTGAAGGTGTAGAAGTTACTTCCCTTACCTAAGCACCAAGATTGTGACTTACGTGTAGATAAAAGGACGTCGAGAATTTTTGAAAAAGAAACAGACCCGAGACGGAGGTCTCTAAGACTAGTACCACAGACGTCACCTCGGATGTCCGTACCCGTAAAAATTACACGACGATCCCAAATTTTGGTACCCTAATTTCTTAGAAATTCCCGTGGAGAGAGTATGACAGAGATTAGAAGGGGACAACCAAGATAAAAAGTCAACAACTTGTAAGAGTAAATAACTCGTGGATAAGACTTGCCGAACAAGAATATTTGTAATAAATTAGGAGTACCACTAGGACACTCCGTTCTTAATAATGGAATAAAATCCAAACTTTCTTTTTTTGTACTGAGTCCAGTTCGTTAGGACTCAACGACTGTCCGTGGGTGCCTCGCCGTCCCGGTCATACCGACGAGAAGAGGTGTACAAGAGGACCCTAATCTATGACGACGAGACTCGTCTTGGGACTACTGATTTGTGTGAGAGGTGTTGATTGTCCATAAGATCTCACTGACGGGACTTGTAAGTCGGAGGAAGACAATGTATTCTGAGAGGAAAACATAAAGTTTATTTAAAAATTTTAATTCTGAAACTAAAACCCCTCCAGAGGAAACTATCCTTCTTCGGATCTTAGGAGTTCAGTTTCCATGGTGTACAGGGTGCTTGGTCCACTAGATTTCCCTACCCGAAGGATCCTAGCCAAGTAGGAGTCGGACTCGAGAACGTCATTCTCTGGATGACGTCTTACTTAGTGCCGTAGCGTCCCACCGTCCGTCTCCGATATCGTCTGAGAAAAAGAAGTCATTAGTTTAAAAAGAAGTTCACAATTTGTTCTTTCCATTATTGAATTTTAAACATGTAGGTTTCCAAAACTGTATTGTTTGACCATAAAAACTAAGTTTACGACCTATCAAATGATTACCTGAATATGTTGGAATCTTTCTGGGAATATTCGACAAAAATTTTTTATTGATTTTGAGACCGTCCGGTGAAGGAGGGTGGATGTTTTCTCCCCACTCCAATGGGTCTCCCCTCTCGACTGGGCTAAGTAATGAGTTCGTCGTCTCTCCCACAGGCATGGTACATGCTACTGTAAGTAGAGTGAATCCTTTACTTTCCTCTTGGGGCCGACGCATTTAATCTTAGTCACTATTATGTCGACAATCGATGTTTGTAAACAAACCGTGCTTAGTTAGACCTGAGAGGACATCAAACGAAACTACCAGAGAGACAATAGAACAACTGATTACTACTTTAGTACCAAACAATTGGATTGACTTATTTCTTTTGTAGTATGATTCGTTTTACGTTTGACAAAAGGATATGAAGTGACTCCAACAAATAACGGAGACACAAATATTCTTGGGAAAGTATCAGTGTATAATTTATAAATGTAAGTAACGAATTCATAAATCGACGTATTCCTCTTTAATTAGGATAGAAACTCATTGAACAAAAGAAAAATTTCCGAAAAAAGATTTCATTTTACCTTTCGTCGGTGGAGTTTATTCGAAGAATAACGACCGACAAGGTCTGTAAAACACTATGATCCTATTAGCAATCACCTCGGTGTAAGTTTAGGTATAAATTCACTGTACACGGGAGACCTTCTTAGATATGTTAAAGCGTTCGTCGGATGTTTTAATTCTCTCCTATCCATTTATTTCTTCATTTTTTGATGTTCGACATTCCCCAGACCCTAATGCACTAATAATCTGAACGGACACTTTCAAGAGGTGAACCGTGGTAACTATATTAATATTTCACTTTCACTTCAACGAGTCAGCACAGACTGAGAAACACTGGGGTACTTGACATCGGGTGGTCCGAGGAGAGAGGTAGGGTACCTGACATCGGGTGGTCCGAGGAGACAGGTACCTTAAGAGGTCCGTTCTTATGACCTCACCCAACGGTAGAGGAAGAGGTCCCCTTAGGAGGGCTGGGTCTCTAGTTTGGGTCCAGAGGACGTAACGTCCGACTGCGAAATTGGAGACTCGGTGGTATAAGATCAGTTTATGAGACCAGAAGATGACCCGAAGGGAACCACCGAGTAACCATTTCTTGGGCGGATGGTTACGTTCTCTACACCCAAGCTAGGGACCCAACCCTTCTAGGGGATCAGGTCATAAGAACGGACCCTTTCGGGTACCTGTCTCCTCGGACCACCCGATGTCAGGTACCCTAGTGTTTTCTCACTCCGTACTGAAGCGCTCATTTGTTGAACCAGAAGATAACGGGTAGTTAATATAGTAGGGTCTCTTCTTTGACCCTCTATGAGGTCTGCGTGTCCCAACCAAAGGGAGGATCACTTGTGTTTGGGGAGGTCTCTTCATAGTTGTCTGTGGTGGTCTTTTGAAACCCCCTTTGATCAATTACGTGTGACGATATGCGATAGAGTGACGTACTTACAAGGATTGTCGTTTTACCAAGTACCCCGGTGGAACGTAGAATAAGAGAAGGGGTTGAGAGATAAGAGAGAGTCGAGGGGGAAACCTGTAGACGTGACTACTTCTATTGTATAAAGTAAAAATTACAAGAAGGACACTTCTATTTCAAAGAACACGATATATTTCGTTGTCACCCTATCGTGACATGGGGATAATCTTTCCGATTTTAATATTTCTGACTAACATGGTTCACGATCACTCCTACACTTCCTCGATCTTCAGAATATGTAACGACCATTCTACTACGTGGGTGGAACTTTTTTTTAAATCGTCAAAGACTTGGACTAAGTCGGTAAGGTAACGATCTGTAGACGGGTTCTCTTTTGTTTTCTTAGTTGGTTAGATGTGTGTGTGTGTGTGTGTGTGTGTGTGTGTGTGTGTGTGTGTGTGTGTGTATGTGTATACTTGACCGTGTCTTTTACAAGTATCCTCGAAAATAGACATCATCAAGGGTTTACTTTTGTTGGATTTACAGGATTTACAGGTTGTCCGTTTGACGCTACATAGGTATTTTAACTTATAATGAGTCATTATTTCTACTAAAAACTATATATATACGTTTTTACACGTACCTAGAGTTTTATTAACACAACTAGTGTTCACCTATTGTCTCATATATGACATACGAAAATAAGTATATGTTAAGATCTTTTACGTTTACTGGATATCACCGTTTTTCGTGTAGTCACGGACCCTTACCCTTACCTCCCTTCCCCTCTCTTCCCTCTCTCCAAAGTTTCCCCCTCATCTTTTACAGACTCCCACTACCTACACACGTGGTACACTCGACACCACCGTCTAAGTGTCCACCTATGTATGCAGTTTTGATGGTTTGACATATGAAATATATGTACTTTAGGTGACGTGTAGTTAATATGGAGTTATTTCGACAATTATTTCTATATAATTCGTCATTTTTACAATAACATAATCTCATTAATACGGTATGTAGAAAAGTAACAGGAGACACTTGACAACCATCCCTTTACTATAACTTATGTGTACTGATAAAGTTTACACTAAATCACCACAATTAATTTCAGTTTACATAATCTTACTTAAGTAATTTAAAATTTTATTAATTTCGGGTTTTCCCTTTTTCTTGTTCACTTCTCCTTTTTTATATATTTGAATTTCCTTTCGTTTTCCACCACTTTTATTTCTTGTCCAATTTCCGATTATTTTCTTTAATGGTTTTCATTTTCCCACTGTTAAAAACTCTAATACTTAGATTTATTTTTATTTCGTAGTGTGAGTAATATATTCAACTGGTCGAGAGTAAATTGACGTGTCTACTGTCTTGTCTTAGTAACTCGATCCTTGAGTAACTCATCTACTACCTTCCCACCAGTAAAGACAATCTTTTTTCCGTACACGGACCAATGTCAACTTGACACTTTCCGTTTAGTGTAAACTTCTAAACGTTCGTCAGACCCCTCCGATCTCTTGTACCCTTCCACGTCCCAAGTCCAGTGCTTAGTTGGACAATGGACTTCGTCTAATTTATAGGTCCATCTACACAGGTGAGGTCTCGATGTTTATCTTCAGACCTCGAGTTTTCTCTCCAAGCATTGACATTCACTGACTAAAGTCCCTTTATAAGGTGTACTTTATGACGTGGCTGACTGAACTAATGAAAGTGTAACCATTTATTTTTTGAATTACTTGGTTAGTCCAACGATACCATCTTTTAGAAAGTATGACTACTAGAATGTCCCTTCCTTCTCTCAACCTCACCCTTTACCACCACTTAAAGGTACAAGTCTTTGGTTGTTAATACTGACTTTATTTGGGACCTGGAAGGTAATCCTTATAACTAAAAGACGTCTATTCCCGATTTAGTTGTTTTTGAAGAGTTCTTCTTTTAGACTGGTCGATTCGGATATCCCATTTCAAAAGATACTTGGGTAGTCAACTAAAGAGACCCGAGGACACTCGTTGTATTTTAAGGAGAAAGTAGGTTATTCGCTAACGTCAGAGAGGGTACAGTCCGTGACCATTTTTAAGGGAATTAAGTGAGGAATAGAATGTTTACTCCCTTAAGACCCCAAGTGGACCGTATGTCTCGTGACTTGACTGAGAACCATTTTAGTGGACTTAAGAAGGACTTGAATTAGGAGGGGTAGAAGAGATCAAGAGGACACGAGACCCGTACAAAGGGGTCTCCTAAAACATTCCAATCATGTCGAGGTTACGGTGGTGTGTCGTAGTAAAGTGGGGTCCTAGTAATACCCGTGGAGAAACATCCGACGAAGTTTTATACACATTTGATCACTAAGAACTTACAATTATTTGTATTCTTAGTGATCCTTTCGAATAATTTTATTCTTAAGGACCTGGGTGAACTTTCAAAGATTAAATCTTCTAAAGCCCACCACGAGTTCTTAGACTTAAATTTGTTTAGTGAGGAGAGAGGGGGTCTCGAGTGGAGGGGTAATGATATTCCTTCCATCACTATGATGACTTTTGTTAACATTGATGGGCTGCCGCTTGTGTCACCATTAATGTAATATCAAACGATGTCTCTGTAAAGAGGGATGTGGTCTTTGATTAAGACCGTGTGAGACCGACATCCTAACCGGGGACTAGATCCGGTATCATTTTAACACTCGAGGAATTATCCATGGTTCACAGGAGACTGTTGTGATGAGAGATTTACCTCATACGATAAGGTAAATTTTTTTATTTTCTTCTTAAGTATTAGTCAAATAAATTCGTTCGTGGATCCGCGGGAAGGTTTTTTCACTTGATCTTGTCGTTTTGTTTGTTTTATTTGTAAATAATCTTCTGTTTTTATAAACGTTTTATAAATATTTTCGGTATTTTGTTTGTTTTCCTTTCATTTTAAAGATCTCCTCTCGTCTCTAATCAAAACTGTCTGTAATAGACGTTTATCTAAGTTGATCTTAGTTAGTCTAAGTTGATCATAAGTGACTTAAGAGTGTTATACGGTTGTTGTCCTGACCTTGAAAGTTTATGTGATCACGGTAATTAGGTGTCTATTTGTGCATTCCTCAAGAAGGATTGGCAGAATTGTCTACTTCTTTACTCTCTACTCTTTCTAGTTTATTACACGATTTCTCTCGGTCCTAAACTAGGTTCCAACCGACTTAGGTCGGGGGAAGAGATAATGTGTAAAAGGGTTCTGATATAACAATATATTTAAAGTGAATTTTTATTTATATTTTGTTATTGTCGATTGTAAATAACTGTGGAATGATTCTCGGTCTGGGACACAATTTTTGAAATCTATATGATCGAATGAAGTTGGAGTTTTAGCTTCTTAATCCATGTTAGTAGGAAATAGATGTGTGTCCGTAGACTCGTACCCCTTCTAATTTATAATTGTACATGACACTTGTTTACGTGTGGTGGTAATCTCTGCGAATTTAATACAGATTATATTAATATTCAAAAGATTATATCTAGACTATAAATTAGAACTAACGAAAATCATACTAAACTTCCGACACAAACCGTATAGAATGACTTTTTTTTATGGAAGGAGATCACAAAATTCTCCACCTTACTACGTCGTAAGAAAGGTCAAAAGTAAAGTCGTTTCGGTACTTCTCATGAAATAAAAAAATTCTCTGACATTTATTTCCTCACTTTATTTATGTGAGTTCCACTTGATGTAATTTCGAGATTTGAGGGATTTAATTACATTTTAAGACACTCCTCCAGAAGAAACTAGTACTCTAGCTAGTCTGTCTAATAATTGGATAGTCGAGTCAATGATGGAAACGAATAAATCGTATTTTGTGACCTATCAAGACATCTACCTTTAATTGAACCGGACTTAAATCCATTCTCATTATATTAGACTCTTAATCTTTCGACTAAATACCCTTTACCCATATCTTCTTTTGGATTATAAAATGAATTCAAAATGTGTGAAAACACAGGGAATTTATATTTTTATTAAGGTGTTCTTGTGACCTTTTACACAAGTCGTCAGTGACTTGTAGACCACAGGTCGTGACAGAGTGAGAGGGTTCACAAACTCCGTGTTCCTTTAGTCTGTGTGTGATTGAGGAGTTGTTCAGGATAGACAGTACTAAATCTAAGTGTCCCGATAAAAAGGGGTAGAGATAATCCGAAGAGTGAAATCTTCTCTAAAATTAAGGTCTTGTAAAGTATAGGTAATCATCAGGAAAGGGTAAGAGGGGAGAAAAGATGCAGACCTTCGATGATTGGATGAAAGACACATGTCTAGACGGATAATAACTGTGAAATATCTTTATCATAGTGTGTTATACATCGGAAAACACTAACCGAAGAAAGTAAATCGTACAACCATTCTTAGTGGGTACCGTTTCGTATGTAACCATAAAGGAAGAAAAAACGTTGACTTATTATAAGGTGTCTCTACCGACCTACCGTAGTGACTAAGTTACCTGTATTCAAACTCGTTTGAGGTCCTCTATCACTTCTTGTCCCTTCGGACCGCACGACGGACAAACGTACCCCAACGTTTCTCAGTCTGTGCTGACTCGTTAATTTCTTGTTGTTGTTATAAGGTGACATACCTATACCTGTGTGGGTACAAAACGAGTAGTTGAGTGGTAGATTACCTATAAGACTAACAAAGGTGAAAACCGTTAATCCTTATTATAAAAACATACGAAGATACACCACAATCTAAAACAGTTTACGAAAAAAGAGAGATGTATCTACTAACATACCAAAACAGGAGACAAGATAGTTATACCTTATAATGTGACTGACTAAAAAAACCTATGATTTGACTGGAAGGTAACGACCCTATTTAGGATAAACCAGTATGATATATTAGGCAATTCAACGACTAAAGACGAACTATCATAAAGTAACTCCTAAGAACCCAGATATAAGTATCTCTCGTAACCATATATTAAAAATATACTAAAAAAAAGACTCTGCAGAAGAGGTGAGACCGGTGTTCAAAATTTGACTCTTAATAAAAGTTACCGAACTAAACGTCTTGTAATGGAAGATCAAGTAGACGGAGGGTTGTAAAGAGGGATTCGGGAGAGAGTTAGGGATAAGAGAAGTGATTCTGAAGGACATGAGAAGTCGGAGATCAACAACTTTATGATGAAGAAGGGTTAAATGAGATGAATGTTCTGATCATAGTTTAGAGAGAAAGAGAACTTCGGAACTGTCTGGTAGGTTGGATGTCTTGAGGGAGTAAAAAAATTCCTACGATTATTGTATAATGTTTGATTGTACACGAACAACGAATTTTGAATATTTTTGAATGACACGTAAATTAAGAGTGTTGAGACTTTTTACATACGAATGATAATTCGTTTAAAACATGTCTTAATTCACCAAGTATTAATATGTCGATGTTTCATTTTCTATAATTTGGGATTCGATAATCACCATAAAACTTCTTTCTTTCACAAGTAGTGGAACATAAAGACCCTAATTCGAAAATAAAGAGTTTAAATTAGAAAGGAGGAAACATATCAATTGTTTATGAATATTACAAACGACTGATGTGTAGTCTACGATGAACCCCATCACTCTTATTACTGATTTCCTGTCTGAAGTCACTTTTTATTGCGTCGTGGGGGTTTAGATACATATACTGGTCTTTGACATTAGAAGTTACTAATTTCGAATTTCTTAGTTATGATTTGATTATTAGTTTAATAGAGTGGGGTCTTCTAATCTTTAATCAGTAAATATCCTAATATTAGGAAATTCTTACAGGATGTGGTTTCTTTGGTTCCTGAAGATTTAGACTTGTAGTGATCTCAACATAAGAATACTGAAATCAATATATTTGTCTTCATATATTTAAACATTGGAGTAACTCATATTATATAGATTAAACTCTGTTACCATTTGACACTTTTAAACGGACTTTGGATGGACGACGACGACGACGATTCAGCGAAGTCAGCACAGGCTGAGACACGCTGGGGTATCTGCCACCGGGTGGTCCGAGGGGGCAGGGACCCTAAGAGGTCCGTTCTTGTGACCTCACCCAACGGTAAAGGAAGAGGTTACGTACTTTCACTTTTCAATTTCACTTCAGCGAGTCAGTACAGGCTGATCATCGCTGGGGTACCTGACGTCGGATGGTCCGAGGAGACAGGTACCCTAAAAGGTCCGTTCTCATGACCTCACCCCACGGTAACGGAAGAGACACTTTGGATGGATTGGTTTCCGTTAAATCTTATAGGTACCGCTAATACCCTTTGAAAACTTTAGGAACTTGAATTTATCGAGATTTTAAAATTTGTGTATAAAGTTAACCATCAAACTTCAATGGCAACAGTCCTCGGATTTTGACGGAAAGACGTTTCATTCTAAAATTTTAATTCTACGTTTCTATTTTATCCTCTTCACCGACTATACCACCTCACCCTTCTATAACTTGAGTGGGAGGAGGGAGTCCGTGTGGTTTTAATGTTGATAAATTTCTCATTAACAACTATTCTTGCTGACCTTCTGATCGTCTTTTCTAGAAGACATTGATGTATATGTTTCTTCCTTGGTGTTACTCTACCTCATCTCTCCGACTCTACGTTATATTAGTTCTGGGTACGAGGATCTGTCCACTGGACGTTCGCCCTCTTATTCTTGTTAACACCTCTACGAGGGGGTTCCTCGGTCCCAGACTCTAGGCGTGGTGTGAAGGGTCGGACCCCTGAGACATGGTCCTTCTTTTCGGGGGTTTTGTAAATCGAAACTTTCGGTCACCCCGAATGAAAGTCCTCTGGGTTTCTCGACACCTTATAAGGTAAGAATTCCCGTATGTGTCTTGTACAAGACTCTGGGTTCCGTCCTTGTCATTAAACTTTCTTCGGACCCAGTATGGGTGGTCGACTAGAATCTCTCAGATAGTTTCTCCTTCCCCCGGTGATCCCGAGGGAGTTTTACTCCACCATTTCCTTATACGAGGTTTTCGTTCTTGTTCTATTTCATGGTCTTCTTGATTCACTTGACCTCTATTCGTTAGATGGGGTATTTCAGAAGTTCCATTATTAGTATTTACACGAGTTTCTTGAACTCTCTTCTTTTTACTTGTGTTGCTCTTAAAATTGCTTCTCAATCTTTTATATTCTTGGTTTGTCCTGATTTCTTATGTTATTGACTTTATCCTTTACGTGACCTTCCGTAGTTGTCATCTGACATACTAGGTCTTCTTGTATGTTCACTTGATCGTCTGTCTCATCCCCTTAGTAGGTTCGATTGTTTTTTTTATTACAAAAATTTTACTCCCGTCAAATTGTCTGGAGACACTGTTATAATCGACACGATTATAAGTGTAATATCCCCAGGGTCTTCTTCTTTCTCCCATTCCCCGTCTCTTATGTAAACTTCTGTATTCCCGACTTTTGAACGGATTAATCCCTTTCCTTTACGTTACAGGGTATATCCCAATTGGGTTTCTCCTTGTATGGTTTCGTATAATATTAATTTTACTGTTTTTAACTTCAATTTCTCTCTTATGATTTTTATCGTTTCCTTTTCGTTGGTCAATATATGTTCCCTTGAGGGTATTCTGATACTCGACTGAAAAAGCGTGTTTGAGACGTCCAGTATTCCCTCATCGTACTATGTAAATTTTACTACTTTCCTTCTTTTCGGTGTTAGTTTTTATGGGTCGTTCTGATAGTAAGTATCAACTTCCCTTTTAGTTCTCAAAGTGTCTATTCATTTTTGATTTTCTCAAGTCGTCGTGTTTTATCAAAAATGTTCTTTACAATTTCCCTGAAGAGATTCGTCTTTTCTGGTATCAATCTTTATACTTTTAATACTTTCCTCCTTAGAGTAACCCTTTCCGTTTATGTACTATTTCTATCATTGAGTTGGTGGATATTTCGATCATCCTTTCAATTTTCTGGTTTCATCAATAGATGTAGGTGTTATTCATTAATTTCCTATGTCTTTTGTTTCGAATAGTTGGACCAAAGAGACTACATGTAGAAGGACCACTTCCGGTCCGGGTCACAACCTACTTTTGACGATTGTCCCTCTTAGGACTTTCCACAGATCTTAATTTCGACCTTTACTCGGGTGATTCAATAATATACTAGTCTGAGTCCGTTGACGATGTGTTGAAGTAGTTCGTTAAAGACCTGAAAAGGTTTCGGACAACTGACCCTGTATTAAGTTCGAACGTGTGTTTTTAGACGACTTGGACAAGCACTGTTAATATTAGTTGAAGTCTAACAATTCCTTTTAAGACCAAAAGGAAGTTTGCAACTAGGGTGGACCCCTCGAAAACTAAAACACAAATAGTCACCCGACTTGACCCTGGAAAGGGAAGATCATTTTTCCTGGTCCTACCCTACCCATTGGGTACCCTACAGGTCAAGTCTACGTCAATTAGACCATATGGTCGAGAGAGTGTGAAATCTCCTCAGTAGATTTTCCTTCTAGTTGTTTTAAGAATTAGAAGTTGAGTTCGTTTACTTCTGGAGAATTTTGTTTTGTTTTGTGTGTGTTTTTTGGGGAAGATCAACAATGGAAACGTTTTGTCGGTCCTGTAACCTTTTCTCTGACAATGTTTAAGTTTGAAGACCGTAGAAGTCCAGAGAATTGATCAAAAAGGTAACAGGAGGATTAGGAGTTCCTTCACCGAGACTCCTTGATGTCCCCCGAGGAGGGTTGGGAGGGAGAATGAGTAGAATCTCTTTACAAAGAGGTCTGACCCCGACTTAGAGAAGGTCGGGATTGTAATCTCGGTGTAGAACCACGAACTGAGGTGATGATATTTCGTCGTGACAAAGTCTCATGACTCTGTCAAGTTTGTCGCTCCGAGAGATCACTTGAAGTACTCAAAGAAAGAGACTTAGATAAGGGAGACCAAATCTGGGAAACTCTCTATTTATGAGAAAAGAAGAATCAAGGAGGTAGGTATAGGTAAAAGTGGACTCTAAAGAATCCCTTCATATTAAGGTCTTAAGGAGGTTCTTTTTCCCCTTTTAATTAATGAAAAGGGAAGAAATCAATTTTTTAGTGGTGACGGGAAAACCACTTACGATGGTTTTTTTGACAATACCCTAGGGGAGATTGGTGAAAACATGGAGTACATCCTTTTCGAGTGGACTTAAGAGTAGTATCAGTTGTAAAGAGTCTGTGGACGGAGTGGAGGATACTTCAGAAGTACGAGAAGTGTCTTGACGAGAAGTGTCTTGAGAACGTGTCTCATTTCCATTGGGACGACGAGAAGAGGGGAGACGGTGACTACTTCAGGGAGTACTGACGAATTGTGACTGTCCAGAGACGAACTGAGGAACTCTACTATACGTCCTTTCACGAAATCCTTTGTGACTGAAGAGTACCAAGAGACTACCAAAGAAAAATTTTTCACTGTTACTGTTTATGACACGACCCGTACTATAATGTTGAGGAAAATTATGACAACGTCGTCGTAGAAATGAATACCGATGAAACCGATTTGTCCGACTTAATATATGAGAATGTGTTCGAACAGGAAAATTCACGGTGACTATCATCTGTACGAAAGTCTCCCCGTCGTACCGAAGGAGTGTACACACGAATCAGTGAGTCAGTACAGACTGAGACACGGTGGGGTACCTGGCATCGGGCGGTCCGAGGAGACAGGTACCCTAAGAGGTCCGTTCTTATGACCTCACCCAACGGTACGGGAGGAGGTCCCCTAGAAGGGTCGAATCCCTAGTTTGGACCCAGAGGGTGTAACGTCCGTCTAAAAAATGACAAACTCAGTGGTCCCTTCGGGTTCTTATGGCCTCACCTATCGGATAGGGAAGAGGTCCCCTAGAAAGGTTGGGTCCTTAGCTTGGCCCCAGAGGACGTAACGTGCGTCTAAGAAATGGTCGACTCGATGGTTCCTTCGGTTTTAAAATTTATTGGGAATATAAGTCCCTAATAACCTACGTTATGAAAAATGGACGACGAAAATAATTCTAAGGTCCTATAAGATTTGCACAGAAAGACCTTCGATTTTCTTTAGTAGAACAACTGTAAAGGTCTTTCTTACGACGGGAATTTCTTTGGTTGTTGTTGGTTTGGAGACCGTACCAGGTTTCTCTATAAAGGGGTTTACCACTGAATCTTTTTCATATCTTCGGTTTGTGACAACCGGAGTCTCTTCCCTTTTGTTCTGATCTTTAAGTTGTCAACAACCAAACTGTTTTTCTCCTTCGAGACCAAATCTGGTTTATTGTTGAGTCAGGATCACCTCTAAGATTTTAAGAGTGAGGATTGGTGACATGTATGTAATTTGGTAACCAGATGACTGTTTTACTATCGTAAGCACTTAGTTGTAACCACTCCGTTGTGATTCCGAGGTTCTTAAATAGTGAATTGGGTGAACAGACTTTATATATGAGGTTTATTCGGACAGACGTGACGAGGACCTGTAAAGTTTGACGGATTACTGGTAGACTCCAAACCTTTTCCTAAAGTATGTTGAAGGAGGTAGAGTACTTATATTTATACAAAATCAAGACCAGACTTCGGTGGAGGACGTCTGTCCGATGACGGAGAAGACACTGATTTCAGGGAAACTTTTTATAATAGTGATGGACCTGTTGAGAACTTGAAGTATCACTAGTTCCTTGAGTAGAGTGATCAGTCCATTCTGTTGACACGTGAAAAACCGGTCAAAGTACTGTGAAACTGGTATGAATAGTGACAGTTGGGAGATCAAATCAGTTTACGTGATTACTATAACAATTCTAAGTTTGTCCTTGAGACATCTCAGGAATTTTATGGAACCGGTTTTCGTAGTGGTTCTCCAAGAAGATCTAGAATCTAGCTATAGAAAACCTTGAGAATTTGAGAGTGAGAAACTTTGTCAGTAACTTACAGGTCACGTGAACCGAGGACGGAGAACTGAGTGACCATTCTTTCTAGGACGTTATAACGTTTCCGGTTTAACGAAGATAATTTTTGTTAGTACAAAACCATGTCGTTAGAAAAATGTCACACGAGAACCCTCTGTTTCAACAACTCGTAGTGTGGAATACGAGACACCTCTAAAATAGATGACCTTTTTTGAAGGTCTTTCTGAAAGAAGTTGGAACGACCTTTCTAGGGAGATAGATCATTACGATTGGTTGGGTACACAGTGACTTGAGGTCCCTTGTCTGAAACCTAAATACACTATGTCATTTTCTTTCGTGGTTTGAGACCGACCCGGACGTGTAGTGACCCCTGGACTTTCATTTCTAAAGGACCTTAACTTCGTCTGTTATAGACTACTCTGTCGGAAAGGTTCTATTAGACCTGGTCCAGACAACCTTTGAACGGACGGTCTGGAAATTACTACTGTGCTATGAAGTCTTCTAGAGGTTACAGATATTAGAACTATTGTGTTCCCGAAATGTATTTTTGGCGGATTCTCAAGAGGGAGGATAGGAAGAAACAATGATCTTACACTGGAGTTATCCAAAAGTTAGACGTACGAAAGGGAGACTACACTCTTTGATGTGGTTTCCAGAAAGGACCGTGACTCTCTATTTTACGACGACTTTGGTCTTTTGACCTGAAGAATGGTCGTTACGAAGATCTCTTTCCAGAACTAGTTTTCCTCTTTTCTATTTTTTGAATTATTTGTCTTTGGAGTTAATTTTATCTGAAGCTTCTAGTCTTTTCCCTCGAGATGGTGAATACTGTCATCGTTTCGGGTTGTCTTTTTTCTTTTTGAAGAATGGACCGTTCCCAAGTACGTTACTCTTCTCTGACAGTGTTCAGTCCGTTGTTTTTCGTTGAGATGAAGTTTGAGGGTTAAAGAGGTCACCTGAGACCAATGATGTCGAGAGGTTAAAGGAAAAGAGAAGAAATTTTCTCATGGGAGGAACGACACCTTCCTACACGTACACCAAACGGTACCGACATCTGGGGTTTGACGTTAAGAAACGACTAAGACTTATTTGAGTAAAACCGATACCCTTATTGACCGTCAGATAAAGAGTTTTAGACAGTGACTTGAACGGGAGCGTGACCTTTGTTGATCTTTTCATGTACTTTAACGAAGGAAATTTACCTTATAGTACGTCATACCCTGACACTAAGATCTCTATTTTCTTTGTTCCCTTACTTTGGTAGTGTTATAACATTTCGTTAATAGGAGGTTAATTTTTATTTTAAAAAATTTTTAATTTTTTTTTCTTTGTCCCCTTCTGGAAAACGTAGTACCCTACAATTCTGGTTTCATCTTGCACGACTAGAGTGACTTTACTACTTTATCTAATCTCAAATCTCTCTTACTCCACCAATTTTTCCGAATCATGGTCTCTCATGACTGTTACGTCAGTTCTTTTGAATACCCCCAGGGTAGTTAAGAGACCGACTTCCGATTCGATTTCCCATATGGACACCACTGACCATATGAAGTCTTTTGCCCTATTTCTTGGTTCTAGTCCCTTAAACATACGACTTATTATGAGTCTCGAGTATATCCCAACCCCTGCAGACTCAAGACTGATTGGTCTCGTCTTTCTGAACCAACTTGTAAATCTTGTAAGTGATGTTTTAGGTCTTCCTAGGGTTGAATCATTAGAATTATATAAAATAATAGAATCATTTTCTATTTGATCAGAAATTACTTCGAATTTTAATTCACAGTTTTCCCAGTTGGACATGACGTTCACTGAATTAACGGACTGTCTTTTTTTCAGGTCGTGAGAATTTTCTTTCTTTTGTTTTAGATGTGCCAGGTATCACACTACCAGTGTTACAAGTCATAGGAAAGTTTTTAATTATCTGTACTTTTTCGTATGTATAAACTTTTTTGTAATATATGTCATTTTGTTTCTATTCTTACTGACGATTGAATAGTCTTTGTCTCGTTCAGTAATTTTTTTTTGTTGTCTTACTGTAAAAATTTCACAACTTTCATTTTATTTTGTGACAACTTAGTCTTAAAATATAAGTCTTTTTTTAGTATTTTTTACTTTTGTTTTATTTATGTATAAGTCTGTTTGTCTTCGACTCTCTTAAACAGTGATTGTCTGGGTGTGATATTCTTTACGATTTCTTTCCAGAGACATGTCTTCTTTTAATATAGTCTTTCTTTGTATCCGTTTTTTTTCTTCTCTCTCCCAATCTTTGCTTTCATACACTCATTTGTATTTTATTAAAACAAAAGAACACTACCGCGTCTACCGTTTCTTAGACGGACGTTGCGACCTCTAGGTCCAAACTAGGGACCCAACCCTTCTACGGGACCTTTTCCTTTACGGATGGGTGAGGTTATAAGAACGGACCTCTTAAGATACCTGTCTCCTCGGACCACCCGATTTCAGGTACCCCAACGTTTTTTTCGGTCTGTGCTGACTCGTTGATTGTGAAAGTGAAACTTCTCTATCAACTTAAAAATTTTGTTCTTCACATCGTTACATGACACCCGATGTATGTATGTATTGTCACTTAGGATCTTGTCACCGTCACACTTCCTACGTTACTCTTTGCCTTCTTAACAACATGACAACGATGTAATATCATTGTATTATGAAAATTTATCATCTGACACTAATTTTGCGTGGAACGTTAAAGATTTCGTTGGTGAAATTTTTCTCCGAATCGACTATTAGGTTTTATTTTCTATTTTATCTCATGAACTAAGTAGGCTTTACTCCGTCTGTTTCTCCTCTTTCCCCTGTTTTTCGTCTACCCTGTTCATCTTTTATTTTAACTTTTACCCTCTAAGTTTAGGTTAGTATAGTTATTAAATAATTTATGACTTGTTGTTTGGGGAGTGGATTTTTTTTTTTTTTTGGGTGGTCCGTACCCTCTCATGTATAACATATAAGGTAAATATATTTCATTGTCTCCTTACTTATAATTGTTTCTCCCAGTGACCAACGTACCCCGATTTCCATACTCTTTACAAAAATCCCATACCTTTATAAGATATAGAATCAAACCCACTACCAATACACTGTCACACATAAACCATGAATTTACTTACGTAAAATAACATACATTTAATATGAAGTCATTTCAGAAAGGTTTTCAAATTTTTTGAAAACCTTACCGTTTTGTCTCTGAATTTGGGTCCGTTGAACCTTTATTCGTGAATGCAAGAATAACTACGTGATACGATGAAGAACAGACCGGACTTTCCAATCCAGTAGGAGAGTTGTACTGAAAGGTCGTGTACCATAACCCTGAAAATTTTTTCACGAGTCAAAATTTTAACTTTATAGGTACCCCTACTGGGTCTCTCTACAACACCCCTCCCTCCACCCTCCCCCCAAGTACAAACCCTTGCGTACATTCTTAATTTCTAAAATTTTAAATTTTTTATTTTTTTTTAAATTTTTTTATTTTATTTTATTTTAACTTTATAGGATCTTCTTTTTTTTTAGGGATCTTTAATTAGATAGTTCTGTTCGGATTCTACATTTACTACTACTGTAGTCACTTCTTGTGATATCCTGTTTATTGACTCCTCCAAATACGGTACAAGGACCTACTCTACAGTCAGAAGATCTTTCTTGTGAGTGGAAGTTAAATTATGTCTGTCCATTACCCTACGGTTAGTTTTAAGGTTACTCTCGACATACCTCCTTCCACTCCATGAACCTTTTGGTTTGTTTAAAATAGACTTTCTTACCCGTTCTTGTCGGATTTCCAAAACTTTTTGGTTTATTCTCCCATAGAACGGACGGTATGAGGTTGTGTAGAAAATTTTGGAATATTAATTTCGTTAGACCATGATCACTTTGATGACTCCTTACTACAATGGTTCTACCGTTGTGTCTGACGAGGTCTGAAACGAAAGGAAGTGTTCTTCGTATTCCTAGTGAACAATTTTTTTTTTTTTTCTGTAGTGCCTCTCTAGGGATCTTGCGTTCCAATTCGCCCTTCGCGAGGGGACATGGTCTCTGGGTACTGTTCCCATTCTTTTCGTCGATGTGACACTGACGTGACGGGAGGGGGTCCGGTGACGTCGTGGTACCCCTCTGTAAAGAGGACTGGGAGACCGAAGAGGTCACCCTTTCCTCTTGAGTATTGACACTCGACTGGGCACCCTCGGTGATGAGACTAGAGTGTGGTACGCGTGACGTCCCCTTAGACGTCTCGAGTTGGTGGTGGCTTTACTCTGACGTTGTCTCTCTCCCCCTCCCCGACGTTGTGTGTTTAGGACCGTCTGGCTTAAGTGTAGACGTCACTGGTTCGTCATTAGGGTTGGTCACCGAGACGAGTAGACGTCTTGGTTTGATCCCCGTGTGAGACTGGTCCCTTGTGTCTACCCGCGTCTAGCCGGACTAAGTAGAGGAGTTTACTCCTGAAGACGGTCGGGATCCTGGGTCAGACGGGACGGGTTTGTTCTTCGACTTGGTGTCGTGGTAAGTGACTTCTCACAGAAGATCAGAGTAGACTGGTCTTACTGACTATTGAGGACTTTCTATACACCGGGTCATCACGAACTCGGTTCTCCACCTGTCCGTCCGTCTCGGGGGACTGGGGTCTCGTTCCAGTTATGTCCTGTGCGTCACGAGCGGACGTCGACCCAAGTCAAGTATGATGTAATGGATACCGATGAAACACGAGGTCCCCGTCTCAATTCATCAAAGTTATCTCTGGTATAACGGTCGTTTCAGGTGTTGTAAACGATAGACCGGCACAAAACGTCTTTTTTTAACGACTAGAGATGAGAGATACTGGAAAATTCCGAGTACCAGTATCAATCGACGTTTGTCGTGGATGTCCTCAACCCCTATATTACTATTCTGTTTCAACACAAAGATAAAAGTAGAACTGGTCTCTAATTGAATGTAGAGGTCAAGAATTGAACACAAGAACTAAGTTCTTTCACAAGTCTTCGGGTCGAAGACCCTATCTGAGAAAACCCTGTCAAACAAACAAAAACGGAGACTATAAACAAGGAAAATAAAGTTTTATATTATCCCGAAACAAAAAGGCCCTGTCCAGAGTGTGTTTACCTCGTGTGTTCTCAGGTCTCTAGACTCCGTGTTTGTCAGTTACAGGTGGAAATGAAACGGTGGGTAGGCAGAAGATCGATACCATTCTGGAACAATTCCAGAATAGACGAACCATTCTGGAACTCGTCAGTGACGAGAAACCCACAAGTCAGGTACCCATTGTAAAAGTTAAAAGAGAGTTTGGGAGATGAGTAAACGCCTTGACAAGAAATTCGACACCAAAGAGTCCGTGGATGGAGTCATCTGGGACACTTGCGTTAGAACAGATACGGTTGCACTCTTCGATAACGACGGGGCCGGCAACCGGGCATAGGACCGTTTTATAACTACTGAGGACCACCTTTCGGTCGGATTGTTTTGTCTTAACCTCCTTTGCACCGAACACTTTCGACTACTTCGTGTAACTTAGCCTATACGAGGTCATCCGGGGTTGACATTCCTCCCACCCTCGGTGAGGACTCCAGCCAAAGAGAATGGAGGAACTGCTCCCGAGGGTACATCTCGCGCGACTCACCACAAACAAGACGACCAAATTATTGATGACATAACGGTGTCGTGTCTCGACCTCGTTAAAAGGTCCGTTTGTAGTCGTCCCCCTTCAAGGTGACTTTCCGTTTAGAGTCCCAACTATCTACCTTTTTATAAGGAGGTAATGAAACAAAAGTTCGACACTGAAGAGTCTAAAGAGTCTGACCAGGAGTTGTATTTAGAACAGGGTGGTGTCTCATATCTACAAACCTAAAAAATTAATGAAGTAATTCTTCTCTTGTCCTGACTGGCACTTTTAGAGGGGATAAGAGAGAGACCAGTCGTTTAATGATAAAAGGTCGATGGGTGTTTTTCTTTAGAATAGCAATTTTCCCTCAGAAACAAAACAAAGTCGAAAAGTAACAACAGTAAAATATACAAAAATTTTAATCGAAAACCAAGGTCATTCAAGAACACATACTTTTGAAAAAGAACGTAAACACTAGAAAATATGGTCCCAAAGTCCGACCATATTTTCGAGAAGTCTCTCCCTTCTGGACCTTCAGTCACACATAAAGTTCCGTCATGGAAAAAGAAATGGATGTACATAACGGTGTTTTGTGTGTTAATGTTTTTTATTTCACGTAGATGACTATTCCTGCGTTTTCAGAATCAAACAGAGGACCGGTGACGTTTTATTTGATTACTTCTGATTTTTTATATACACACATAGACTCTGACCCCGGATTCTACCAAATTTGGTTAAAATTTTTCCTATAATTCGAACATAACAACATTCACGTCCGTACTTGGAGTCATGATAGTCCACAGTAACTATTAAAGTAATTCTTTCTTTTGTCTTTAGGACCACGGGACCGAGATCGGGGACTGGTGTTACACAAAGACGGACTTCGTAGAGTCGACGGTAGGAACTTCCTAAGAGTGACCGGGACCGTTCGAACGTTTTTATATGTTCACAGAACGGAAGTGGTTTGTGGGTTAAAGAAAAGGGGAATCAACAAATATTTGAACCCTCATGTGTCACTACAAAATTAAGGTAGATGTCATATATTTAGAACCCTCGCGTCATTAACTCGGCTCGACCGACTGTTCACCGAGAACAGGACAGTCACTTTCGACGTCGATTGACTCAGACCCCTTCCGTCCTTTTCGTCCAAACTCAAGGACGTTAATTCCACTGTCTGGAGTTTGGGCCGAGACTAGACTCATCCTAAAGGGACCCACCAAATCCCCGTCTTCTTGAATTTGGTTTAGAGAGTAGAAGAGGAAAGTAAGAGCTTATGTACAGTGTCATTGGGTCTCAAACACCTGGAAATTTTATTAAATAATTATACAGGGGGTTTACAAACCGAGGGTTTCGACTTCTAATAGAACTCAATAAGAGGATATAAAACTCTTTTGAACAACAGACATGAAATTCTTAAATTCAACTCCGAGGGGACTTTAGGAACGGTCTTACTAATCGATCTGAGAGGACGACCTTCTGAGCTACTACAAAACATATCACGGTTCCGATACATACTCCGTCTCTCCCCTTTTTTTTCTGTCACAAATTACAAGGTTAGGTTTGTGATTCGTGATGTAGATAAAGGGACATGTTCTGTGTGTTGTCGTGCCGTACCAAAGTTAATACTGACACTGCACTTGACATGACGACACAGAAGACATCCCAGAAGATAGATCTAAGAACACTTTTCTTTGTCACCCCTTCTTACCCTAATTTTCTGGTATATTTTGTTATACGGACCTTTTTACCACTCAGTGTCAAGATTTTTTATTTGTTCGTTTATATTGTTTCGTAATTAAAAGGTATTCGACTTACCTGTAGGTATTGACTTCCGTCCAATAATTATGTGACCCGAAACGAAACGAATAAAATTAGTACTCTTAAGGTATTGAACTCTTAAGTTGAGGACCATTGCTTCGACTTTGGGATAATTGGACAAGTTTATTCGTAAACGTCCCTCCGACAATTTCTATACAGTTGTTGTACTTGAGTCAAAAAAAAGGGGTCATTACCTTTTGTGTGTAACGACTTCAGGTACAAAATACATAGAAATTCTCTTGACCAAGTTTACTTTTATTTATGTTCCGCACTCCTCTATGTGAGTGGCCCTACTAGACAGGTGTGTGTGGTTACCCAAGTACAGAACATTTCCATTTTATTAGAGGTAGACTTTCTTTGTTCGTGTCAGTGACGGTGTCTCAAGTCTACTCTTCTTGACGTCTCCCCGTTGTGCCCTCCGTCGTTTTTCGTCTTTATTTCAACCTTTGTGAAAAAACAGTACCAAGGGTGAGGTGACACATAATTTCGATCCTCTTCGATAGTGAACCGTTTCCCAAAGAGGTGTAGTCCAAGGGTCTGTGGGTTTGTCTCATGACCATCTCCTGGACCTTCCGTTTTATTTCCTACTCAAATAGTGTGGTCTACGTCAGGACCCCCACCTGCCACCCCTTCCCTGTCACGCCCCTCACCGACCTTTGACCTTTTATAATTTATAATATAGTTGATAGTTTTACTATGAATATATACCTTATCAATGAACTCAATTTTTGACTCCAAGGAGTTTTAAAATTTATCGAAAGACTTTTATAATTTTTTTTTTTTTCTTTGATTCATTTTACGATAGTCCATTTAAATTTTACGATCCGTCGACCTTTTCCACTCTAAATTTTCTTTCTGGACAAAGTATTGAGTCAGAATCACAGGTTTACGTGAAGACCCGTGACCCCCTTGGGTCCGTACAGATCCGGATAAAGTTCTTCCGTTCTCAGGTGAAGTTTCTTCTAAAGTAGTTATTGGGTTTCGGAGGTGGAAGTTTGGTCGGTACCTTTACTCCCACTAAATTACTGGAACAAAAGGGATATCCTCGTTCGTCGTCAACCTTGTTTATGGGTCCTTTAGGTTTGGTTTAAGAAGAAATCCTTTCATGGTAATACAAATAGACTTAATAAAATTCACCGATTTCCTTTATTAGTTTTTTACGGACAAAAATCGTATTTCGAAAAGTAAAAACCATAACCCAGAAGGAGCGTGGACGGGGGACGTAATTAACAGTTGGGAAACCGGTGAAGTGACTGTGGACAAAAGAGAGAGTTTTCTACAAGTGACCCCTTTCACCTCTGGGAGACAATTATGAGTCCTTCTCGTAATGATAATCTCTACACCTATTCTCGTCCCTGTCCCCCTCTACAATTAAGAAGGGTCTTAATTGTCGATAGACAACGACCATGTAGAAAAGTTTCTTGAAAAGGGGGGTGTATGTAATCGTAGGAAAATAGGAGAGAGAAAAAGTTTTCTTATGTTTACCCTGATATACTATGTATCCGAAGATGTGAAACCAAAAAGGGTGAAAAAAAAGTATATTTAGATTGTGTGAAAAATTCGACGACTTACAAAACGGTGACCGAGTTATTTATCACCATGACGACATTTGACAGGACTCCCTGATTTCTCTGATGAAAGTCGTGTTCGATATATTTATTACGACATTGTGATAAAATATATAGATACGTATAACCACTTTAAAGTGTCAGTCTTACATGTACGTAAAGTATAAAACTATTTATGACGGTTTAGTGGGAAGTCTTTTTAATAAGTCGAGTATTAAGGTTGTACAAAAAAAGGAGGGATAGGAAATTGTACCCCCAAAAAAGTTTAGAAATTTAAAACCAGTTGGACTTTCTTTTACTGTTGAACAAAACTAAACACGAACTACTATATACCTAACTTATACAAAAGTACAAATTATCGGTAATTTTAAAAAAAGAAGTCCAAATATAGGAGAGGGTAAAAAGATGACCAAATAAGAAGAAAAAGACAGTAAATCTCTTGAGACATATATAATTCTTGTAATCCGGAAACAGTACACACATGCGTTTCAAAAGGGGATCAGACGATGAACAGAGAATTAAAACAAACTACATATATGAAATTTAATTTCTGAAATCCTTCATCCATTTGAGTCATTGACATCGTTTCTTTAATAAAATCTTATATAGAGGTGATTTTGTTGTTTTTTATCGGGTTTATACCTTTGGTAGGTGTCCTCCTGTTATTCTTCAGATTCATTATAAATTTTTTAGTTCAATTGATAGAGTCGAAACATACGTCTGTTAAGTTCTTAAAAGTATCTATAGAAAGAAATGTTATCACGGTCAATGGTGGAAAGAAGTTAAATATTTAGAGACTTTTTCGAAAAAAAGGATAATTATGAAAAGTGTAAAAAAGGAAATCTTCTATATTTACAAACGAAGAAGAAGGACTCTTCTAAAGAGTACCCCTCTTTTTTTTTACTAGTTCTCCGATTTCTCATAGTAAACGTTCCTTTAAGAAGGGTTTATTTACGACATTATACCCATTCTACTACCTAAGTTCATAATTAGGGTCTGATATCTTTCTCTCACATTACAGTTATACTTCACGTTTTCCCGATTCTTCTTTTGACCTGATGCTTGACCTGTCGTTGTGTCCACGTATAAAGTCGTCGTGATCTTACCAGGGCTTCTTAAGTGTCCCGTGAACGTGTTGGTGTCGTACCATTAAGTATTTCGTAAAGGGGAGAGAGGTAAGATTTACGACTCCTCAAATCAACATGATGCATATATTAAAATTTTCAATAACTTCTTTGCTTTCTCTTCTTTTTTCTTTACATGCCGTTAGAAATTTTCGACTGGAGTTTTCCTTTACTTGAATTGAGGTATCGATATAGGTTTCCCTTTGACTCAATACCCCTTACTCTTGAAAGGACCTATTTACAAGTGTCTTAGTTGTAAATCGATTTCGACCGTGTTCCTTTCTATGACTTCTGAGAAGATTCAAAGAGATTTGTCATTTATTTATTTCCCGTAAAACCACGAACGTGAGAAGGGTTTTCTCGTGACTTACTCTCTCTATTTCTTCCCCAGGGTCTGGAAACTCAAGTCAGACATAAGATCCTACCAACCACCTTCTCCTAAGACTTGTGGGAATTAGACTCGTCCCATGAGTCGTGTACTCTTGATATGGAGGATGTACATTGGGGACTGGTCCCGACCTCCGTGCGGTCTCCAGGGTGTGTTGATCATACTGGGTCGAGACTGAGAGTGGTCGAAGATCTGGTCCCAAGGAGTTTCCTGTTAGTACATTCTCGGTGGAAGGACTTTAGGTTTTGTCTCCCCTATACGTATGCATGTCGACCAAGTGAAACGACCTGTCGTCTTTGATTATTTTATAACATTTTTATGATGTAAGGTTATTTTTAAAAGTTTAACGTTTTTTTCTCGGTAGAATTAAAAATGATATAGGTTCATGGTGGATGGGATAATGAATATTATAGAATTTAATTGAGTAGAAAATTTTCGATAGACAATCGGAGTGTAAGTCCTTTTAGATTCTTTATTTTCTAAAGAACTCGATCGTTATAAAAGAAGATTATAAGAAGTTCGGATTATTAATTTTATTTGTACCTAAGTCAAGTCAAGTCAAGTCAATGGGTCAGCAGAGGCTGAGAAACACTGGGGTACCTGACGTCGAGTGGTCCGGAGGGACAGGTAGTGGTTGAGGGTTTCAAATGGGTTTGAGTACAGGTAACTCAACCACTACGGTAGGTTGGTAAAGTAGGAGACAGCAGGGGAAGAGGAGGACGGAAGTTAGAAAGGGTCGTACTCCCAGAAAAGTTTATTCACTCAAGAAGCGTAGTCCACCGGTTTCATAACCTCAAAGTCGAAGTTCTAGTCAGGAAGGTTACTTGTGAGTCCTGACTAGAAGAAATCCTACCTGACCAAACTAGAGGAACGTTAGGTTCCCTGAGAGTTCTCAGAAGAGGTTGTGGTGTCAAGTTTTTGTAGTTAAGAAACCGTGAATCGAAAGAAATATCAGGTTGAGAGTGTAGGTATGCACTGATGACCTTTTTGGTATCGGAACTGATCTGCCTGGAAACAACCGTTTCATTACAGAGACGAAAAATTATACGACAGATCCAACCAGGAAGGTTCCTCATTCGTAGAAAATTAAAGTACCGACGTTAGTGGTAGACGTCACTAAAACCTCGGGTCTTTTTATTTCAGTCGGTGAAAAAGGTAACAAAGAGGTAGATAGACGGTACTTCACTACCCTGGCCTACGGTACTAGAATATTTCCACTACAGTAGACGTATAGACTCCAATAGCTATATAGATGGTCGTTGGAACTCAGAACGACACGAAGTAGGTCAGGTCGTAAAGAGTACTACATGAGGCGTATATTCAATTCATTCATCCTACTGTTATATGTCGGAACTTCATGAGGAAAAGGATAAACCTTGGTCAGACAACAAGGTACAGGTCAAGATTGACAACGAAGGACTGGACGTGTGTCTAAAGAGTTCTCCGTCCAGTCCACCAGACCATAAGGGTAGAGAAGGTCTTAAAAGGTGTCAAATAACACTAGGTGTGTCAGTTTCCGAAACCGTATCAGTTATTTCGTCTACAAAAGGACCTTGAGAGAACGAAAAAGTTACTGGGTCACCTACAACCGTTAAACTAGAGACCAAGGAGATGGAAAAGATTTTGGTCGAACTTGTAGACTTCAAGTGCCAAGTACATAACGACTTCTGACCGACCCTCTTAAAACTCGTAATGAAACGATCCCACACTCTACTCATGTTAACACATCATCAAACCCATAACGGAAAGAATCTCTGACCTTACTTTTGACTGGAAAAGGTCAGGACACCGGTGACGACTCAAAAGGTTTAAACGACCGTATAACTCACGTCGTGAAAGTGTCGTAGTAGAAAATCCTAAACTTTATCGAATTGACCTTAAGGTAGTGGAGGTGATCGAAACAAGTATCACTACGAAGGATTCCGGGTGAACTGAAGTGTAAGGTCCTACGGCCCGAGATCCACTCACTAGTGTGATAGTACTAATAGACCCAGTACTTCTAGAAAAAACATATCAAGAAGACACATAATAACGGTTGAGAAGAATTATAGAAGACGAAGACAATACAAGTATGGTAAAGACATGAAATAACTCGGGTAGAAACCTACTTTACAAGGGAACCTTAGAGATTAAAAGAACTTCTCTAGAGATCAGAAAGGGTAAGATAACAAAAGGACATAAAGAAACGTAACTAATGAATCCTTCCGAAAGAATAGAGAGGAACGATAAGAGACCTTGAGACGTACGTCTACCCATATAGAAAGGAAAAGGAGAAACGGAAAGAAAGTGGAGAGAAACGAGTCGATGAACATTCCGGAGGACTCTGTTGGTAAAACGGAAAAACGTAAATAATATTTATAATTTATGTCAAGGAACACGATATGTCATCCAGGAAGAACAAATAAACAAAATATATATCATCAGACGTAGAGAATTAGGTTTTAAGGTTTAAATAGGGAGGGAATGGAAGAGTGAAATCATTGACATTCAAACAAAAGGTACAGACACTCAGATAAGACATTTATTAAAGTAAAAATAGTAGAAAATTTCTAAGGTGTATAATGACTATGGTATACTATTAATAGGAACAGATTGAATTATGAGAATCATACTATTAAAGATCCAGGTAGGTACAATCACGTTTACTGTAATAAAGTAAGAAATATACCGACTTATTATTATGAGGTAATACACATATGTATGTGTGTGTGTGTGTGTATAGAAGAAATAGGTGAGTAGGCAGTTCCCTGTAAATCCAACGAAGGTACAGAACCGATAACATTTATTACGACGATACTTGTGACCCGTGCACTAAAAACTCAATTCTCAAAAGAGGTCTATATACGGGTCCTCACCTGAACGACCTAGTATACTGTTGACATAAAAATCAAAAAACACCTTGGAGGTATGACAAGAATAGACCAACGTGGTTAAATATAAGGGTGATTATCACATCCTCCCAAGGGAAAAGAGATGTAAGAGAGGTCCTAAATGACAAATATCTGAAAAACTACTATCGGTAAGACTGGTCCCACTCCACTATGGAGTAACACCAAGACTAAAAGTAACACGGTGTATTATACGGTGTGACACGAAGAGTTTAAATTTACACATGTGTTTCGTAGACCTCAATAATTTTACGTCTAAGACTTGGACATTTAGATCCGACCTTGGGTTCTCAGACGTAAAGACGTTCGAGAGTCCAATGTGGTTACGAGACTACGTGTCTAGGGTGAGGTCCAAGGGTCCAAGTCTCCTCGGTTCACCTATTTCCCTTCAGGGGTCCAGAGCACTACTAGATGTCAACAACTGAAGTAAAGATAAATGAAAACCGGAGAGACTAGACTGCACATCTTCTTAGATTCGTTACAAAAATTGTGAAAATATAATGTTTTTATTTTTGTTTTTGTATATATTGAAAATGTTTTATAAAAGTATAAGAACGGAGTAAAGTACGAGTTTTGTTACATACCTTTTTAATTCCGTTGATAATAATAAACTTTAAATGTTCATCACTTTTATACGGTGTTTCTCCAATTCAGATTTCATCATAGTGACCAATTCAACACCGAGGACTTGAACTTTGACCCAGTAGTCTGAAGTTCAAGTGAAGGGAATCTTTGTATGATTTCCACTTATTCCAAACCTAAATCCACCTATAGTGTTTGGTGTCTTAGTCTCACACTACGGTTCCTTACGTCTTCCCCCTTTTTTCCCACTTCTACTAAGAAGTTCCTACACCACACATCTCTCTCTTGAGTGTATCTGAGGACATAGAGTTCGATATTTCCCTTACGATTTCTCGCGTCCGAAGGAGAACCCTACCCCTCAGATTCCGACTCACGGAGAGACGTAGACCCTATTCACCTGCGGTCACCCGTCGTCCCAATGAAGAGGGAGGAAGAGAAGACATGGATCCTACTTCATACTCATGTGGAGAGACGGATCTTTTTTTTAGTGTCGGGTAAAGGGTAGAAAACAATTACACAAGTCAGTGAGTCAGTACAGACTGAGAAACACTGAGGTACCTGGTGTCGGGTGATCCAAAGAGATAGGTTCCCTAAAGGGTCCGTTCTTATGACCTCTCCCAACGGTAAAGGAGGGAGTCCTCTAGAAGGATTGGGTCTCTAACTTGGGTGTAGAGGACGTGACCGTCCGTCTAAAAAAAAAAAAATTGGTGACTCGGTGGGCCTTTCGGGTTTCATTTTCCCAATCAACGAGTCAGTACAAGAGTACCTGTACTTGATATATCGGAGTAACTGATATCGGACAGTTTGACGAGGTAGGTACCTTAAGAGGTCCGTTCTTATAACCTCATCTATCGGTAAGGGAAGAGGTCCCTTAGAAGAACTGGGTCCTAATCTTGGACCCAGAGGACGAAACCTCCGTCTAAGAAATGGTAGACTTTGTGGAAATCAGAAAAACGACATTGTGATAAATTTATGTCATTCTACTAATTTTTCTAACAAAGGTAGTAAAGAGATCGAAACGTGATATTTCGTGTAGTCGAACTGTCTCCTTTTTTTTAGAGGTAGGTTTGAGTCTATGAGGTGAAATCCGATGTTGGTAGAATCCAGAAGAATGGTTTATATTCCGTAATGTCTCTCTCGAGTCTGAGTCGTTCTTGTCTGACGTAAACTACTTTTATTGTTTATTTACAAGACTTATGGTATAAGGTTCGGTCGTTCAATCCTGTGTTGGTACCACCTCTTTTGATTTCTTCTCTACTCTGTGGTTCTGCCCTTATGATTTGGAGCACAAATCCTGAAAAATAGAGAATCGGAGAAAACGTAAAGTAAGTCCTTTCATTTTTGATGACAAGAATCTTCCTCAAATTCTGTGTGGGTCTCTGTTGAAAAGACTACACAAAAAGGTGGAGTCACAATATATTGAACTACTTCTTAACGTTAATTTTCGAAATAGTACTTACATCAACTTGATACCTAGTTTAAAATGGCTCGTACATATCTAATTCGGTAAAGAATCAAATGTCATTTTGATTCTTCTCAGAAACAGGGATCTCTACTCATTGTCCTTTTGAAGAAGGCATAAACACTTACAACTCGGTGACAAGATACAGTAAATTACCTGCACTCAAACTCGTTCGAGACCCTCAACCTACCTGTCCCTTCGGACCACACGACCTCTGGTGTCTCAGTGGTTCTCAGCCTGTACTGCCTCACTGACTTGGCTGACTGTCGTTTAATGTGTCCCTTCTATCTTCAATGAATTAATGTTGTTGACACACCTAATAAGGAAGTCCCATTTGTAATGAAGAATTTCGTCTAAATTGTCGACGAACTTTTTTTTAATTGTTTTAATAATAAGAGTATTTTCATAGCCCGTAACTGTGCGAGATATGTATTTAATCTCATACTAATCCATTATACATACCATTTACTTTAGTCTTCTTAGACTTTACACGGTCTTTAACTCCTCTTTAAATAATGTACCTGGAGTTCTTTACCGAGGGTTGATATTATGATTCTCGTAAAGTTCTTGACGATGTTAAAAATATGTGGACCATTGAGATTTTTACTCAAATAAATTGTCGTAGTTTTAGCCAATTTGTCAAGTCACTTACCTACCGGTAGAAGATTAAACACATATCTTAATGGAAAGTTCCTTGATCGTTACTGGAAAACCACTGGGGTCATTACTTGTTAATCTGGTTGCTGTGACTTGAGCAGGTAACACAGGAGATCGTCTAAGGATGCATAAGACTCTGACCCGTCTAGAGTGACCCGCAAAGTGTCGACATTACTATTTGTGGTATCTGTCGATATGTCTGTGACCTCTAAGATGTCATTGTATGTCACTTCTCCTGTGATAAAGGGGGTCCCCAGTTCACCGTCGTAGAGTCTTCAAATTGATGTACGAGGACTCAGTTAATGCTTGTATAGAACCGAGATGGTGATGTGTAACATACTAGAACCCTTTTTTCGATGAAATGAAGAGACCTGGAATCAAAGAGACAGACTTCTTACTCCTTCTACCGGAATCCCTAGGGACTCAAAAGAAGTTGGACGGAGAGTTTCTCCAATGTACACTTCGTCTGAGGTACTAGGCAGTGGTGGTTAAGTCCATTGAGCTGGACGAAACCCAAAGGGACTATCGAATCGACCATTTCTTAGGTGGACTTTACGTCCTCTGTGACCCGACCCTTCTAGGTGACGTCTTCCATATCCAATGGGTGAGGTCATAAGAACCCGAAGGGGACACCGAGTCGACCAATTCTCAGACAGACGTTGCACGTCCGGACCCAAGTTAGAGACCCGACCCTTCTAGGGGACCTCTTCCTTTTCCGATGGGTGAGGTTATAAGACCGGACCTCTTAAGGTACCCCAGTGTTTCAGTCTGTGAAACAAAGAAAGATAGACGGGACCCAAGACGAATCCACTCATTTCGTTTGTCGAGGAGTAAGAGTAACTAACTTGTACTAGAGTGGTATACTCAAGAGACAACTGTTATAATTTAGTCTAGCTCGACAACTTCCGTCTTGTAATCCTAAGTTCTGTTAAAAACGTGTAAAAATCGGATAGGAAATTAAATTGTCCATTTTGACTCTCCTCCACTTGACCTATTTATTAATGTCCACCGGACACATCGAAAAATTGGAAACCTATACGATTACATAGTATTTGAGTAAAAATACAGTCTTAAATCAATTTCATACTTGATGTAAAAGAGACGAATGTATAGTGTTTTGTTTAGTTGTGGCAATGTCTCTTTTTAGTATTCATTACATTTGGTTTTAGAGCTGAAGAGGGAGTCACTTGACTTCTATTAGAAACAAGGAAGGAGGTCGTGTTTCTAAAACACCGGTACCCTCCTCGGCTCTTAAAACCGTGTCCAATTTTTACTAGTCTTACCTCTATTTTGATGAAGGGGACCTCCCGACGATACTCTAATCTCTGTGATATTGTCCGTGTTCCTTTCACATGTTATTTAGTATTATTACTAATAATAAATAGTAGTATTAATCGTCTACAATATCGTCTTCCCAGTTTCGTATCCTAAATACCAGTCTTTCTTACCAAGGTGACTCATGGTACCGGTCTTTAATATCTATTATAACATTTCTGTTCTTGTAATTCTGGTAACACTCAGTTTGATTATGACGTACTAAGACACTTTTGTAGGTTGACACCCGGAACCAACCCTACATTGTCTCTCCCTATTCCCTTAGAGAGTCAAGTCTCACGTTTTACCGACAGGTCACCTCCGAGTCGTCACCAGTACGACGTTAGGAAAAAGGAGGAGGGTCTATAAGATCTCCCTCCGATGGAACGGCCCCCTCCCCCCTTTTCATGAACGAGAGACGTTGACTAATAGGTAATACAGTAGTTTTAGAGAAAGATTCTGGTTAAAACTAGTTCTGTGAATAAATGAATTTTATTAAGTCACTGAGTGGTAATGACACCTTTTTGTGAATATCGTCGGAGGGGTCCGGGTCCCGGGGTGACAGACGATTTTGACCGGTGTGCTCGTGTGTCTGAGACGAGGGAGGTACGAGACGCGTCTGACGATCGTGACGACCAACAGCGGGACCGATGTAGAAATGCGTGGTCGGGAACGTGTCCATAGTCGACACATAGAGTGAAGGAAGAGGTCCTTCGGAATTACGACTCACTATACGGAAAGGATGTCTCATGTGTGACTTGAGACATACAGGTATACACTTGTTCGGTGAGATATAACGTGAGCCGACAGATGGACGAACAAAAGGAATGATAAGATACCCGTAGAATGGACAAATGGAAACATCGGGGTCACAAATTGTGTCCACCAATTTTTTTAGACGACTTACTTGCATACTTACTCCCCTACGGGTTCTCCGACTCCGACTGTGTACCATCTTCTCCATTTCCTTCCCGAGAAGGGTAATACTCCGTCTTACGGGTCGGAAGGATTTACCCTTCCTCAGGGTCTCTGTTGTCGTATTAAGGAGGGTGAGAAGGACCCAGAATGGGAAGTCACAGTCCCTATGATTTAACCTACTTGGTGTCTCATACTAAGTTACATTGTTTCGTCAGTATCTAATTTTTTTTTTTTGAAAGTCTAAATAAAAATGCTGACGAAAGATGGGAAGATAAAGGAGATCCTTATTGTCAATTACAATTAGATTTTTATACGTCTCCCAAGTTCTGAAGTGGCCCAACTGACCGGAGAAGAAAAAGGGTGAGACGACTATCCAGAGATGGTCTCCCAGATGTTACCGAATCCGTTTCTCTCTGAACCCAAACTTAGAGTCCGGACGGTGAATGAGTGTACACTGGAACAAGTTCTGTGATTTGGGAACGACAGAGTAAAAGAATTGACGTTTTACACATATTATGGAAAATTTTTGACTGAACAAAGTGTCTTAGTGTGTATCTTAGTGTGTCTAGGACATACGTTTTCTGAAAATGTACGAGTTTGTATTTCATGTAATAAAGAAATATGAATATTAGAGTTTGTTTTAATCCGACAAAGTGTCCTTTTACACTGAGTCGTCATTTCTTAGACGGACATTACGTCCTTGGTGTCCTCTCGACCCAATTTGGGGACCCAACCCTTCTAAGGGACCTCCTCCTTTACCGTTGGGTGAGGTCATAAGAACGGATCTCTTAGGGTACCTGTCTCTTCGGATCGTCCGATGTGTCCCAGCACTTCTCAGCCTGTACTGACTTCTCTGAACCGTGTACCTTTACTTATATTGTGTTATTTCTGGATTACCAATTTTCGATTATCGAAAGAATACCAGGTCTAAAGTAACTTTTTTCGGTTCTTGTGTCTCTGTTTTTAGTTCGACTATAATTTAATATTTCAATGTTTACTGTCATTTCGTGTCTACCTGACTGACTTGTTTACACTCTTATTTATTCACTTGTTATTACTGGGAGGGAAAGGGACCAGAAGATGATACTGGGGGACCCAAATCGGTTGGTCTACGGGATTCGTGACTTGATCAGTTTCCCCAACACTCTACTTGTGAGTCATCGGATGTCCGTACGGTTTTACACAGACTTTGCCTTGTTTTTCCTTTCACCGGTTCAAGTACAGACAGAAACAGGAAGGAAGTAGACGGACTCCGTGGTGTTACTTTATAGAATACAGGGTCTAGGTGTCGAAGGGTCCTGGAGACGGATTACTGGACTTAGGAACCTCTCAAGAAGTAGGACGACGACGACGACGATTCAGTGAAGTCAGCACAGGCTGAGACACACTGGGGTATCTGTCGTCGGGTGATCCGAGGGGGTAGGGACCCTAAGAGATCCGTTCTTGTGACCTCATCCAACGGTAAAGGAAGAAGTTACGTACTTTCACTTTTGACTCTCACTTCAACGAGTCAGCACAGCCTGAGAATCACTGGGGTACCTGACGTCGGATGGTCCGAGGAGGTAGGTACCCTAAAAGGTCCGTTCTCATGACCTCACCCCACGGTAACGGAAGAGGGTTTCATAGGGAGACTTACGTGTAATCTCCTTTAGTCCCTTTGTCTTTAATGAATCGTAAAATGTCTTAAGGAGGAGAAAAAAAGGAAGTGTCCGACCTGTGGTCAAATACTCATTTCCACCCTCTCTGATGTTCACTTACAGAAAAGATTCGGGACATGAAGATTGAGTCTTAGAGATTTCTCGTAGTCTACTTTTGTCACTTCGAATGTTTGGTTGGTGGAGATGACGGTCTATTTCAATATCATTTCATAGTTTATACTAGTTTTTAAGGTTGTTTAGAAATAGAGTAGTTAGTTCCTGAAAAGAGGATTCCTCCGTTTTCTTTTGGTTCTGTAACAATCCGGTTCATCCATAAATACATATGTATGTCGGAATCTAAAATAGAATAAAGATTCTAGAGGTATATAGTAAACTTTTCTACAACTTTATAGGCTTTGTCACTTTTCCGTCCACTCCACCCTACGTTTTTTTGACCTCGAAAACTAGGACCATTAAAGGAAAGACGTGACTTTGTCGTCTCCAGTCGAACTTTTCCGACTGTGTACAGGACAAGAACTGTTTCCAAAATTAAGGGTCCGGGAGGGTGTCCACACGTGTATGGTTCGATACAGAGTGAATCCGGCAAGAAGTTAGGATACATAGGATGTTTCTTGTCACCAGGCATTATAGACTCTCGGTCCTGATTTGATTCTAAGACCGGAAGGAAATAGAGGAGGTAGGAAGACTCAGACTTGAACCCTTTGAAGACTTACCGTCCCTTCTCAGAGATATTGGTCTTTGGGTAAAAGATTTTGGTCGTAAGGTGTACAGTGGTAGTAAGTACCTCTACAATTTCTTCAGAGCAGAGAGAAGAAACAGTGACACTGAGGAGTGATGAACTCCGTCTCTTGACCGTCGTGTCCGTATCGGACCGTCGACCTATCCTCGTGTCTAAGAGTCTGGGGTAGGATCTGGACGTGACCTTCTGCTAGGGTCCATTATGTATACGTGTAAGTCTAAACTCTCCGCGACGAGATTCGGTCGATGTGATAGTCGGTAACCAAAGGAAAGGACCCTTTGGTTAGGAGGCGGTTCTCCTTCCGGGTGTGCCCGTGAGATTCCAGGGGTCGTAGTGAGAGGTGTGAGGGGGCACACGTGTTCCTTTCGACCGAGAAGAGGTTTCTTGTGTCCATCTCGTGGACCATGTGATGCATCGGGTAGGTCCTCGGTGAGTTTGTGTACATAAAAGAAGGACATATGGATCAGTGGTGACGGTTATAGGAGTATAGAGAGGGTCGACCGAGGAAAGGACAGTACTAGAAAGAAGGAGGGTCAAAGATTTTGTCTAAGAGATCACTTCACTAAACGGTCCGAGATTGTGGTTTCAAAACCGAGATGTCAAATAGACGACCCACTAAGTCCTTCTGTTACATTGCAAAGATCCGGAGTCAAAAGAGGAGACCATCATTGTCACGGATGGGGAACCGTGACGACACTTTGGTGACATAAAGTGCAATGATGTCGTGTCATGAGTACGAACCCGAAGGGTCCACCGTGATCACCATTTCGGACTGTTGCGTCTTCTAGATTCTCTGTGTCCAAGCTAGGGACCCAGTCTTTCTAGGGGACCTCTTCCTTTACCGTTGGGTGAGGTCATAAGAACGGACCTCCTAGGGATACCTGTCTCTTCGGACCGCCCGAACACAAGTACGAGTCTGGTTCTGGAAAGGTGACTGAATCAAACCTACGGAAGGGTAACGCAATTCCCGGGGTCGTGACTGTCTGGTTCGGTGTGTCGAATCGTGGATTGACATTGAGAGGACATCTCTAGAAACAAAACAGAATGACCAAAACAGAGGTTTTGACCTAGAATTTTCTGTTACACAGTCCTACCACCAACAAAAATGTCTACCATTTTCATCAAGTACCAGAAATATCCTTTATGTCTTTTATACCTCTTTATACTTTTTCTTTATTATTTGTTAGGTATTAGAGTGGTGAGTCTCTTCTGTTGACAATTGTAAAATCTCCTAAAGGAAGATTTGTTCTTTTAGAATCCAAAGTCCTCTGGTTCCCGGTTCAGAATTAGAAGAGTCAAAAGGGACCGAAAGGGTGTGGGTTACGAACAGGGCGGGGTCGTGGATTCGATCGTGTCACGTTCCTTGAGACGTCGACTGTGTGCGAACAAGGAATCGACTGACTACATGACTACACCGAAGGAGACGTGGATACACACCTGACCGATGTATGACTTTATCCCTATGACAGTCTTCGTCACTGTTTTAGACAAAACAAGAAACAAGTCAAGTTCGACGACGTTTTCACACGAGTCTAGACATGAGGTACACTGACGACAGACACAAACTACCACTGTCACACAAAGACGACTCCAGAGTACAAAGGGAAAAGTTGCATGAGTCCAGAGTGTATGGATGTCCTTACCAGTAGGGCACTTAAAATAGTCGGGTCGGACGTATTATGGCTTCCCAAAACTACTGAGGAACGTTTAGCTGTATTTTACGAACGTCTTTGCCAAACGGTGGTAACTCCCTAAGGTACCAGACACCCTTTTCTTTGTCTCTCTTGAAAGGTCACTATGTAATTCACTAACGACCTCGTTTGTTTTTTTCCTTACCTTTCTTATGTTTACTTAGACTTATTACTGCGTATGGACCAGTTGAGACTAAAGGGTTTACTTTTCTAAAATCATGACGAACAGCTCAAATCAAAGGTCATTTTCGGTGGTACTCATACATACACGCACAAGAACACGAACCCATACTCGAAGGTCATTGGTGATAAGGTTATGTATTTGTGGTGACCACTATTTCTTTCACAAGACGAACAGTTGGTCGAAGACAATATAATTACTAGTCTCGATGCGCCCCTAAAAAGTCTCAGATGTAGTCATTAGACTTAGGTATTTCTCCTCGTCCCTGTACCCGAAAATACGTGAACTACTCTTATATTTTGCGAGGGGTGTCGACGGTTCTGGGGACGACTCTTTACCTTACCGGCGCCACGTGTCGCTCAAATAAATAATGGTGGTTTATTTGTTCTAGAGGAGATCCCTTCGAGTATGACATTGTTGTACTCCCGACCAAAAGACATTTATAAATCGAATTGTTGGTAATAGATAATTCTCACTTCATGAGTCAGGTAAATTATTTTTATCTCAATCTCAATAATTCGTCAAAATCTAATATTTACAATAATAAAATTACTGTGTAAGGATTTATCCTATTCAGACATTACATTTCTTAAATTCTTCTTAAGTGACCTTACTCTTCTCATAAAACTGAACTCTTTATCATCCCCCAAAATGTATAAATTGTTTATTATATTTGTTTTTGTATACAAACGTTAGAGTACAGGAGAAGGAGTTCCAGTAAAATGTTATATATGACCGTGATTTTAATAGACTCATGATTGTTTTGATTTTAACTTTATGAGAGGTAAGTTACTGTATTTTTATCGTAAATGTCACATTAAATAAGTACATTATACACATATCCTACCTTGAGTAAAATTTTATGATACACTGGATAAGTAACATATAATCGTTTTGTTCCATAAAGGGTCAAGAAAAATCTTATAATATCCAGACACCCTACTCGTAATATAAGAGGTGTGTCTCCCGTATCTCGGTTCCAGATCTGATGTGTCTGATTTCGTCTCGGTAAGTGGTCTAAGATCCGGTGGATTCGTCAGGTAGGGATACTCGACAACTAGTGGACTCTCAACGGTCGGGACCCAAATAAGAGTTAACACAAATGGACCTACATTATAATGGAAGTCATAAGACCAGTCCTCGAAGGGATATAAGTTCTCCTATGGAGAATCATTTTAAGTAAGCAGTGTACCGAATCCTCACAAATTTTCATCCTGAGAGTAAATTCACACTACCCTTTTTCCTGAACTGGTGTCACTCTGTGCAGTCTCTTTCCTACCGTAAACTTACAATACTGTACTTTTCTATTGACGTCTTTACTTGATGTAGAAGTAGATCATTCATGACGATTAGATACAATACTTATGACATACCTAAATTGACTTTATCTATTAATGTCTGGTAGTCACACGGGGGTAGTATGATAAATGCACGGTTCTTGATATGAGCCTGATGTTGTGTTCCTTCATTTTGTGTGAAAAGTGAGAGTTTCTTTAGTTTTAGGTCATTTCTCTAGCGTATGTCTGGTCGCAAGGGGGTTCCATGCGGTTTCTTAAGACAAAACATGTTATAACTGTCTAATCGGTCTTTTAATCACAACCCCGAGGTTTTCCCAACTCTGTGTGACTCGTCCCGAACAGTCAGAAATTGTACGGTTCACAGAATACTTAGAAGTGCTTTGTGGAAAAGGGTTGTACATCTTTGTGGAGTAACCTTTGTCGTAAGGAACTTCATGGTTTGGTCTTTTACGAAAATACCTGTTTATACACAATGTGTGTCGTCCTCAAGGTTTGGTAGAGGTATTCCGTAGGTAAAAACAAAGGTGTGATCTTTGTCTAGGTACTCCCCCTACCTTCTTCCCTCTCACTACCACCTTCACTGTTACGGCTTCCCTGACCACGAGGGGAGGGGGTTTCCTTTGGGTTCTCACTACACTGAAAGGTTCGTCTCCTCTCTGACATCATGAGTACCGGGATTACGTGACTGAGCTGTTCCTACGGGAGTTATAAGTCACTGACTCAGTAATACCCAGTACGTCCACTTCTGATGCCCGTAAAGTTTTACCAAGGTCACAAGTTCTCACATAAGAACTTCTTTGACTGAAGATAAAAATTTTGTCGTAGTTGTTGTTTGGTGATCCTTTCGCTTACAGGGAATACACTCTTTTACTAGTAACATCGTTTTCTTTCAACGACAGAGGACAGAGAGGAAAGATAATTAAGATCTTTCACTGTCTTCTCCTTTCCCTCGTCTCGATATACTCTCCAGACGTAGTGTGGAAGACGAAGACTTCCTAAGAGAGACCAATTCTCCCCGAGTGTAACCTCTTCGTTTTGAGAAGCCTTACGGTTGTCTCACCAACCCGAAGGACGTCCGTTGCACGAGTGAAAGGGTGACGACCTAACAAGAACAAGAAAGCAACTCCCACCTTCCCTCTCCCTGTTCCTTTCGTCGTTCCAGACATGGTCAGTACCCTTCGACACCAAGACAAGAAGTTTTAAGTCATTTTCTGTGAGTCGACCAGGGGTCTTCGGTTTGGAGAGGGGAAAAAGTACTCAATAATACATGAGGAAGTGAACAAGGGGTCTAGACACAGTATAGTACAAAAGTCTTTCTGACTCCTTAGATTTAAAGTCACCTACCATTTAAAGCACCATTTCTGCTGCAAAAGAATCCAATGAATGACGTTCCTGACGGGACAGAGCAAGGTGGTTCAGACGTTCGAATAGGTTGTCTGCCGGAGAAAGACTTCGTAGGTAGGAAGAGGTGTGACTTGGGTCTCTCTTTCGGTCCGCCCGACGGACGTGACGAAACAGATACAGACGGACAATCTCTCCTTCTCTCTATTACTACGTTATTTCCTTCTTTGTAAACGAAAGTGTGTGTGTGTGTGTGTGTGTGTGTGTGTGTGTGTGTGTTCCACTATTTACTTGCAGTCACCACTACAGACCTGTCGTATTCAAATCACAAAACGACAGACTTCCATCGATAAGGTATCGTCAAAAAGAAGAGTCTACTTGTATGGAACAGACGAAGAACTTGAAGTGTGTGGACAAGGGGACACCGACCTAATATCTGCCCCTTGTGAGAGGGTGAGAGACTCAAGACGGTGAGCAACAATTATTTTTAGATTCCCTTGTCTGTTGTCTTACCTGAGGTATTCCATTCACTGTCTTTCAGTCAGTTACCACGACATAATGTACTTTCATGATATCATCATTATGAACGAGACGGTCATAAGAACCCGAAGGGACCACTGAGTCTGCCATTTCTTAGGTGGACGTTACGCCCTCTGGACCCAAGTGAGGGACCCAATCCTTTTAGGGGACCTCCTCCCGTACCATTGGGAGAGGTCATAAGAACGGACCTCTTAGGGGTACCTGTCTCCTCGGACCGTCCGATGTCAGGTACTCCAACGTCTCAACCTGTGCTGTCATTGATTCGTATCGTGTCGTATGAACGACCATATATTGATTTCATGTCTTAAACTTCTCAATGTTCTTTTCGAACTAGTAACACGTCAGATCGGAGTGGGGGTTAAGTCTTTAAAGGAAACACCATAAAAATGGAGTTACAGTAGGTTTCTAATTTATATTACGAATGGAAATCACTTAGACAGTTAATGACTCTCTCAGTTTGTTCCTTCCTTCCTCTCAGAGTGGATGTATGTCTCCTATAAGACTTCGACTCTTTCATAAATAATATCAGATTCGAGACCGGTTATAGGGTTTTCCCATTAAGTACCTAGTTTGACAGTCGGACTCGATGATCAAAGAGACAGTCTCCGGAATTCACTGGAGTGTCCCTTTGGACTTACCACGACCTTGTTCGTAAACGGATTAAATATCAGTCTTGGTCTTGTGTCGTTACTGAGACTGGTTTGGTTGACCACTCGACTTGTTGAATGTACACATTTGGGGTCAATCTAGTGGAAGGAAAACGACCCATCCGTTTCATTTTTCCGGATATTGAAAGCTTAACCAGAGAGGTCCTAAAAAGAATTCTCGGAACCAAAGAAATATATCCTTTACTTCCAATAGAATTTTACCGTTTCTCTGATTACCAAATTCTTTAATACGTTCAGTTAAAGAGTCCTCTAAACATTCTCTACTCAATTTCCTCCTCCCTTTTATACCCGTTTTTGTAATTTAAAAATAACTGTAATTTTTTTAGGTTTGATTATAAAACCTGATACTTTCGAGTTTCTTATGTGTTTCTATAAAACGAGGTATTTTAAATACCGGGTTATTGTTTTTAAAGACTTGAATACTTGGTAAATCATCGGCAGTTAAATCTTGTTTGTGTTACTATTCGACTAAACGATGACGAACCGTAAAATTATTAATGTCTACTCCGATTTCTCAACCTGACACTTCTTCCGACTCACGGCTTTTTAACTACGAAAACTTGACACCACAACCTCTTCTGAGAACTCTCAGGGAACCTGACGTTCCTCTAGGTTGGTCAGGTAAGACTTCCTCTAGTCGGGACCCTAAAGAAACCTTCCTTACTACGATTTCGACTTTGAGGTCATGAAACCGGTGGAGTACGCTTCTCAACTGAGTAACCTTTCTGAGATTACGACCCTCCCTAACCCCCGTCCTCCTCTTCTGCGTCTGCTGTCTCCTACTCTACCGACCTACCGTAGTGACTGAGCTACCTGTACTCAGACTCACTTGAGACCCTCAACCACTACCTGTCCCTCCGGACCGCACGACGCTAAGTACCCCAACGTTTCTCAGTCTGTGCTGACTCGCTGACTTGACTTGACTTTCACTCACATATAGATGTTAAAATTTATAATTCAAGATCCAATATAGTCTAGAAACGAGAAAGGAACTAAACTATTTTGTTACTCGGACACAACTTTCTCAGAAGAAAATGACTCCGAAAAATTCTATTTTCCTCCCTTTTTTATGGAATTCGGATATTTGCATGAATTATGTTTCCATGACTCGTGTTTGTGTTACTAAAACATTGTCAAAAATTCAAAAATGATACTTACACATTTGTACGAATTATACGACATAAGTAAACATATTACATAAATTATTTACATTCCATAAAGATCTGTGTCCTCTCCGTTCCTACTAATTGTCAAGGTCGGAAAGTTCCCAGTTGTCAGGGATCATCAAATAATTTATGAGTGTTGTTGGGATTTCCGTCCTAAAATAATAAAGTTGACTTCTACTTCTGTAACTCTCTCCAATTATCAGTCTTTGTCGTCCAATAAAGGCCCGAGACCCAGACAACGAGAAGGGTGACATGGGACCAAAGGTCTGAACGAGTCTGGTTTCTTTGTGTTGATAAATTACCAATATTCTGAGAAAAGTGAGGCAAATTGTTTAAAGGATTGTAAAAAGTAACTTAGACATATGGGGAAACTTTACGTCATACTAGAATTTCCATTGTTTTCTTTTTGTCAATAATCTCCAATCAAAGTAATTTGTAAGTGAAGATCTGGAATAGTCCAAATTCCCTCTTACCTTACCCAGCACGGTTATAAGAAAAATAAGTGATAAACTGATTTTGAAGAATTGAGAACTATACAGTAGTCGAGGTTAATGTCAAAAATTCGAAATAACTTGTCAAGATTTACATACACCACCACCACCAAATCAGCGAGTCAGTACAGACTGGGGTGCCTGATATCGGGTGGTCCGACGAGGCAGGTACCTTAAGAGGTCCGTTCTTATGACCTCACCCAACGGTAAAGGAGGAGGTCCCCTAGAAGGACTGGGTCCCTATCTTGGACCCAGAGGACGTGACGTCTGTGTAAGAAATGACTGACTCAGTGGTCCCTACACACATTTCTGACTATAAGGTACTGGAAGATAACAAAGAATCTCCAGATGGTTTCCAGTTTGTCTTTTTGGTGAATAAAAAATTATCTTATTTTAAGTAGGAGAATGACAATAAATTCGGGTGCCTATTAAAAGAGTCATATTTTATATCATACCCTGGAAAAAATTTTTTAATTAATTAAGTAAAATTAACCTTCGATCAATGAGATGTTATAACGCCACCAATGACGGTATGTAACTGTGCTTAGTCAGTGTCCCCATGTACACAAGGGGGCAGGGTTTGGGGGTAGGGTGGTGAGAGGGGTAGGGTAGGGAGACTCAACAGGGTCACGTGGTCGAAACTCACGGTAAAGTACGTAGTTTGAACTTGACCAGTAGATAGAGTGTATACCATTATATGTATAAAGTTGCAATAAGAAAAGGATAAACCTTGGTCAGACAACAAAGTACAGGTCAAGATTGACAACGAAGGACTGGACGTATGTCTAAAGAGTTCTCCGTCCAGTCCACCAGATCATAAGGGTAGAGAGAGTCTTAAAAGGTGTCAAACACTAGGTATGTCAGTTTCCGAAACCGTATCAGTTATTTCGTCTTTATCTACAAAAAGACCTTGAGAGAACGAAAAAGTTACTAGGTCGTCTACAACCGTTAAACTAGAGACCAAGGAGACGGAAAAGGTTTTGGTCGAACTTGTAGACTTTCAAGTGTCAAGTGCATGACAACTTCAGACCGAACCTCTTAAAACTCGTAATGAAATGTTCGTACACTTTCACTTCAGCGAGACAGGACAGACTGAGAAACACTGGGGTACCTGACAGCGGGTGGTCCGAGGAGATAGGTACTCTAAGAGGTCCGTTCTCATGACCTCACCCAACGGTAAAGGAAGAGGTTGTTCGTACACTTTACTCATGTTGGCACGCCATCAAACTCGTAAGAAACCGTAACGGAAAGAATCCCTAACCTTACTTTTGACTGGCAAAGGTCAGGACACCGGTGACGGCTCAAAAGGTTTAAACGACCTTGTTGTCTGACCAAGGTTTATCCTTTTCCTCATACGGTTCCGACATATAACAGTGACACGAATGAATTGAGTGTACGTCTCATGCAGTACTCTTTACGACCCAACCTTCGTGTTCGACCTTGGTTATAATGGTCTTCTTTATAGTTATTAGAGTCTATACGTCTCCTGTGGTGGGAATACCGTCTTTCGCTCCTTCTTGAGTTCTCGGAGAACTACTCTCACTTTCTCCTCTCACTTTTTCAACCGAATTTCGAGTTGTAAGTCTTTTGATTCTAGTACCGTAGACCAGGGTGGTGAAGTACCGTTTATCTACCTCTTTGTCACCTTTGTCACCGACTGATAAAACCCCCCGAGGTTTTAGTGACGTCTACCACTGACGTGGGTCCTTTAATTTCCTACGAACGAGGAACCTTCTTTTCAATACTGGTTGGATCTGTCGTATAATTTTTCGTCTCTGTAATGAAACGGTTGTTTCCAGGTAGATCAGTTCCGATACCAAAAAGGTCATCAGTACATACCTACACTCTCAACCTGAAATTTCTTTCGACTCGTGGCTTCTTAACTACGAAAACTTGACACCACAACCTCTTCTGAGAACTCTCAGGGAACCTGACGTTCCTCTAGGTTGGTCAGGTAGGGTTTCCTTTAGTCAGGACATACAAGTAACCTTACTGACTACGACTTCGACTTTGAGGTTATGAAACCGGTGGACTACGCTTCTTGACTGAGTAAACTTTTCTGGAACTACAACCGTTTCTAACTTCCACCCTCCTCTTCCCCTGTTGTCTCCTATTCTACCAACCTACCGTAGTGACTGAGTTACCTGTACTCAAACTCGTTTGAGGCCCTCAACCACTACCTGTCACTCCGGACCACACGACACTAAGTACCCCAACGTTTCCCAGTCTGTACTGACTCCCTGACTTGGCTTGACTTGACTTGACTTACAATAAGAGAGTTTAGTAGGGTGGGAGCGGAAGAGGGTGTCTCAGGTTTTTAGACAAGAAATATAGACACAGAGAAAACGACAGAGTGTATATCCCAGTAGTAATAGTAGAAAAATTTAAGGTATATATACGTAATTATATGACAATCACAAAAAAAGAGACTGAATGAAGTGAGACATATTATCCGAGGTCAAATCCGAGACTCCGAGTGACGTATACTTGATTAAGTTTTCGCAAGAAAGATTATCGACTCATTATAAGGTAACACATATACATGGTGGTGAAAGAAAAATAAATTGAATAAAAAAATAACTTCCTACTAACGAAATGTCTTAAACCAAAAGACTTTAAAAAAAAGACTCCAAAAGACGTTGGAGTTGTACTTAGTTGGTATTCCATATGTTTATAGGGGAGGGAAAACTTGGTTGGAGGGTTGAGGGAGGGGTGGGGTGGGGAGATTCAACTATCTTTCTGGGACAAACTCAAAGGACTCGGTATGTCGTTTAAGGGTGACCGATAGATAGAATGTATACCGTTACATTAAAAGGTACAATGAGAAAGGTATGTACAGTGGGAGAGGAGGGGAGAGGGGTACAGACATTCAGATAAGAGATACAGACAAAGAGGTGACGACTGGAAATTTATTCAAGAAGTCATGGTAAGAAGGTCTAAGGTATATATACATAATCTTATACTATAAATAGAAAGATAAAGACTGAGTGAAGTGAGACATATTATCCAAGATCCAGGTAAGTGGAGTAGTCCTGACTGAGTTTACGTAAGGAAAAATAAGACTCATTATGAGGTAACACATATGCATGGTGTTAAAGAAATAGGTAAGTGGACAGCTACCTGTAGATCCAACGAAGGTACAAGATCGATAACACATTTATCACGACGTCATTTGTTACCCTATGTACACAGAAAATTTTAAGACCAAAGGAGTCCCATATAATACGGATCCTCACTCTAACAACCCAGTATACCACCGAAATCAGGATCAAAAAATTCCTTAGAAGTATGGTAGAAGGTATTACCGACATAGTTAAATGTAAGGGTGGTTGTCACGTTCGTAAGGAAAAAGAGGTGTGGGAGAGGTCGTAAATAACAAACATCTAAAAAACTACTACCGATAAGACTGACCACACCCCACTATAGAGTAACGTCAAAACTAAACGTAAAGAAATTATTACTTACGACAACTCGTAGAAAAGTACACAAACAATCGGTAGACATACAGAAGAAACCTCTCTACAGACAAATCCAGAAAGGGGGTGTAAAACTAACCCAACAGACAAAAAGACCATAACTCAACATACTCGACGAACATATAAAACCTTTAATTAGGAAACAGTCAACAAAGTAAACGATAATAAAAGAGGGTAAGACTCCCAACAGAAAAGTGGAACGAATATCAAAGGAAACGACATGTTTTCGAAAACTCAAATTAGTCCAGGGTGAACAAATGAAAACAAAAATAAAAGTAATGAGATCCTCCACCCAGTATCTCCTAGAATGAAACCAAATACAGTAGATCACAAGACGGAAACAAAAGGAGATTCTCAAAATATCAAAGACCAGAATGTAAATCCAGAAATTAGGTAAAATTCAAATAGAAACACATACCACAATCCTTCACAAGGTTAAAGTAAGAAAATGTACATCGACAGGTCAAAAGGGTCGTGGTAAATAACTTCTCCGACAGAAAAGGGGTGACATATAAGAACGGAGGAAACAGTTTTTATTCCATGGGTAACCACGTTCTCAAATAAAGACCCGAAAGATAGAACAAGGTAACCAGATATAAAGACAGAAACAAGGTCATGGTATGTCAGAACTACTGACATCGAAACATCATATTAGATTTCAGTCCTTCCAACTAAGGAGGTGGAGGTAAGTAGAAATAGTTCTGACGAAACCGATAAGTCCAGAAAACACAAAGATATACTTAACACTTTAAAAAACAAGATCAAGACACTTTTTACGGTAACCATTAAACTATCCCCAGTGTGACTTAGACATCTAACATAAACTATCATATTAGTAAAAGTGTTATAACTAAGAAGGATGGGTCCTTGTACCTGAGAGAGAGGTAGACAAATACAGTAGAAACTAAAGGAAGTAGTCATAGAATATTAAAAGACACATGTCAAGAAAACAGAGGAATCCATTCAAATAAGGATCTATAAATTAATAAAAACAACGTTACCACTTACCCTAACTAAGGAATTAAAGAAAAAGACTAAAAAGTAACAATCATATAACTTTACGTTCACTAAAGACACATGACTAAAACATAGGACGTTGAAACGATTGACTAATCGAGATAATTAAAAGACTATGATAAAAATCCCAAAAGATACATGTCATAGTGCAGTAGACGTCACTCTCAAAATGAAGAAGAAAAGGTTGGACCTAAGAAAAATAAAGAAAAAGAAGAGACTAACGACATCGATCCTGAAGGTCTTACTACAACTTATTGTCACCACTTTCACCTGTGGGAACAGAACAAGGACTAGAATCCCCCTTGCGAAAGTAAAAAAAGTGGTAACTCTTATTACGAACGACATCCGAATAGTATATACCAGAAATGATACAACTCCATACAAAGAAGATACGGGTAAAAAATTTTTCTTAACAATAGTATTTACCCACGACTTAAAACAGTTTCCGAAAAAGACGTAGATAACTCTAATAGTATACTAAAAATAGAAAGTATAGAAAATTATACATATAGTGTAACTAAACAGATATAACTTCTTAGGAACGTAAGAACCTTATCTGGGTTGAATTAGTACCACATACTCGAAAAGTCACATAACGACTTAAGACAAACGATTTTAAAACAACTTCTAAAAACGTAGGAACCAGACATCAAAAGAAAAAAACACAACAGAAACAGACCAAAACCATCGTTCCACTACCACCGGAGTATCGCACTCAAACGTTCACAAGGAAGGAGAAGTTAAAAAACTTTCTCAAAATTTTCCTGTCCGTAATCGAGAAGAGATTTACAAACTATCTTAAGACACTTCGGTAGACCAGGACCCGAAAACAAAAAACCCTCTAAAAAAATTAGTGTCGTAGTTAAAGTCACGAACAATAACCCGACAAGTACTAAAGATAAAGAAGAACCAAGTCAGAATCTTCTAACTTGAAAAGATCCTTAGACAGGTAAAGAAGGTCCAATGGGTAAAATAACGGTGTGTCAACAAGTATTGTCAGAGAATACTAGGAAACATCGAGACGTGACAGACAACATTGGAGAGGAAAAATTAAAGTTTAAAACAAGTAAACTAAGAAAAAAAAAAACTACTGAGATCGATTTCCAAACAGTTAAAACAAATGGAAAACTTTCTTAGTCGAAAATCAAAATAATTAGAAATGATGACAAAGATAGTAAAGAAAAAGTAAATAAAGACGAGTCTAGAAATACTAAAGAGAGGAAGATGATTGAAACCTTCAAAAACAAGAAGAAAAAGGTCAACAAGGCCACATGTCAATCCGACAGATGAACATAAAGAGAACAAAGAACCCACCCTGACGTGACGACATTTGAGGGAGAATCCTGACGAAGACGATGATGTAGGGTATCCAAAACTCGACAACACAAAAGTAACAGTAAACAAAGATTTTTAAAAAAATAAAGGAAAAACTAAAGAAGTGATTGGACAACCAATAAATTTTTACACAACAAATTAGAGGTGCACAAACACAAAGAATGTCGAAAAAAGAATATTAACTATAGTATCGTAACACCAGTCTCTTCTACGAACTATGCTAAAGTTAAAAGAATTTAAATGACTCCAAACTAAACACTGGGTTCTACACCAGATAAGACCTCTTACAAAATACACGTGAACTCTTCTTCCACATCAGAAGACGTAAACCTACCTTACAGGACTTCTATAGTTATTCTAGGTAGAGTAGATTACATAGTAAATTCTGAACACAAAAGAGTGATTAAAAGACAAAACTACTAGACAAGTAACCACACTCACCCTACAATTTCAGAGGATGATAATAACACAATGACAGTCAAAGAGGAAAATACGGATAATCGACAGAATACATAACTCCACGAGGATACGACCCACGTGTCTATAAATGTTAACAATACAGAAGGAGAACCTAACTATGGAACTAGTAATACAACACACGAAGGAATAGAGAACATTAGAAATTCTAGATAAAATAGACTAGACTCCCAACGATGAGGTCGAAAGAAAACGAAGGGTAAACGTACCTTATACAAAAAGGTAGGAGAGTGAAAGTATACAGATATACACAGAACTCCAGACTTCACCCAAAGAACATCTGTCGTATATATACCCAGAATAAAAACATTGGTAAGTCAGTCAGACACAGAAAACCAACCTCGTAAATTAGGTAAATGTAAATTTCATTAATAACTGTATATACAAGGACAACGGTAAAAGAATTAACAAACCCCAACTAAGACATCTAGAAAAAAGAAGAAAACATAAAGAACTGATATATTTAGAGAAATTGTAAATAATATTTTAACCAAACCACCATGACTTAAGAGAATTGAAAACGAACAGACTTTTCGAAAACTAAAGGGGTAGTTAAAACTTACTCTAGGAACGACCTATGTCATTAGAACCAACATCCTAAAAGGGAAAGTCATGAAATTTATATAGGACGGTAAGGGAAGACCGGACGTCTCAAAGACGACTTTCTAGTCGACAATTCGTGTACCCCAAAGGGAACATACAACAGCGAAGAAACGACGAAAATGATAAGAAAGAAACACAAATTAGAAACAATCAAACTAATCATACACAGAACCGCACAAAGAGGAACCCAAATAGGACATACCCTGAGAGACACGGAGAACCTGAACTGATAAAGGAAAAGGTACAACCCCTTTAAAAGTTAATATTAGAGAAGTTTTTAAAAGAGTATGGGAAAGAAAAAGAGAAGAAGAAGACCCTGGGGATATTAAGCTTACAACCACGTAAACTATAACAGGGTCTCCAGAGACTCTGATAGGAGTCAAGAAAAGTAAGAAAAATGACGAGAAGTCTTCAATAAAGGTGGTAAAATAGAAGGTCGAGTGACTAAGTAAGATGACGAAGTCGATAAGACAATAACTAAGGAAGATCTCATAAAAATTAAAGTCATTGACACAACAAACAGAGACATCCAAATAAGAAATTAAGAAGATCCAGAAAATTTTTACTAAGAACGTAAAAACGGTAAAACAAAAGTTCCAAAAACTAGTAGAAATGAGTAAAAAGACTTAAGAAAAAGTCCATCGAACGGAGAAAGGAGAAGTAAATAAACCCGAAGACACAAAGATCAAACAAGGAAGTAAATACATCATAAAGAGACGGAAAAGTAGTAATAAAAAAATTGAATGACACAAACTCCAGAGGTAAAGGGTCTGAAGTTCCAACTTAAGAAAGAAGGAAAACCAAAGACGGGAGGATTCCAACCAGGTCACGAAACACATTCGAAGAATGTCCCACTCTAAACACAACTCAAAAACAAACAAACAAAAAGGAGACTACGTGTTCCGACTCACTCCACCATTAGGACAGGCGACTGTTGACCCAAGTATAAAAACAAAACAAACAACAAATCTACTCCACAGGACGTGTGCTAACCCACTACGGTCTAAAACATAAGTTCACCAAAGGAAACACACTCAAGAGTGATTGACTATGAGAGATGCCAATCAAGAGACCATCAGATCCCAGTCACTAAGGTGAGGTTTCCGAGTCCCGAACTAGAGACCAGTCCTTACTTCTAAGGTGTTCACCAAACAATACCGTAATTCACTCTAATTTTGTTTATGGGTTTTTACTCTTTGATTTCTACTTGGGGTCTGTTTACCGTCAATGTTTTATTCCGTGTATTATTAATTTTATTACCTTATATATGTATAGTGGGTACTTGTTTCAGTTTTGTCAGGTTGTTTTTATTTCATGTCATCTGACTGGACCGTTTGTTTCCTTTAGTTTTTATACACCTCAAAAGGAAAAAAAAGAAAAGAGTAAAAACTAAAGTCAAAAATTAAAAATTTGGATAATACTAAAAAAAGATGTAAATAAGGAAACAAAAAGGATGATAAGAAAGGGGGAACATCAATTGGAAATTATTTAGAATTACATATATATTAGAAATTACATATATTTAGAATTACATATATTTAGGATTACATATCTTTAATTTTTTTAATATAAATGATCAATTCTTGTTTTGATTGATTTTGTGTTGACCTTTTGTTTCGATTTCGTTCCACGGTTCACCCCTTATTTCGTTACTTTTGTTTTGATTGTTTATACAACCCTTCTTCCTTTTCTTTCTTTCTTATCTATACGTTTCAATTTATCTCCATCTATTTCTAAATATATTTGACTTCTAATTGACGTTCCCCTTTTCTTGTCATCCTTCCCGTTTGTTTCCTTATTTATATCTTTTTTATGTCATCCGAAATTCTTAATTTTAATATTTTTTCTTTTATACTTTTATTCTTTTTTTGTCTTCTTCATTTTTCCTTTTTCTTTTTCCTTTTACAGTGTCTTAGCATTTTCGGGTTGTATCTCCGTCTTCAAGTATTGTTGTTATTTTTCACACTGACTTATATGTATATATGTGGATATTCGTTTTAGTTTTACCCGGTTGTTTTTATTTAATGTTATCCAACTGGACCGCTTGTTTCCTTTGGTTTTTAATATAGATGGTCTTGTTTTGATTGATTTTCAAGTTCAAGTCAACGAGTCAGTACAGACTGAGAAACGTTGGGGACTTAACGTCGTACGGTCCGGAGGGACAGGTAGTGGTTGAGGGTCTCAAGTGAGTTTGAGTACAGGTAACTCAACCACTACGGTAAGTCGGTAGAGTAAGAGACAGCAGGGGAAGAGGAGAACGGGGGTTGGGGAGGGTCGTCGTCTCAGAAAACATCACTCAGTTGAGAAACGTACTCCACCGGTTTCATGACCTCAAAGTCGAAATCGTAGTAAGGAAGGTTTCTTTTGGGTCCTGACTAGAGGAAATCTTACCTGACCAACCTAGAGGAACATCAGGTTCCCTGAGAGTTCTCAGAAGAGGTTGTGGTGTCAAGTTTTTGTAGTTAAGAGACCGCGAGTGGAAAGAAGTGTCAGGATGAGAGTGTAGGTGTGTACTGGTGACCTTTTTGGTATCGGAACTGATCTGCCTGGAATCAACCGTTTCATTACAGAGACGAAAACTTATATGATAGATCCAACCAGTATTGAAAAGAAGGTTCCTCATTCGTAGAAAATTAAAGTACCGACGTTAGTGGTAGACGTCACTAAAACCTCGGGGGTTTTTATTTCAGACTGTGACAAAGGTGACAAAGGGGTAGATAAAGGGTACTTCACTACCCTGGTCTACGGTACTAGAAGCAAAAGACTTACAACTCGAAATTCGGTTGAAAAAATGAGAGTTGAAAGTGAAAGTAGTTCTCCGAAAAATCAAGGAGAAGTGAAAGACGGTATTCCCACCACAGTAGACGTATAGACTCCACTAACTATAAAGAGGGCCGTCAGAACTAAGGTCGAACACGAAGAAGGTCGGGTCACAAAGAGTACTACATAAGACGTATCTTCAATTCATTCGTCCCACTGTTATATGTCGGAACTGCATGAGAAAAAGGACAAACCTTGGTCAGACAACAAAGTACAGGTCAAGATTGACAACGAAGGACTGGACGTATATCCAAAGAGTTCTCCGTCCAGTCCACCAGACCATAAGGGTAGAGAAAGTCTTAAAAGGTGTCAAATAACACTAGGTGTGTCAGTTTCCGATTGATTTCGTGTTTGACCTTTTGTTTTGATTTCGTTCCATGATTGATCCCTTCTTTCGTTACTTTTAATTCGATTGTTTATACAATTCTCCTTTCCTTTCTTTCTTTTTTGTCTATACGTTTCAATTATCTCTATTTCTTCTAAATATATGTGATTTCTAATTGACGTTCCCCTTTTCTTATCATCCTTTTTGTTTCCTTATTTACATCTTTTTTTATTATCCAAATTTTTAATTTTTGACTTTAATTTTTTCTCTTTTATTTTTCTTTTGAGGTCTCTTGACGTTTTCGGGGTTTCGGGTCTCCAAATATTGTTGAGAATTTTTACACTGATTCCCCTTTTTTTTTTTTCGAGTTTTCGAAATTGATATAAAGTGTCACGGTTATTTTAGCTGTTGATGTTGTCTCCCCCATTCTTTTTCCTTTTTTTTTAGGTTTTCGTAGATGTCTTGTTCATTTTTGTATTCTTATTATTTACAAAAATAACTCAGTGACGACAGTCCCAGGAAAGGGAGAGACCCTCAGTGTCAGGTGGAGTGGGAAGATTGTACAGGAGGTTGTGACACGCCTGGAGACCTAGACGACACCCCCGTCGAGTCTAAGATTAGACCAGGATGAAGAGACACAAGAACGGAGGTTGCCGGTGTCGATGGTCTTGATCACACAAAAGAAAACACCTTCGAGAGTTACTGGAAAATATATAAGGTATCTGTCTCAGATGGATCAACTAGTACAACTAAATTAGATGTCGAACATGTCGACCACCTTTCCAAACCCCAGAAGAAGGAATCTGTGTGACGGGGACCCAAAGTTGACACCAAAATAAAGGTGGGGACGTACACCCAGCAGGTGACCCCAAACGAACGACGGGACCTCCTGACCCCAAACGGGGACACTCTCTGTCCACACCTCCACCACGTCGACGAACCCAACGTCCCCAAGACCGTCGTGGTCCATGAGTCCCCTCAACCGTCGATCCCGTCGTCCTATATATAGCGAGATATTCACATACCGTTGGTTATGACCGGGTATGCGAGGTCTTAAGAACGGACCTGTCGGGGGGTAGGGACTGTCTCTTCGGACCATTCGGTGTCAGATGTCCCAACATTTCTTAGTCTGTGATAACTTCGTTGGGACGTGCGTATCCGTGTTCTGAAAAAACAGACACCGTCGAGACGGGGTCACTTCTCAACTCACACTCCCACCGCGTCGACGAACCGAACGGTTCTGGGTCCGTCGTGTTCACACGTCCCTGTACCTGACGGAGGTAGTGTCTCAATACCGGGATAGTCAGAAAAAAGGTCGGAGAACATCGACCACTAGTCTTCCGGAGAAACCGGTCAGATAGAGGTATCGAGGCGACAACTCTGTGAATCTCCCGACGGAACGGACCCCAGGAAGAGACAACAAACCGGGTAGTCCGTGTATCTCCCCGGGGGAACAGACCCCAGCATGAGACATTTAGTCGTGTAGTCCGTGTATTTTCCCGTGGGACCTACCCCAGGATGAGACATCAAGTCACGCAGTCCGCAAATAAACTACCCGGTCGGAGAGATAACAAGTCGATGGGTGTGACCATACACCTCTCTCTCCGATACCACTACCGAGGCGGGGGATACGCACTGAGTCGTCATAGTGGAACGAAGGTACCGACGACCCGAAAGGAGGTGTCCGTAAACGGTCGTGTCAGAGGAAGGAGTGTAGGGGAACTAGACAGAGAGGTGTCAGTTGTCGTCGGGAGTGGGACCCTAACGAGGTGTCAGGGGTTTGAGGTTGAGGGTCGGCGGTGACGTCGGAGGTCCCATGGACGCAGAGACAGGTCCCATACATACCGACACCGTTCCTGACAGCCTAAGAGTAAGGTAAGTCCGACGGTGTCTATTCGACAAAGTCGGAATTTACAAAGAGGAGACTGAGTCAATGGGGCTACACCCCTAGCTGGGGACGAAGTCAAGGGGGTAGCCGGTTCCGTCCAGGTCAGGATGATTGTGAGGACAAAAAGGGGGATCAAGGAAGTAGGATGGTTCAAAACGCACCAAGATATATAATAAAAGGTGACCAGTCCATGAGGACAGGTGAGAGTCGACTACAAGACGTCCACGAAGACACAGACTTCCACATAAGGACTACATAGGTACTTCTCTCTACAAGAGGTGTAGGTGGCTGAGGAGACGGTAGAACAAGAGAGGACATGGTGTCGAAAGAATAGGTAAGTAGACGGCAACCTATAGATCCGACGAAGGTACAGGATCGATAACATTTGTCACGACGTTACTTGTGACCCCATGTGCACAGAGAAAGTTAAGACCAAAGGAACCACACATACGGATCGTCACCCTAACGACCCAGTATACCGTCAAGATAAAGGTCAAAAAATTCCTTAGCGGTGTGACAAGAGGTATCACCGACATCATCAAACGTAAGGGTGGTTGTCACATTCTCCCAAGGGAAAAGAGGTGTGGGAGAGGTCGTAAATAACAAAATTTTATGTTATACCCTAAAATTGTTCGAAAAAGATATAGAACGTTTAAAGAAGTAAGATCCTTTATAAAGTAGTAGTGAGTAGTTAATAAAGGTTGATACGGTTTTTTGAATTTTATTATTCCTTTGTTTTTTGAAATACTTTGATAGATCTTTACTGATTTATTTGTATAGTCGTCGTCCTCCTCTTCCCCTGTTGTCTCCTACCCTACCTGTCTACCGTAGCGACTGAGTTGCCTGTATTCAAACTCGTTCGAGGTCCTCTACCATTTCCTGTCCCTTCGGACCGCACGACGTCAGGTACCCCAGTGTTTCTCAGCCTGTACTGATTCGTTGTCTTGTTAAGGTGGTGAGAAACCAAAATAATTACATAATAAGTTTCATTACGTAATAATACAGAGTTTTCCTATATTCATTTTCTTCATACTACTGTGGTCGAAACAGTATAGGGAAAAAGGAAAGTAACTTGTATCAATTCTTAAGTCTTAAAAAGTAAAGACAAGTAATACTCTTTTTCTTCTTTAGATTATCTTTTTCTGTAAAGTATTGACGATCTACTCAGTCGTCGACTTTCGTTTCTCTGTCTTTGTGATCTCTGTGACAACTACTCCCACTATAACTGACATATTAGTTTTTAGAACCTGATACTCGGGAATCCTATTCATTTACGTGAAAGAGGTTTAATTATTAGTCTCTCGTTTATTCATTAATATTTGTATTTTTTCCTTTATACTATCATATTGGATCGATCAATAAGTTATCCTTCCTGAATCATTAAATTTTGGTAGGACAAAACTAAAAATTTTTCCATTCTTAAGAAAATAGAAAATTCTATAAACACCCGTTTTCAAATCAACTATACTAAGTATTTACCTGTTTACGATTTTCATACACATATATGTTTCCACTGACTCTTCCTGTCTATAATACATCTTTATTCTTCAAGTAACCTTACTAGCTAGATTAAATGTAAATATTTGATTTTACTTTTAGAAAATCATTAATACCTTGTTTTACCGGTACGAGAAAAGATGGTTTAATCCTCGGAAGTTTGAAAAGTTATCATAATGTAATACTATTCCGTTTATGTTCTTCTTGGTCTTGTTATTCTATATTGGATAATCTTTACACAAATTTATACGTTAGTCATAAATACTGTATATACAAAGGTCAAAGTTTGTACTACCGACTACTCGTCTACATATACACAAGTCAGTGAGTAAGTACAGGTTGAGAAACGTTTGAGTACCTGATATCGGGCGGTCCGAGGAGACAGGTTCCTTAAAAAGTCCGTTCTTATAACTTCACGTAACGGTGAAGGACAAAGGTCCTAGAAGAGTTGTGTCTCTAGTTTGGGTGCAGAGGACGTAACCGTCCGCCTAAGAAATGGTGATACGGTGGACCCATCAACGTAAGTTTCCAGTAACGAGTAAAGTACATGTATATACAGGTTATGGTCCTTTTATAACTTCTTTGTAACCAACCAAAACAAATTTAAGAAAAAGATAACGAAAGTGATAGAGACATGAAAGTGAAAAGATTTAAAAAGTATTTTATTGAATTTCAAAATTTTAATATTTCGGAGGTGACCTGGGTCTACCATTTATACTACTGATAAAAAGGACCATGTGATTTTCAATTTTATAAACTATAAGAATGATACGACAATAAAAATATCTGGCTCGAAGGGACCACCGAGTCTGTCATTTCTTAGACGGACGTTATGTCCTCTGGACCCAAACTTGGGACCCAAACCTTCTACGGGACCTCTTCTCTTACCGTTGGGTAAGATCATTAGAACGGACCTCTTAAGTTACCTGTTTCCTCTGACGGTCCGAGGTCAGGTACTCCAGTGTTTCTCAGTCTGTGCTGACTCACTAATTGTGAAAGTGAAAAAAAGTCAGAATACTGTTTTTTTGTTTCCTTTTGTTTAAGGAGGTTTTATGAACTTCCAAAAGTCTAAAAGATTCGTAAAAGTTTTTCAAACCTTGCGATAGATTTCACAAGGGGAGATTAGTTCCGAGGGACTTCTTTATGACATAGAGTTCCGACATCTCTTTTTCCTGTTCTACTAGAACCTTATAACACCACGTCCTTTATTTCAATACGAGTTTTGGACCACCCTGTATAGTTTCCCTGTGCCCTCTGTTGTACTTCCCCCAGGGTTACCGGTTATGACCCTATTAAATTCGTTGTTTTGTTCACTCTGTCACTACCTAATAATGGGTTTCTTGTTTTTCCGTAGGTTTTCAGGTATACTATATTTAAAAAATACCTATTTATTTACTTCTTATTCCTTTTCGACAAGAATTGTCTTGAGTTTAATTATCGATAGTTCCTTGCTACCCTAATCTAACAGTGGTCCACAGTTTGGGGTGTTATCATTAACGAAGTTCGTTTATAGTAATTTAACTACCATTTTCATATTACTTTTCAACCTTCAAATACATTAGAGTCACATAGAGGAGAGTTCTATGAATAATTAGTGTTTCATTTTTTATCATTGTAGTGACCTCTTTGTACATTGTGTCATGGAGTTAGTTCAATAGTTTCAGTCATAGTAGTCATTACCCTGTTTGACTAGAATTAAATAATTCACAAGTAGACGAACAGGATGACTATTAATCTTTCGATACAACTTTAGAGGGTGAAACCACAGTCTGGACAGTTTTATAGGGAATCGAGATAGTAAAAATGTGACTATTTAAAACAATAATAATGACTTAATTTATCTTGATAATCTAAGAGACTATTTTGGTAAAGAGTTATACGTCACTGGGAGAAATAATGATTATCTCGAGACACAGAATTTCTGATAAAATTATGATGATTTCGGTAGATTCGAAAAGAAATCATAAAAGAACTATATAGAAAGGATAGTGTAATGAGAATTAATGTAGAAATAATAAAACTACACGGGGAAATTCACTACATACTTACTGATATAAGATAAGGTATACTTTTAGAGACAGAAAATTGACCGTTCAAATTATGTAAACATAAATAACACTAGTATAAAACACAATTTAATACACAAAACACTATAATCCTGAATTACAAAGGATAAACAGAACGAAATAAAATGAAGGACAAAAGAGGAAAGAACTAATTACGAACAACAAACGAAATGTAAAATTAAAGGGAGAAAGTAGTCAAAACTTCGACACATACTGGAAAGATAAGAAAGTAACCAATAGGTACTATAAAATAGTACGTATAGATTGTTTTAATTCAGATTTCAATTATGTATAAAATTGTAAAAGGGGTTTATTAATGTTCCCGGAATCTTGTGTTTTAGATTAGTGAGAAGAGGTCCCCAAATAAACAATATTTTAGTAATAAAATACGTCTTTTCCTAAAGGATGTAAATCATTCGAAATTTTGGCAAATAAGAGTTCTAAAGAATTTTAAGTTAAATTATGTAAATAACCCCCATTTCCGATACCAAAAAGGTCACCAGTACATACCTACACTGTCAACCTGACACTTCTTTCGACTCTCGACCTCTTAACTACGAAAATTTGACACTACAACCTCTTCTGAGAACTCTCAGGAAACCTGACGTTCCTCTAGGTTGGTCAGGTAAGATTTCTAGTCAGGACCCAAAAGAAACCTTCCTTACTACGATTTCGACTTTGAGGTCATGAAACCGGTGGAGTACGTTTCTCAACTGAATAACCTTTTCTGAGACTACGACCCTCCCTGACCCCCGTTCTCCTCTTCCCCTGCTGTCTCCTACTCTACCGACCTTCCGTAGTGCCTGTGCTACCTGCACTCAAACTCACTTAAGACCCTCAACCACTACCTGTCCCTCCGGACCACACGACGTTAAGCACCCCAGTGTTTCTCAGCCTGTGCTGACTCACTGACTTGACTTGACTTTCAGAGTTAAGGATTGTACATAAATAACGTAGGAGTATGAGTTTTCTATAGTGTTATGAAACTCTGATAATAAGGTCATAAAAGATAGAACATTACCACGAATGTTCTTTAGAGACGACGTTCAGACCAATAGTAAAGAAACAACTACTGAACGGAGAAGATAGACCCCAAAAAGTATAGAACAGAAACAGAACCACAAAATTCAAAATTGTATTATACAGATTCACAATTAAAAAAAATAAAACTATCAATTCGTAACACGAACATCGTAGACACTTAAAAACAGAACATTAAAGTCCTATAAGAATTAGTAATAGTAGTAAAGGAATTTATATTAATAAGTATAAGAGACGAGACCTTAAGGTTGATATGGAAAATTAGATAGGAGTCACAGAAAATTGGTAAGTATAAAAGGTAGAGAAAATTTTTGTAAAATACATTTATATTGAAACAACACAAACATTTACACACTTTTTATAAGAAGATTCATTAAGTTTGATATGTTCTTTCGTTTCTCTTCCATTTTTTTAGTGGAGTTTAAAGTATTGGGTCTTTATTGATTTCAAGTGTACAAGGACTGGTAGGAAGATCTGTATGGAGACACATATATATATGTGTGTATGTGTGTGTGTGTGTCGAAAGGTTTTGTTCTAGTTAAAATGTACTCGAAGTATTAAACGAAAGAATTTTCAATTATATACGATATCTTTAAAATTTACCAAAGGAACCTGAGGTCACACATAAAAATAAACATACATATGTCCATGCACCCTCTTTCTTTACCGTTGGGTTAGGTCATAAGAACGGACCTCTTAAGGTACCTACCTTCTCTGACGACCCGACACCAGGTACCCCAGCGTTTCTCAGTCTGTACTGACTCACTGATTGTATGTATATCCATGCACACACGTACGTACGTACACACACGTACCGATATCTAATCAGTTAGTCGGGATTTGACCTTCTGTAAGTTCAACAAAGATAAGAGGAAAAAGGAGACAAGACGTCAACTTATTAAAGAAGTCTAGGTAATAGGTCAATAGAAATGGTTCCAGATTATTCGATTAAAGTTGAAAATAAGGATTTTCAAGACGAAATATAAAAAAGTTTAGACGAACCAGAAAAACAAAAACATAATTTTTAGTTATGGAATTAAAAATCTTGTTAAAATCCAAATGTCTTTTACCTCGTATCTCCGGGGTATAGAGACGACAAGGGGAGGAGTCGCAGAAGACTAAAATCATCGAACGAAATCACGACCTGCAAACAATGTCGACTACCTGGTCATAACTATTTTAGATGTCTAACATAGTCCGAAGTGATAAACAAACACAATATTTCAAGATACCCAAAACGTACACAGGTGGTAGTGAATCGTGTCTTATCAAAGAAGTGACGGGATTTGCAGGACCCGAGGTGGATAAATAGAGAAGGAGAAGGGGGATTTCGGGACTGTTTGTGAATGGAAAAATGACAGAGGAAATGACGTGGAAAGGGTCTCGAAGTGTCTCGACCTTATTATGTCAACAACAACAATTCCACGAGTCAGAACAGACTGTAAAACGTTGGGGTCCTTGTCGTCGTGCGGTCCCAAGGGACAGGAAGTGGTAGAGGATCTCAAATGAGTTTGAGTTCAGTTAACTCAACTGCTACGGTAGGTTGGTAGAGTAGAAGACAGCAGGAGAAGAGGAAGATGGAAGTTTAGAAAGGGTCGTAGTCCCAGAGAAGGTGACGTAGTCAAAAGACGTAGTCTACCGGTTTCATAACCTCGAAGTCGAAGTCGTAGTCAGGAGGGTTACTTATAAGTCCTGACTAAAGGAAATCCTAACTGACCAAACTAGAGAAACGACAGGTTCCCTGAGAGTTCTCAGAAGATGTTGTGGGGTCAAGTTTTTGTAGTTAAGAAGATACGAGTCGGGAAGAAAGATGAGGTTGAGAGTGTATACCTTTCACTTCTCTTTAGTTGTTCGGAGAACTACTTTCACTTTTCTGTAGACCTTTTTGGTATCGAAACTGGTCTACCTGGAAACAACCGTTTAACTACAGAAAGGAAAAATTATACGACAGATCCAACCAGTGTCAAAAAGAGGGTTCCTCCTTCGCAGAAAATTAAATTACCGACGTCAGTGGTAGACGTCACTAAACCCTCGGGTTCTTTTATTTCTGAGAGTGAGAAAGGTAACAAAGGGATGGATAAACGGTACTTCACTACCCCGACCTACGGTACTGGAATTATAAGACTTACAACTGAAAATTCGATCGAAAAAGTGTGAAGAGAAAGTGAAAGTAGTTCTCCGAACAACTACAGAGAAGTGAAAGACGGTATTCCCACTACTGTAGACACATAAACTCCAATAACTATAAAGAGGGGGGTTAGAACTAAGGTCGAACACGAAGTAGGTCGGGTCGTAAAAAGTACTACATGAGACGTAGCTTCAATTTATTCGTCCCACTGTTATATGTCGGAACTTCATGAGGAAAGGGTTAAAACTTGGTCAGGTAGTAAGGTACAGGTCAAGATTGACAACGAAGAACTAGACCTATGTCCAAAGGGTCCTCCGTCCATCCCGTCCATTCTATACCAGACCTTAAAGGCATAGAAAGTCTTAAAAGGTGTCAAACAACACTAGATGTGTTAGTTTCCGAAATCACATGAGTTACTTCGTCTTTATCTACAGAAAAGACCTTAAGAGACCGAAAATGATAATAGGTCACCTACGACAGTTAAACTAAAGACCAAAGAAACGGAAAAATTTTAGGTCGAACATATAGACCTTCAAGAGCCAAGTGTGTGACAACTTCGGATCGAACTTCCTAAAATTCATAATGAAATGATCGTACACTTTACTCGTGTTAAAAAGTCATCAAACTTGTAAGAAACCGTAACGGGAAGTAACCCTAACCTTACTTTTGACTGGAAAAGGTCAGTACACCGGTGACGACTCAAAAGGTTTAAACGACCGTATAACTCACGTCGTGAAAGTGTCGTAGTAGAAAATCCTAAACTTTATCGTGTCGACCTTAAGGTAGTGGAAGTAATCGAAACAAACGTCACTATGAAGGATTCCGGGTGAACTGAAGTGTGAGGTCCTACAGACCGAGATCCACTCGCTAGTGTGGTAGTACCAATAGACTCAGTAATTCATTCTGGAAAAGACATATCAAGACACATAAGAACGGTGGAGAAGAATTACAGAAGAAGAAGAAGATAATCCAGGTATGTCAAAGACAGGAAATAACACGAATAGAAACATACTTTATAACGGATCCATAGAGATTAAGGGAACTTCTCTAGAGATCAGAAAAGGTAAGATAACAAAAGGAGATAAAGAAACGTAACAAGTGAATTTTCCCGAAAGAATAGAGAGGAACGATAAGAGACCTTGAGACGTAAGTCTACCCCTATAGAAAGGAAAAGAGGAAACGGAAAGTGTAGAGAAGAGAGTCGACATGTCGGGAGTAGTCTGTTTGTAAAACGGAAAGAAAAAGAACCCCTACAAAAACTAGTGGTGGAGGACATGTTACAATGTTTGGAGACCGGTAACAAGAAGTCCGTGAGATAGTCTAGATTAGGGAACTTAGATAAAAAGTGAAGGTGAGACATTAGTATACCCTAAACTAAATCCAGTATGAACTTACCGGAGCACCTTAGTATGCTCCCATCGGAAAAGTCTGACCGAAGAAAGTGTGTCATTAAACGTGAATCATATGTCACGTAGCCCCGAAGGGACCACCGAGTCTCCTATTTCGCAGACGGACTTTACACTCTCTGGCCCCAAGCTAGGGACCCAGCCCTTCTAGGGGACCTCTTCCTTTACCGTTGGGTGAGGTCATAAGAACGGACCTCTTAGGGTACCTGCCTCCTCGAACCACCCGATGTCAGGTGCCCAGTGTTTCTCAGCCTGTGTTGAGTCGTTGAAGTGAAAGTGAAAGTGAAAGTATGTCACGTATTTTACAACGGAGGAAGTACCAAAAATGTGTCGAATGATCAAGTAATAAAGAATTACGACTTATTATAAGGTAAATACCTACACGGTGGTAAATAACTAAGTGAAGAATTTTTTTAAATAAACCGACGAATTCCAGAATTAACACCATGCACTTTAGAAGGTAAAAACAACGTCGTACCCCGAGAAAATAAGTCAACGTCATACACCCTAGATCAAGAGACTAATCCTTAGCTTGGACCCGGGGGACGTAACCCTCGTGTCTCTGAATCGGTGACCTGGTGGTGTCTTCAGAGGGTAAGTGAAAAATTTCCTGTAGAATCGACGAAGGTCAAACCTCTTTAATAGTTATTTCAACGATAATTATCGACATACGTTCATAAACATGCTTATATTTAATAGTTGGGTAAACCCATTTACGGATCCTCTCACTGACGACCCAGTGTATTCGTTGTGATAATCGAAACATTCTTTGCGGTTTGACAGAAGATTTCACTCACATGGTAAAACGTAAGGGTGGTCGCTCCTTAGTCTCAAAAACGACGAAGTGTAGAAACAGTCGTAAACTATTACGGTTCAAACAAGACAAAACAAACCTTGAATCGGTAAAATTATCCATTACCGCGGAGTAAAATCAGACTTTCAGGGGTTACTACATACCACACCTCTTAAAATAGTATACGAATAAACGTCGGACACATAGAAGAGAAGGGAAACGGGAAATAAATTACTCGACAAAGGAATCACGACTTAAAATCTCAAGAACCAGATAAAACCTATATTCAGGAAATAGCTTGTGTAAACCGTTTATAAAAGACAGTCGACACCGAACAGAACAGAAAGAGACAACGTCATAGCAAAGACGTCTAGTCTTCAAAAAGTGAGCTTCCTTCAGGTTTAATAGTTGAAAAGGAAGGTGCCTAGTACGGAAAACCACAACATAGATTTTTGAGTAACGACTTGGGTTCCAGTAGATATAAAAGAGGATACGATAGAAGATTCTCAACATATCGAAACGTAAGATGTAATAATCCAGATACTGGGTAAAATGCAATTAAAAACACTTTCCATGTTCCAGTCACAAATCTAAGTGAAGACGTACACCTACAGATCAACGGGGTTGTGGTACAGTTCTTCTGACAGGAAAGAATTAATAACGGAAATGAGGAAACAGTCTCTAGTGACTGATATGAACACACCCAAATAAAGACCCGAGAGAGAGAAGATAAGAAGACTGGATAAACAGACAAGAAAATGATTGTCATGTGACAGAACTAATGACATCGAAGTGTCATTCATAACTCCAACCCATGATGACTAAAAAAGAAGAGGAAGTTATAATAACCGAGAAGACGGAAAGGTATAGTTTGAGTCTTAAATAATCATAGATGTTTTATTGAATAGTCCTAACACGAACCCTAACGTAACTTAAATGTCTAGTTCAACCTTTCTTGACTGTATAACTGTTGTATCTCAAAAGGATAGGGACCGAATAGAAGGGTGAATGAATCTAAAGGAAACTAATTAAGGTAATCCCAAGATATAAAAAGCAGTGTCTCTAGAACATGTATAAAACAATCCAGACATGGATACATAAAAATAAAAACACCGTCACTTTTACCGTAACACAAAGAATAAAATTTAAAGTCAACAAGTAACGACCATATGTCCCTTTGATTTACTGAAAACATATAATTGGGTCACAATCAAGGTATCCAAAAGACAAGATACCCAAAAAAAAAAAAAAAAACCAGTTAAGATCCCTAAAAGTTGTATCTTTAGTANTCCCTTTGATTTACTGAAAACATATAATTGGGTCACAATCAAGGTATCCAAAAGACAAGATACCCAAAAAAAAAAAAAAAACCAGTTAAGATCCCTAAAAGTTGTATCTTTAGTATGGTATTCGTTTCTGTCAAAATAAGGAAGGAAGGGTTAGACATATGGAAAATAAAAAAAGAAAATGATTGACTTATCCTTAAGTTGTAACTTCTCTCTTATAAAACGGAACAAATGTTAGTATCTCCTTTTCGTAGATCAAGGAGTGGTGATTCATACTATGTCCGATATCCCAAACATATCTACAAGAAGTAGTTCAACTCCTTCAAAGAAAGATAAGGGCCAAACGATTCCCAAAAATGGTACTTACCCACAACCTAAAACAGTTCGCGATAAAAAATACAGGACTATAACAGTGTACTAAAAAGAAGTAATCGGACAACTACACTGTCTAATACTATTGACTAAAAACTTGTCACTTGGTTAGAACATAGTCAAGCCAGTCAAGTCAAGTCAGCTCGTCAACACAGGTTGAGAAACGTTGGGGTACTTGACGTCGTGCGGTCCGAGGGACAGGTAGTGGTAGAGGGCCTCAAGTGAGTTTGAGTACAGGTAGCTCAGCCACTACGGTAGGTCGGTAGAGTAGGAGACAACAGGGCAAGAGGAGGACGGGGGTTAGGGAGGGTCGTAGTCAGAAAAGGTTACTCAGTTGAGAAACGTACTCCACCGGTTTCATGACCTCAAAGTCGAAATCGTAGTAAGGAAGGTTTCTTGTGGGTCCCGACTAGAGGAAGTCTTAACCGACCAACCTAGAGGAACGTCAGGTACCCTGAGAGTTCTCAGAAGAGGTTGTGGTGTCAAGTTTTCGTAGTTAAGAAGTCGCGAGTCGAAAGGAGTGTCAGGTTGAGAGCGTAGGTATGTACTGGTGTACTCTTTGGTATCGGAACTGATCTACCTGTAAACAACCGTCCCATTACAGAGACGAAAACTCATACGATAGATCCAACCAGTATTGAAAAGAAGGTTCCTCATTCCCAGGAAATTAAAGTACCGACGTCGGTGGTAGACGTCACTAAAACCTCAGGGGGTGTTTTATTTCAGACTGTGACAAAGGTGACAAAGGGGTAGATAAAGGGTATTTCACTACCCTGGTCTACGGTACTAGAAGCAAAAGACTTACGACTTGAAATTCGGTTGAAAAAGTGAGAGGAGAAAGTGAAAGTAGTTCTCCGAAAAATGAAGGAGAAGTGAAAGACGGTATTCCCACGACAGTAAACGTATAGACTCCAATAACTATAAAGAGGGCCGTCAGAACTAAGGTCGAACACAAAGAAGGTCAGGTCACAAAGAGTACTACATGAGACGTATATTCAATTTATTCGTCCCACTGTTATATGTCGGAACTGCATGAGGAAAAGGATAGACCTTGGTCAGACAACAAAGTACAGGTCAAGATTGACAACGAAGGACTGGACGTATATCCAAAGAGTTCTCCGTCCAGTCCACCAGACCATAAGGAGAGAGAGTCTTAAAAGCTGTCAAATAACACTAGGTGTGTCAGATTCCGAAACCGTATCAGTTATTTCGTCTTTATCTACAAGAAGACTTTGCGAGGACGAAAAAGGTACTAGGTCGCCTACAACCGTTAAACTAGAGACCAAGGAGACGGAAAAGATTTGGTCGAACTTGTAGACTTTCAAGTCTCAAGTGTATAACGACTTCGGACCGAACCTCTTAAAACTCGTAATGAAATGATCGTACACTCTACTCACGTTGACACACCATCAAACTCGTAAGAAACCGTAATGGAAAGAAACCCTAAACTTACTATGGACTTTATTTAACTTGACCCAACACCACATATTATGAAAAAATTTGTAACAATTGTAAAATAAACGATTATAAAACTCCTAAAACGAAAATACTTTAACGTTGGGTGAGGTCATAAGAACGGATCTCTTAAGGTCCCTGTCTCCTCGGAACGTCCGTTGTAAAGTATCCCAACGTTTTTCAACTTGTGCTGACTCGTTGATAGTGATTACTCTCTATAGTCAAACATCAAAAGGAAGGGACATTATAGAAGGACCAAAATTATAATCTCCTTACGGTTCGAATATTTTATCCTTCACAAGGAAGATAAAAGACCTTCTTTAATATCTTTAACCACTCGAACCATCTTCAGTAGTGGTTTCGATAGACTTGACTATGTAAAAATTACCCCCTACAATAATTGATGATTAAGTTAAAGAATTGTCTATATCCAGTCCAGATAGGTCCGAATCTGCATACTCAGAGGTAGGAGTCGAGGGTGGTCGTTGATAAGATAGGAAAACCCAGAGATCCAGTCAGAGTCCTCTTCCCCTCAACTGACCTAAGGTCATGTTAGAAAGTTCAGTCCGAACTCTACATTTAATTTAGTGACGGGAACCTAGGTTTGTAGACATTGGTCCTACGTTTTTCAGTACGTCATGTCAAATTCCGGTAAATTTGGGGTTCAGGACCCAGTCCTATTGGATGTTAGTTTTTTTTTACACCTTCCCGTCCGTTCTTCACTACTGATAAAGTCCCTGATGGACGTGAGTCACCACAGACTAAGAAACACTGGGGTGCCTGACATCGGTCAGTCCCAGGAGACAGGTCTCTTAAAGGGTCCGTTCTTATGACCTCGTCCAACGGTAAGGGGTGAGGTCCCGTAGAAGGACTGGGTCCCTGACTTTGGACGTAGAGGACGTACCGTCCGTCTAAGAAATGGCGACCTCGGTGGACCTTTCGGGACTAATAAAGTTCTGACCCACGGTTAGACAATCCACAACCCTAAAATTTTTACATAAACATTACAGAAACCAAAACTACAGTCCTATTACGACCGGAGTTTATTATTCATCCCTTCATAAGAGAGGAGAAATTAAAAGACTTTAAATACATCTTCACCGTAATAAAAAAGGACAAAATAAAAATTTATACAATCTTAAGTGGTCGTTTCCGTAGACCCGGACTTCGAAAGAGACACTCTTTCAAAAAATCGTTGTTTAAGTTAAAGAAATTATTTATGTCTCGCTGAGTTTAATAGATGAAGAGGAATACACTCGAAATCATCTTACAGAATATTTTTTTAAAAGGGTAATCAATAGTTTAAACACTCGTGTCTCAACGAGTATTGTAAGGAGACAATAGGAAAATTACAGGTACTACTGAAGAGACAGTAAAGACTATAATCATTAAAAACAGAGGAGAGAAAAATAGAAACAATCAGTCCGACCTACAAATAGTTAAAATAACTAGGAAAGTTTCTTGGTCGGATACGAAAATAAATAAAAACGATGACAAAGGGTCAAAAGTTAAAGTGACTAAAGACCATATGAAATAATAATAAAAAGAAGACGAATTGTATACAAATATAACGAGAAAAAAAGACAAAGGATTCCATCTTCGAATCTGATAAACAAAAGATTATATACATGAGTTACGGTATCTAAAGGGAGATTTGTGACGAAAGTCACGTAGGGTGGTTAAAACTGTTCAACAGAAAAGTAAATCAAGTCTTATAAAAATTAAATAGAACTCTGAATAAGAAACTAGGTTCACAACAAATTACAGGTTTATAAACCCCTAAAAGGTCCAATAGAAAGACAATAATTAAATACCAAATTAAAGTGACATTAGACTGTCACATAAAAATATACTAAAGATGTGAAAGTTAAAACGGTTTCACACAGAATGCTGGGTCCTACACTAGATTGAACCAACTTACGTGGTGCACTTGAACTTTTCTTATACATAATACGACAACGACCTGTCTTTAAATAAAATGATAAGGATCTTGATCATAACCGTAAACGAAGATCTTTTTTTGGGTCGAAAACGTAAAAGGAAGTCGGGGAACTAATCAAAAGTCTAGTGACAAGAAAATTAATTCGTTATATAATTTTTATTATATACGTTCCTATCGACAAGGGTGATAAATTATGACGTTATTATAGACTATAATAATCCGGTTTTTCAACTTTCATTTTAACCATTATAACAGAAATAAAAGTATTCTGTTCTAATATATCTCTAAAGACTGTTTAGATGGTTTTTAATGTCCTTCATATTAAATCGTGTTAGGGTCCTATGTTCTAGTCATCCGATAGTTGTTTAGTAACCTTTTACTTTAAGTTCATGTGTATGAATGTATGTGTAATTAAGTATGTTCTCGAGAACGTAAGACTGACTTCCTGGGAAATCTCATACTGTCAAATTTCAGTCTTCGTCTTTAGGACCTATCGTTGATAATGAGAAAATTGACTATATTTAAAATTTTGTTATCAGATTTTGTCTCAATACCGAGAGTCAACGTTACGTTGGTGAAGGATTTTGACTCCCGCGACGATTTAGGAGAGTTAAGAGGAGACACTTTGTCCAAACAATCTTGTTTTTGTCTTACTCAAGTTTGATTCTCCTTTTCTTTATCGACTCCTCTTTAAACTGAAGTGTCTTTTTTGACGTTTTACAAATAATTTCCGGATAAGATTTGTACCTCTACAAACATCCATGGTGACTTTTAGATGTCTTTTGCACACGAGACGACAGGACCTCGAATTTTAGCACAAAGTTTATGTTCTAATGAAAGTCCTTTCAATTTATTACATTCCGTGAGATACTAAATCACGGTTCTACTTACCGACTCTATTCGTGACGTCCTCAAACGAAGTCTCTTCCCTCTATAGCCACACCCGACTGTACAATCTTCTTGTGAAGTCCCTTTGTTCTTTATTACTCCCTCATACTGGACCCCATCCCGTACTTTTTCCATCTTCTTTCTTTGAGATAGGGAGTATTTTAATAAGTCGACCGGAGTTGTCGGGGAGAAGGGTTTGCAGTCGAGGAGAGTTTCTACTAGACTAATGGGTCCAACTTCTATACACTGTCTCTACCTTCTTTGGGTCCAAATCGAAGGGTAGAAGGATGGATGTACAGGAGTCTGGGTTGGTGATAGAGGTCACCAACTCACTGTGGACCCAAGAGTCGTAACGGGAGATGGTATCGTAACAGAAGTCTTATTCGTTCCACGGAAGTCCGTTCGTGAGTGCTTTTGCGTCTCAGTCATTAATCCAGTCTTTGAGTGTTTGGACTGATCACTTTATCAGTATATTTCTTCCGTCAGTACTCTTTTCTCTCTTCTTAAAATTTTTATATTTAATTAGTGTAAATTCTTCTCGTCGTTAATTTTCCTCACTTTTTATGACACCTTCTTTATCCTGCCCCTCTGAAAATTTTTATTCCGGTACTTATAAATTTTTCACAATCTTTTGTACAAATAAATTTTTTATGTCAAGAGAAACTTTTCTTCTCTGACTCTGTTTATTCGGAACTCAAGTATGACTGTTTGCCACGTGACTCTTCCCTTTGTCCTACTTGCCCCCTACTTTGTTCCCTGTCCCGCTCCTGGGCTGTCCCTTTTGTCCCCCTCGAGTGGACGGTACTTTCGAGTCCATCGTTGTGAACTTGATAAGTCACGACTCACTGATCGAAAGAAAAGAAAAACGTGGTACTTTTATGACGATCCTTTTCGTGCATTTCGTTCTGGTCGATCTTTTGTGCGTGTTAGACCCCGTACTTTTGTTAGACTATCGGTATGTGGACACAGAAGTCTTCGGACTACAAACGTCTGTATATGGTACGAACACCAAGACCGGTTAAAGACGTAAAACGATCATAGGGTGTGTTACCTTTTCCTTAATATGACATCCCCTCCACACCCTAAGGAACCCATCGTCTTAGGTCTATGAGTATTGATACACATAAACCCGGTTTTCCAAGAGTCTTCGGTACGTTTCTTTACGTCTTTATTTCTGTCCCTCAGGGACCGTTAGTTATCCCTGAAAAAACAAAATTTTTCAGATCAGATTTGTGTCGACTTGAGTACTCCTATACAGAGAATTTTATACCCAAAGGTATGAGGGAAGGATAATTAGTGGGAGGGAAGGGAAGGATAGAGGAGGTCGTTAAAAATAACTCACGAATGAGATCCGTAACACAAGTGACCACGGAGGAATCTAAAGATATAAAAGAAAGAAAAGGTCCGACTCGTTTAACAGAAAGTCCCATGTATATAGACGGTCATATACTAGAGTTTTCATACTCTTCCGATTTCCCCAAGGACAAAGTCAGTAGGATTTTCTGTTTTCGGTTACGAAGGTACGTCTCGTGGTTTTGTGTAGGTCTATTAAAAAAATCCTCTTTTATGTACTGAGGGTCATAACTAAACGAACATCTTTTGTCTGGACCGATTTTATTTGAGTCAAAACACATTAGTCCCATGGATAGATGAGATGACAGGGTACTAAGGGTATAGATTCTTACGACAAGAATAGACAAAATCCTTTTTACCATCCTTTGTCAGTTGACCAGACTCGTCGGAATAGTCTCGGTATAACTTAATGTCGTACACAAGGAGACTATACACAATATCGCTGTACCGTAATCTCGGTGTATGTGTAGTTGTAGTCAACACTGTATCAGAGTTTAATCTTCTTTGACACGAACGGTAGTCACTACACCGTCTTCCGTTACCCTTAACGATGACCATTACCAATTACAAGTAAAGAAGGACAAGGTGAAAGATATTTGTTCCATTACGGATATGTTCGAGTAATGACATTTGACTCGTGTAAATTTAACCGTCATTTTGGTCTCATAAATGAGATCACGTGTATATTTCACGGAGTAGGTTACAAAACCTTTACAAAGTTCAAAACTTTGGTTCGTCGACCGTCGAAATGTTCGGTTTGGAATGTGAATTTAGTGAGTGAGACCTTTCAAAAAACCACAGGGCACAGTCCATCATGGTAAGTCGTCTGTAAGTAAGGGGTGGGGAACCTAAGAAAACGTTATTTAAACGTAAGTACCCCGAGAATATTGACAAGGTCGTGGTGTCTAAGGTTACCGACAACTAATTTACATATATAGGACACGTAAATTAGACTGAAAGTAATACCGGTGAAGTATTTTTACGGTGTCTGACCTGTTCACTACTGTGTATCGTTCTTGGACCTTGGGGACGTTTCGGAGTCTAATCGAAAAAAAGAGACAGAAATAATTATCACTGGTAAAACGTCGGGTCGAGATTTAGTCGTTTTCATAAACTGTCATTTACAAGGATAGATACCTAATATATATTGGACAGGATTTGTGGTCTACTTTTTCCCTATTGGGGTCCTTTCCTTCCCGACCGAAGGTACATTTAGTACAATGTTTAACCTGTTGTGGGTCTCTCAAGTAACAAGTCGGAGTTAACACTTCCCGGTAAGGGTAAATGATAAGGGGATCTTAGTTACAATTAATTCCGTCTGACTCTAGTATTTAGTCACGCCCTCAAATATTACGTTAAGTCGTAACTCGTATATATAAATTTAATTTTCATTGACTAATTGGTGTCTCAAAAAGTTTTTAACCGACTTCGTTATAGAAGTGCACTTCTGTACAGTGGAAGGTAAAAACACTTTTCCCCTTTACTGTCTTTATAGAAGATTTTTCCACTTAATTCCGATCATTTACTGAGTACTGTGATCAATAACCCTTCTTCCCTTTTCGCCTTTTCTTTCCCTTTTCTTCTTTTTCTTTTCTGTCAGTACATACTTCCCCTTACGGAAACAAGATAGAGGGAACTTCAATAATTACAAAGGTACAAGTGTTCGTGAATAATACATGGATGACGTACCTTCCGTGAACGATCCGTAACCTCTATGTCTTTATTTATCTCAATCGGGAGCGAGAACTCTACTCACGAGTCGTGACGTCACCTCTTCTGGTTGTGTTGTTGTCGAGGTCACTATACTACACCATTGTTGTAACACTTCATAATGACTTATGAATGATACTTATACAAAATTCCTTTTAAATATAAAATTAAATATTTTGTGACGTGACCTGTTCATTAAACACACGGTTTCTCTTTAGGTTGGTTTCTCGGTACGGACGGACTGTCTTCGGTTCTCTTGTAGGAAGATTCCTCTCGTGAACCCGAAGTAGTTTCTTTCGTGGTCTAGCAGTTTGGGAATCGACTTTTTCGTCCTAACAAACTATTCAGTCAGGATAGGGTTCTCGACGCGATTGTCTCGTGTAGATGTGGTCGGGTCGATATAGTACTTCTGGCTTTGTAGGACGTCTCTAGCTGTCTCCCCTTAAGTAAAATTGAGTTTCATATACCTGTTATGTGTAAGTTTTTTATTAAGTCTACGAATTGTAATAATCTATCGGTGACAAATGACTCGTAGAAGTGATGAAGTGAATTAGATAAATTGTTTAGATACTACATCCATAAAAGGAAGGTCTTTTCATTTGATTCTAAATACAGGTTCATTTGTGACGTTTATTGAGTGTTCGGTTTTTAAACTTGGATTCAGAGGACTTCAATGCATGTCCCGAAAAAATACGGACAATTGTAATGACCAAAAAGGGGTAGGAGAGACGATTTGATATTGAAATTCAATTTCTCGACAGAAGTCAATCCGGTTTCCGTCATCTTGCTTGTATTAATCCTTTAAATGACATTTCAGTCTTGACTTTTGGTTTACCTAGTTCTCTTATTACTTTCAATTTACACTCACGAACATACAAGGTCCGTGACAAAGTCTGTGAAATGTACATCATCGAGTTAATTAGGAGTTTTTATAGTGTACTCCATCCGTTACAGCAGTAAGGGTAAAGTATCTACTCCTTCATCTTCGAGTCTCTACGTTTCCTTGACCGCGAGTCATTCCCTGCGTCGCCTCAGCCCCAGGTTTTGACTACGTCAGACCATGGATGAACATACATTGTCTGATCTCGAGACCCCGTCAAAGGAATACCGACGTGTTGGAAATTCACCGGTTCACTTGACAAAATTTTATGTAATAAATTTTTACAAAGAAGGGTTCTCCATCGAAGGAAGTATTGAACCAGGGTTGGTTAGAAAGACCAGAGTAGAGACCGGTAAGGATTCCTAGATTCGGTCTTATTGTAGGTATCATGTTATGGTACATGTATTTACTTTTTGTCTGTTTTATTATGATAAAGGGGTAGTTTCTATATAGACATAGATTTGTATCCGACCTTACCTACGAACACCCGTTTGTCCTCCTCAGAACGTGTCTGGTCACAGAATGTCACACGGTAGATTACTCCTCATATTATTAAATTTTAGACACCTAGATTCAAGGAGGGATCACTAAGAGATCTGATTTTGGTGTGGATTAAGATTTATACAATACTTGAAAATATTCCTAGAAAGTTATATTTGTATGAAAAAGTGGACTATTTTGTAATCTTAGAATCAGTAGGAAGTTTTGAGTTAAGTTTGTGCTGGAGAACCATTTCGGAAGGGTTTAGGGAAGTCTGTCTCGATTTACGTCAGGAGACCGAAGACGGATCATGATATTGTAGTATTTGATAAAATAGAGACCAGTTTCCGTAGGCAGGTGATGATTTGACAAGGGAGGAATTCCTGTTTATGATACAGTGATACAGTAAAAATAAAAACAATAGAGGTCATGGATCTTTTCCTTGTCACTTTATCGTCAACGAGTTATTTACAATCCACACGTACACATAGTATACTCTTTCTTCATGAAAGACTTTTGTTTTTCATTTTGTTACATACAAAACTTAAGGTCCTCAGTTTTAAGAACGTTGAGTTCTTAGTACAAGTAGATGGGTCCCTTCGACCAGGGAGTCGACTGTGACTTGTCGTAGAGTGATTGTGGTATACGAAGGATGAGAAAGAACAAACTTGACTCCAATACTATTAGTTGGAAGTAGGTCTTATGCCAAAATCTATGTGTGACACTGGTGACTCTGTTACCTCAATAAATGAATGGATCCTTCTGACGACTTGGTGTCATGGGACGGTCACTTTCACCAAGTCTTCCTTGATGAAAGGAGACCCCGGAACCCGGTATTGTGACCTTAAGAGAACTGACTAGACTGTGGACGTCTTGGTTTGACCTTAAAGTCAGAGGAGGAAACTGGTGATGGTTAATACGTCACACCGGTAAAATATCGAGTAATAAATCCGACTGATGTGGATCTCCGATAAATATTCTCCTATGATGAAATTGTCGCAGTCTGAAATAAAACCCCCCGAGGTTTTAGTGACGTCTGCCACTGACGTCGGTACTTTAATTTTCTGCGAATGGGGAACCTTCTTTTCAATACTTGTTGGATATATCGTATAAGTTTTCGTCTCTGTAATGAAACGGCTGATTCCAAGCAGATCAGTTCCGATACCAAAAAGGACACCAGTACATACCTACACTCTCAACCTGACACTTCTTCCGACTCGCGACTTCTTAACTACGAATACTTGAAACCACAACCTCTTCTGAGAAGTCTCAGGGAACCTGACGTTCCTCTAGGTTGGTCAGGTAAGACTTCCTCTAGTCGGGACCCTAAAGAAACCTTCCTCACTACGATTTCGACTTTGAGGTCATGTAACCGGTGGAGTACGCTTCTCGACTGAGTAACCTTTTCTGAGACGACGACCCTCCCTAACCCCCGTCCTCCTCTTCCCCTGCTGTCTCCTACTCTACCGACCTACCGTAGTGGCTGAGCTACCTGCACTCCGACTCACTTGAGACCCTCAACCACTACCTGTCCCTCCGGACCGCACGATGCTAAGTACACCAGCGTTTCTCAACCTGTGCTGACTCGCTGACTTGACTTGACTTGATGAAATTGTCAGGACAAAAGAAGGTGTCACTTTCTTCCTTCTGATCCACTTCACGAACATAAGACCAGGACCAAAGTGTGATTTACAAGTCGTTCAGAGGGTGGAAGGGGTCGGAAGAGAGTAGTTCTTGTGGTCCGAACCACTGGTTTCTGTCCGAGTAGGTACCGCAGACACTATGTTTAGAAGGCGGGTCGGGGAACCGTCTGTAAGTATTGACTGACACTGTGAAGGGTCAACTTGAGGACTTATGAAAAGTCGTACCGTGTAATCTTTCGATGACGATTGACTTGCCTTCTACGGTAGAGATTCCTGAAGGGTCAAGCCTATGAGACGGATAGACTCCATGTGTGCACAGGTGATCACCCGCGAGTCATTCTCTCAAATAGTCTCCAAGACACTGACGTCTAAACAGAATGAGGAAGAGATTCACGTACGACCACAACTTATTATCAATTATCTAGAGGTACGGGTATTTTCTCAGGTAGGAGGTCCCATTTTCAATGAAGGAAAAGGTTAATACAGATTATGAACTTATACGTTGATTACATGATCTTTCTACAGTAAACTTTTTTTCATTTAAATCCACCTTTTTTCAGGATATTGTTTGTAAAAATTTGAGTACGTTTCACTGGTGGTTCTTGTTGACCTTTATCGGGTGAGTGGGGGTTGACTACAATCAAAGAATGACACTTTAATACGTCGTACGGTTCGAGTATGAAGACTATAGGTTCAGAGTAGTTTCGTGATAAAAATTTACGTGATTACTTAATTGTGAGAAATAAAAAACCAGATTTATATCATCTCCGACGAGATTACTCCTTCTCTCTCTAAGTTTCTTGGTTTTCCCGGAATGTATGGCAGATATGACTTCCTTTAACAACATAACAGTTCTTCCTCATTTTACTGACCGGGTACCAGTATGTCGGGTAATCACCGACTTGCCCCTGACCTTAGGTTATAGGACTAGAGGCCGGGTCCCGAAAACGATTTAATTTAAAACAAATCTTTCGTCTAAACTACCAACTGGTCCTTTATATTCGTAGAGAAGGTGTTACGGAGAAGTTTTACTAAGGCGTATTCCTTAAAACTCAGAAAAAAAGGAAGTCGTGTTAGTTATACCCCTGTCGTTTTTTGAAAAGGTAAAAGAAAGAACTTCCGTTTTACACAATCCCTTTGTTACCACCAAATGTAGGGATCATCTAAGGTGAGTCTCCACTCTAGGACTCCTCTAAGATGTAAGAGGAGTGGATGTCTTCGTCCTTGAAGACGGTCTCCTATCGTCGGTGTGATGACATTAGGAGTCTATCTTTTAATAAAAGGGTTCCGAAGAATTTTTTCCCAAACACGTGAAAATGTTGGTGTCTCGACATAGACTCCCAGGTCCTTCCCCTGAAGTTTTGGATAGGGATAGGATTCCTGAAGGGTGTCTTCCCGATCAAAAGTTATACGTCTACTTTTTCCTTTACCGGTTGGAACGGACTAAATCCCCGACCAATGTTCAAGTGACGTAGTTTTGTTAAGGAAAAAGTATACAAGGAAATAGACGGTTTAGATCCATAGTTTTGTCCGTTGTTTTACGGTCAGAAATACTTTGCCAGTGTAGAGAGAGAGTCAATGGAGTGGTCGATTCCCTTAATTTTCATGTAAGTATTACCGTCAAATAATCCCTGTCCGGTGTGTCTCTCAACCTGTTTTGGACATTCATGTTAAAGCAAGACATTAATAAAGTATCGTAGGATCTTAAGACCCTTGGACCAGTCCTTTACAGTAGATAAAGGGGTAGAGTGTTTAAAATAAGGGAAGGACCACCTTACGAAAATTCTTGAGATTTTTCCTGTTAAGAGGTGCCCAGAAGACGGTTTGTCTTCACAGGGAAGGGTTTGGTCTTTCCTTGTCTGTAGAGTACCGTAAGTTCTCTTCACCGGACTTTATACTTACTTTATAGACCAACACAGGAACCGAAATTTGTCACTTCTAATATTTCCGTCCCAAAAACTTTTCCGTCCGGTCAAGTTTAATAACCCAACTTAAATATACTAAAGAAAGTTTTCTGTGGTAGTCCTATTGTTGTATTATACGTTCAGAGAAGAGGGGTCCTGTTCACATCTCTGACTTCAACGAATTAATTTAGTTGTCATTACTAATTTACGGTACTCCCAGTACAGAGACATACACCTTTTTTTTTTTTCATCCTTTAAATGACTCCTGACTCCACTGATTGGAACGTACATGAAGAAATAGAAGGAATATCTTGTTTGGTCTTACCTTCATGATCTCAACTTTCTAGAGGTCAATTTTAGTTGGACGGAAAATGGTGAACACATTCGGACTTCTTCACTTCACTTCACTTTCAGCTAGTCAACACAGGCTGAGAAACGTTGGGGCACCTGATATGTCAGGTACCTTAAGAGGTCCGGTCTTGTGACCTCACCCATCAGAAAGGGAAGAGGTCCCCTAGAAGGGCTGGGTTCCTAGCTTGGGTCCGGAGGACGTGACCCCACCTAAGAAATGGTCGCCCCAGTGTTCCCTTCGGGACACATTCGGACTCGGTAGAATTTATTCTGAAAGTTTGAGAAACTCGAGACAAAGGAAAGGTCTTTTTCGTCATCCGGATCAGAAACGTTCCGATGACGTGATAGTCCACTCGATTTTACACTTACACGGATTCCGAATCGATCGATGCTACCTTCAAAGAGGGAAAGGATTCAAGGAACTTCTTTCCAGAGGGCCGTTATAAACCTCAGGGGGTGTAAGATGTCCAAGATTGTGTGGTAGATTGTCCGTCAGTCATAAGTCTTCTAAATTATTTAGTTCAATAACCCCTTTCTTCGTTTCTACCCTATTCCTTAAGTCTGACCGACAGTTGTCCTTAAACTAAGAAAGTGTTCGACATTAAACAAAATATTTAGAGTCGTCAAAGAACCTATTTCTAAGCTTTGTCACGTGGAGTCGGTGTGTTCGGTTCGGTATAGTGAACCGGTGAAGACGTCGTCCTCCTATTACCTCCTACTTAGTCCAAATGGTGTGAAAGTCGGGTGTCGTTTCACCGGCACTGTTGTCTCTCTCCGACGGTACCTAAAAGATTAACATCCTAGATTAGGGTCCCTGTCTCCTCGGATCACCCGACGGCAGATACCCCAGCGTGTCTCAGCCTGTGCTGACTTCGCTGAATCGTCGTCGTTGTTTGGGGACTCCTCAAGAGTTTCGTCGTCCATAATTATCCTCAATCCACATTTATTAAAGGATAGGAGTTACTTAGAAACTGCGTTTCGACGGTACCAAAGTAAAGTCATTATTTTCCAAAACAAAAAATTATCGTTTACGAAGTCTACTAGACATAATTTAGGACGTTATCTGATACGAAACCTCTCAACTTAAAATGAGCTGAACGGTGATGCGACGAAAGCCAAGTAGTTTCCTCTCATGGTTTATCGTTTAGTTATTGGTCTGACTAGATAAATATCCTTTTTCAAGTTAATGAAAATTAATTCTCATTTTTCAGCAGACTCCTGAACAGTATACAATCAATAGAGGACTAACAAAGAAGACTGCATGAAGTTTCTGTAAAGCCAGTTATCCCATGTGTGTCGTGATAGTGACTTGATGTACTTTAATTTAAAGATAACAATATTTTTTTAATATAACTACTAGTGGAGCCCTATGATGGAACGTTTCGACCATCGGAAACTTATAAAATTTGATTCCATTATTTCCATAAAAATTGAATTTCCTTTTTTTAGGACTGGAATAAATGAACGTTAATCCTCCAGTGGATATATTTTATTTTGTTCGTTTACAGGTCTAGTGAATACCTCACTCCACTCTTCGAAGGATAACTTTATAGATCCATCAGTCTCGTTTTCACCAAGAGGACAGAAGGTAAGAAACGAAACGAAGTGCGGTTTTGTAGACCGATTTTTCACTTTTTTGTGGGTTTACCGTGACATATCCTTTTGTGGATCTACTAACTAATGTAAAAAGTGAAATTTCAGTTACAAAACTATATTTCTGTACCGGAAACAAGTTATCCACATTAGCAAATGACCGTTTTTCGTACCAAAATATTTCGGACAAAACTGTTCCTGATCAAATAGTTAGAATTAAAATTAGTTAATTGTCAAAATTTATTATCTGGGTAATGACATACGGGACTTGGGGGAATAAGACGCAGGATCCGACTTTCCGTCCTTTTTCCTTTTCGGAAGTAATCTTTTCTGACGTTTGATGTGAAAGTTTCATACGTCTTTCTTGTTCCAGTCTCTTTACTCTTTGGTCTCCGTTGTAAAATTTTATCGAAATTTTACAATTAGATTTAACTGACACGGTCTCATAAAATTTTATTTACGATATACGGGTTGTATAATGTGATTATGTGTTACTAATGTGTTTAACACAATTACAACATTTGTCTTCATTCAATCCTGTAATCGTCTTAATCCATCGGTTCTAGGTGGGTCGAAGAGTGTATAGGTAGATTGGAGTTCTAGACAAAGACTTTCACTTTCCTGTGACTACTCTCATGTCTCTGTTTTCTAGTAATCAGTACAAGGGGTCTCTTGTCAAGTCAAACCCGTCGGAAGTCCTGTGTTCCGATCTTGGTTTACTTGACCCTCCACTCCATAAGTAAAGGGTCTTACTTCGATGAACCTAGTAAATTTCCCGAGACCTATATTAAGGTTCTTGGACACTATGTTCAATCCCATCTGGATCACAACATCAACGAAGTCCTGGGGTTCCCAATACCATTCCAAAGAGAAGGTGTGTGGATTTGACGGATTAAAGGGGTCGGAGGGAATCATTATGGTGGTCCAAACTGATCGTGGATATAACTTAGAGTACCTCCAAAAAAACCAGTAGAATCCACAGGATTCTAGTTTAAGTCGGAGGGGTGACGAAAGTTTGATAAAGAAATACCTAGTTTAAAGACGTATATAGTTCTGACGATTTACCACACTGAATCCACACAATAAACTAGAAAGATACCGAGTTAAAAGAGTAGAGATTTTCCTCTTTTAGTCGAGTAGGTCACCGACCTTTCTAATTCACTTCATGACCTACCGACTTTTGGACTATGTCACGTGTGAGTTTAAAAAATAAGACTAAGACTTACGTTTAGTAGTTAAGTTCCGTTAAATAATTACGAAAATTTTGCAATGAGTGAGGAACAAGACACAAATAGACAAGTAAATAAGAAGACAACGGTCATTCTGGGGAAACAGTTTGGTACTCTGTGTGTCCCGTTTTCCTACCCTTTTCTTCCATTTCTACCACTTCCAGTAAGTCGTGTGACTGACCAGTCTTAAAGACTAACTCTGGGAAAGGTCTAAGTCGGTACTTCTGTCAGATTACGACCTTACAAGTTTGAGTGATGACTTCGGACCGAGACTGTCCCAGACTCGTCACCACACCCTGTCTACGAACCTCTTCTTTGAAGTCCTTTCCGAAATTCCGAAAGACAGTAGAACTCTTTCGTCTTACACTGAACTAAAGAAAAACAAAGACGAACCTTTGTTTACAAGGAAACGGATAGAAAGGATCCAAATTAATCAGAAGACAGAAAGAGTCTTAAGTCGGACAAGTAAACGTTTACCTTCTGTAGTCTTTCCGATCACTCACACCCACAACCCCACCCTTCCTCTGACTTCACAAATAAAAGTTTCGGTACCCCCAGGGGTAAACTTTTTCGTGGGTCGAATAGAGTTACAAAAACAAACATACTAAAACTTAATTTTCCAACCTCGTTAAGTAAATCCTCTAATTCGACAGAATGTTACCCGGATCAACGGGATAAATAAATGATCATAACGATCCCAATTTTTTTCCATAAAGATGATATGAGTAAAAGTAATAAGTTCATGTTGTTAAAATTTCCTAAGGAAACCAGAAACTAAAATAACGGTTCATTTAAATGTAATTTTACTATAAATAAACAACCAGTGTCTATTTTTAGTGTTCGGTACGTACATTGTCAAATCCCAACAGCTAGACAATTTATACTTAAAGTCTTTTTATTGTTTAATTTAAAGTCATATTATTACAGGGGTTTAGTACCCCGTATGAATATAATCTTTCATAAGTAATATATAGTTGTTAAGTTTAAATTGATCTACGGGATATAAAATGGACCACTGGGATGGTCCAAAAGTACCTACAACATGTGTAAGGTTCCTACTTTTGACCCTCTATCAGGTACAATAATAATATATAATATAAATTTGAACGAAGGACGTCTAGACTTCATGAAGTAGTCAGTCTTATTATTAAGGGTCGATTATTTGTCTATGGAGTCCTTTAGTTGACTTAAGACTGATGTCCTACTCTGGATCAAGATTGGTGATTTCGGGTAAAGTAAATACCATTAAAAAGAGTAAATATATTTCGTTTTGTGTTTTCCCTGTTTATTATAGAAGTCAACTTAATCTTCAATTACAGTGTTTGATGATGTAAATTACTGGTTAGAGTAGAGTAATACAATGTTTCGTTTGTAAGACACGTTTCTCCTCGAACTTTGCCGGGTCACATATAGGATTCCAACTTCTCCAGAAACTTGGTTATTTACTCACAAAAAAGGTGTTCTCTGATTTGTAAACGAACACTGCAATTTGTTTGTTGTTCGACTTAAAATATAACGTGTTGATAAAAGTTCACAGACAACTATTTTTATTTATTTATCACGTGTCAATGATCTAAAAAAAGAAAGTCAATTTTATAAACAGGTGTTGAATTTACAGTCGTTTAAAAAAGTTTGTATTAATATAGATAAAACATAAATTCATTAATTTAAGAAGAAACGAGAACCAGTAATGTTTATATGTCTTTCCAGACATACGGACTACGGAAGGGATGGGACTCTTAATTTGACAGTATAAACATCATTAAGTAAGGATTTTCAGGACTCAATTATTTTACACTTAATTACTCGGATCAACTCCTATGGAATATCTCAGTTAAAGTAATAGAATTTCAGTGTAGATTATAAATCTTACGTTAAAAAAAAACATCTGGATTTTAGTGGAATTAAAAAGAAAGAAAAAGTTTTATCAATGGTAGGGTCTTTTCCCCACCTACCTCCTCTGTAGTTTACTTTTCGAGTTCAATTGGAAGTTATAAACCACTTCTTTAAGGAAAAACGATAAATGTATTTTATATTCTTTTCAGAACGATCCTACACTAAAACTTTATTTAGAGTACAACCCCAATTCCGAACGATTCTTTACGGTGACTTTCGACGGTGAACTGGGCCTTAAGGAGATGTTCCTTTTGATCGGTGTTGATGTACACTCTGAATATTCTCTTTGACGGCCTTACAGTTGAAGTAAACGTCGTCGGGGTATACCGGACTAGTGAGAGGGACCGTACTATTTAGTGACCGTCTTAGGGATGGAAGGATGCAAACTAGAGACGAGGCGTTCTACACCAAAACTACACTTCTTGAGGTCTAGAGAACCCAGTCTCTGTTTATCGTCACCGGGACTGGACGTTTCACGATTCAGAGATAATCTGAGTTCACTTTTCGGCATTCGAAGACTGTTCAAGGGAGAGGTGTGTCAAATGGGCTGGGTGACACCAAAAGTACTCGACTCCAACTGTCTCTTCGACGGTTTTAGGAAACCGTCTTTTCACGGTTGTTCGGGAAAAAAGGATGGTGGTAATGGTTCATAATTTTAGTTACAAAGGATTCTGAAATTCCTTCTTAAGAGAACCCTCAATGATTAGCTTAAAGATCATGAGATTCACAAGTCATTTGTGTTTTTAAAAAATAAAGGTCACCTAGAAATACTGTGGCGATTAGTGAGTAAATATATTGATCTCAGTAATTGTCTTTGAAGATACCTGATGAAAAACCATTAATATTCCTGTAGGAACCCTTTTATAAAAAATGTTGGTGACAAGACTCACTTTTAGACCCCAGGGTCTTTCGGACATTGATCTACGTGTTTGTTCAAACCATAAAAGGAAGACTAGAGTATTAGGGTTTAACCCTAGGTCCTTTAATTTCTCAAGACTTCTCAGTCCCACCTACTTCTTTAGAATGCTGAGTAGATCAGTATAAGCATTCATGATGTACCCAATCATTTATCCGTAGAATAAGACAGGATAGTGAAATATTCATTATTTTCAAACCAGGTTCCTTAAATTCATTGAATTAGTCATAGTGTTTTGTAAAAGTCTCAGACCATATCTTCCTTCGTGAGTTATTCACTAATTAAACAAGTAAGTCATTAAGTCCCACATAAATGACACACGGACGTATATGTTCTTTGACGATTTGCTCGTGTGTAGGGACCGTCTCGACCCTGGTCTTGTGTCTAGAAGATCACGTCTCAGGGGACGGAACAAGTGATGAGATGTCGTGTGGACTCCCCGAAGATAAAGTTACTTTCCCTGTTCATTCGCCCTCACCTCCTCCCCTAAAAAGGTAATCTCTTTCTCTCTGCCTTCCTCCCTCCCTCTCTCTCTCTCTCCCTTATACGTATACAAAAGAGATTTCTCTCTTTCGATAAATAAAGTTTTGTGAAATGGGACCTTAAGTGAAAGATCAGGGTCTAAAAACAGATAATCATTGAGACGTTTACCTAGTCTGTTATAATAAAAGATAATTGTCATAAGTAGGTACATACGTAAATATGTTTGCGTTTCTACACAACCTGGTATGAAACACGGTTTCGACGCTACTATTGTCAAAAATACTTTTAGACTTAGGTTCTTCATCGGATCCGTTATTCATTATCAGCCTAGGGAACTACACTGTAATAGTTTGTGTGTTCAATATATGTCGTCATTATTATTTCTAGACTTTATTTAGAATTTTTTGTGTACACTTTCCAAAGAGGGAAACACAAGTCTTTAACACAAGTCTTCAGTAAACACTGATATTTTTATTGTCCGTCTTAGTGAAGTTTTTAACATTCTGTTTTTTTACTACACTCTAAAATCGACCGACATTACTACTACTCAAGTTCGTTTTTGACACGATAGTAAAATCGTCGACGTAATAAAGTTGTCGATAGGGTGATGTGAGAGTGTTAATTTCTGTGAGTATTTATTCGAGAAGTAATCGAGAGACATCTTGGTTCAGTGACTGAAATGGTCACAAGTATTTTCGTCTTACAACCAAAGAAAAAATCGATTTACATCAAATACATGAGTATAAACATGTATGTACAGATACGAATTACAACTCGTTAGTAGAGAGAGGAATTAAACCTAGTAGTCCTCAAGGTTTTTTAGTGACGTAAAATACATGAAAAGAAATAAAGAAGAGACAACCTTAAGGGCCATTACTATGGTCTTACACCCGTTTGGAGTAATCAGAAGGACGACAAATGTTCTGTCCTAAATACGAGTTACACGACTTGTGTTACTGTGTATAGTGATTCACCGATGTCGGTGGTGGGTCCGAGAGTAGACTCTTTAAAAAGTGTCCCATGTTTATGGATAGTCTTACCTCTTTGTACCTTCTCGTTAATGTCGGTTGTGCACATCAGAAAATTCTCATGGATTATTTATGGGTAAACACTTCCAATTAAATTACGTTGGATCCGACAATAGACCTTATCATATACAGTGGTTAAGTTAGGTAATTCATTAATGATTTAAGAGTTCTCCCGAGTGTCTTCAGTTTACACCAATAAGGTCCAAGTAACGAAGACCAGAGGGATCCCTGGTAAGTCCGGTTGTCGACCTTCTCGACTGATGTTTCCAAGGGTCCGTGTTGATTGGTAAAAATACTTTTGTCCATTTACTCAGATTGGTTCCTTACTCCCAGTAGTTCCCAAACAGACTCTCCTTATGAAACCCTTCCTCTTCTCTTCGTGTTTACACATTTTTTAAAATATCCTCTACTTTTACCTTTCTTCTTCCCCACAGACCGACCCTTCATCGCCTATTTCTCTTTACGAAAGAGAGATTTTCACTTCTGTCTTCAGACCTCTAATATTGGACCGAATTCCCGTTATTGAACTGTCAACAAAGAAATCTATCCTAAAGACTCGGTAAAGGTTGCTTTGTAATTAACACATAGGGTTAGTGATGGTTGAAGACAGTGGCTTTGAGACAACTTTAAACTTTTGACGTGAAATAAAGAGATAAGACGTAGGGTCGACTTCACTGTACCTTATCTACCTAGGTTTGTTCAGTTCAGAATCGCTCTTTACCAACGAGCATTTTCCGTTCTATGTTGTATAGGTGGGACGAGAAAGATTCAGTTCACGGAGAGGGTGTGGCAAATGTCAGTTCATTGTGTTTCACTACCGAATAAGTATCACCCTCTCTTTTTAGACTTTCTGACACTTTATATAAGTGAAAGTTGTCAGAGTAATTAGGAGTGAGGGTTCACCTAGACTTTATTGGTATGGTTTCTTTTCGTGAAAAACTGACTTTTTTGTTTGTTCGTCCACAATAATTCCCGGCACACACTGAATCGGTTGGTCACTCTTAGGTTTTTATGTTAAGAAAGGGTATCGGATACCTTAGTGTAGATGGGTCCACTGAGTATGTGGTTTGCAACTAACGTAGTTGACAAACAAACTTGTGTCAGAGAGTAGAAATACAGTCCATCTTTAACACCGACTACTATCGATACCGTTATGGTTGACCTGAATTCCAACCCTAAATATCAGTCTCTTGACCCAAACCCTAATAGAACATTTTATAAATCGTCTCGAAATCCGATTATTAAGTTAATAATAATAATAATAAAAAACCAGAAACAACACCAAAAACACAAACAAGAACAATACTCCTCCCTTCCTTTTCCTAATAAACTCCGAATCTTCTCGGTGGATGTCGATTTTAATTAATTGCAATTATACGAACTAACATGGTAAATATTTTACCCTACAATTGTCTTATCAGTGTATTATCCTGACGGTGTTCATTAGTGACACTTTCATGAGACCTTTGACATCATAATGATTACTTTCCTATTATACAATTAATTCTTTCATAATTAGTTTTCTATTAAGTAACGATAATCATCGATAGTCACTATTTTATATTGTTCATAAGTGAGTTGTTTATGAAAGATTCGTAAGTAAATATGACATTCTGTGATTTAATCTCCGAAGGTGTATGGTTGTACTTATTTTCAAATATTAGATCATGTCTAATTCTCATCTGCTCATGTGTCTTTTTATATTATGTTCCGTTTTTGACGTGTAAAATCATCGTCATGTTTGTTCATTGTTCCTGAAAGTCTCTAGTATGAGTACGATTTTTAATTATTCACAACTCGGTTGAGGCAATCCATAATATATGTATTCTACGGAGCTTCCTGATCTAGGTCAAAATTCCAACCTCTTAAAGTAAGAAGTCGACCAAGAAATCTTAATCTCCGTGTGTACGTACCTAGTTTATTGACTGCTTTAGGTTTATGTTACCACTTACACATTGTGGTCGAAACTCAAATTTTGTGTTACTCGAGTTTATAATTGTTTTTTATTTCACTACAATAAAAGTTCGGGTCGTGCTTCCTTATTAAATTTAAGAGATTTGATTATCCTACTTCGTGTCATGACTTAGTCAATTAGTTCTTTTTCCAGATAATCTACAATCAAAAGTGTAATGTCATTGGTAGTGGAAAGGTAAAAAGAGGTCAGGGTTTGTGTTTCCCGTGTGTCACTTCTTAAGACCTGGAGAATTAGAATCAGGTTTTAACGTATCTTATGTCAAAATTGAAAGAAATATGTCATTATAACAAACTAAAAGGAGATACAATGTCACAAGTAGGAATTGTAAATAGACATAGTAATATATGTTTGTTTATCGTTAATATCTACTTAATTCTGTGTTTACGTTTTCCATTTTAAACATTATTATTTTTATTTGAAAGTCTTTTGATATATCTTCTTACAGAACTTTTTGGACCTTATTCAAAGAATTTCTCGTTCAAGTTTTAATGATTCGTATTACCCTTTTTCTGTCTTTTAGGAGAAGATCAATATGGTTTTTTTCCTCTTCCTTCTTATTCGTGTTTCCCCTTCTTTTACAAGTGTCTCATACATTGACAGTTTCCTAATATTAACCCATATATATTTTTAACAATGTTTAGTCACTTTTGTGTGTATATATCTTTGTCTTTACTCGTTTACTATATGATCGGTTAAGTGTTTCCACCTTTCGGTTTATCGGTTGTTTGTATACTTTTCTACAAGTTGGAGTGTTCTTTAGTACTTTACGTTTAATCTTGTCGTTACTCTATTGTAAAACGTAAGTCGTCCAACCGTCTTAAGTCCTTCATACCCTTGAGGTTCATGTTCGCTCCTATATCTCGTTACCCCTGAAACTATATGACGACTACCGTTACCTTTGATCATATTACACAACCTGTTTATAAACAGTTAGGGACTATTTCGACATCTATATAGGTTCTCAGTTGTTATAGTGAGATTCATATATAAGATCTTCCAAAGAGTGGGTCCGTCTATTCCTCTATACGAATTCTTACAAATGACCTTATCGTTCTACGACCGTCATAGAATGTACAATTATCATCTTATTTAATTTTTAACCCATATGAGTTTATTACCTTATGATACTTTGTTACTGTTACTTACTTAATGTCCATATAGGTTGTTGTACTTACTTAGAACTTTTGTGATACGATTCGGTTATTTCGTTTGACGTCTCTTATATATACCGTATTAAGTCAATTCAAGTCAGTGAGTCAGTACGGGTTGAGAAACGCTGGGGTGCCTGACGTCGTGTGGTCCGGAGGGACCGGTAGTGGTTGAGCAGGTAACTCAGTCACTTCGGTAGGTTGGTAGAGTAGGAGACAACAGGGGAATAGGAGGACGGAAGTCAGAAATGGTCGTGGTCCTAGAAAAGTTTACTCAGTCGAGAAGCGTAGTCCACCGGTTTCATGACCTCAAAGTCGAAGTTGTAGTCAGGAAGGTTACTTATAAGTCGTGACTAAAGGAAATCCTACCTGACCAGCCTAGAAACCACGAGTTGAAAGAAATATGTAGGTACACTCTCCACCTGACACTTCTTCCGACTCTCGGCTTCTTAACTACGAAAAGTTGACACCACAACCTCTTCTGAGAACTCTCAGGGAACCTGACGTTCCTCTAGGTTGGCTAGGTAAGACTTCCTCTAGTTGGGACCCTAAAGAAACCTTCCCTACTACGATTTCGACTTTGAGGTTATGAGACCGGTGGAGTACGCTTCTCAACTGAGTGACCTTTTCTGAAACTACGACCCTTCCTAACCCCCGTCCTCCTCTTCTGCGTCTGCTGTCTCCTACTCTACTCTACCGACCTACCGTAGTGACTGAGCTGCCTGTACTTAGACTCACTTGAGGCCCTCGACCACTACCTGTCCCTCCGGACCGCACGACACTAAGTACCCCAGTGTCTCTCAGCCTGTGCTGACTCGCTGACTTGATGATGTTGATGTTATGATCTTTTTGGTGTCGGAACTGATCTGTCTGGAAACAACCGTTTCATTACAGAGACGAAAAATTATAAGACAGATCCAACCAGTATTGAAACCGTACCATACCATGGTAAATATAATTTTCCAAATCTTACGCTCCGTTATCATGTGTAGTAAATAATTATACACACATACCTGTATATGGTTACCTTTTCTATCTACGGTTTATGGAGACTCCTTCTTTCCTTTCCTCTCTCCGCTAACCCTCTTCAAGTGTCCATCTGGTAGTTACATAAAGAACTTTTTCTAATCTTCGTTTATCGTGTTTATCAATTCTCGTTTCTTTGGACCCATTTACATATGTACAAACAATATAACCGATGTGAGAGGACATACTGACTTCATAGACTAGAGGAGAGTTCATGCAGATTCTTATGTTTTACGATGACTACACGACTCGGACTTTGTAGAGAAGAAAACTTAGTAGTACCACGAAGTTCACGTAAGGACAGTTCTTAAGTCATAGAAGATAGTACGCGGTGTCTCTGTAATGAAACGGTTGATTCCAGGCAGATCAGTTCCGATACCAAAAAGGACACCAGTACATACCTACACTCTCAACCTGACACTTCTTCCGACTCTCGGTTTCTTAACTACGAAAACTTGACACCACAACCTCTTCTGAGAACTCTCAGGGAACCTGACGTTCCTCTAGGTTAGTCAGGTAAGACATCCTCTAGTCGGGACCCTAAAGAAACCTTCCTTACTACGATTTCAACTTTGAGGTCATGAAACCGGTGGAGTACGCTTCTCGACTGAGTAACCTTTTCTGAGACTACGACCCTCCCTAACCCCCGTCCTCCTCTTCCCCTGCTGGCTCCTATTCTGCCGACCTACCGTAGTGCCTGAGCTACCTGCACTCAGGCTCACTTGAGGCCCTCAACCACTACCTGTCCCTCCGGACCGCACGACGCTAAGTACCCCAGTGTCTCTCAGCCTGTGCTGACTCGCTGACTTGACTGGACTAGTACGCGGTGTCAATAACCACAAGTACAAGAGTAGTGTGTGGGTTCGTCCTTAGGAGAGATCGGAGAAGTCCTGTTACGTGTGTAGATACATAGAAAAGTACGGTCTGTCACTGATTGTTACGAAACCTGTGTTCTCCGAGATTATTTACAGACTACTTATTTACTACTATTCATTTATTTAAGTCCTTTCGTTTTCCCACTCGAGACCGACGTCTATTTTTATTTTTATTGGGACTCATTACGTTAATCTATTGGAAGGGACACTTTTAGTTCAATATAACCATGTAACTAATAGTCTGAGATTTTATATCTCTTAAGTGACGAAAGTACAAGTCGGTTAGTCAGAGTATGATAAAGGACTAAAGGTGGGTTTTTCCTAAGTCACTCCCTCAGGTAAAAAGTGTGGAGTACTTTATTCTGAAATACAATAGGAGACAACTAGACACCTCTATGAAGTATTAAGACAGAAGGGTCAGTTCCAGAAGAATGCAGGGGGAAAGAAAGGGAGATTTGGGAGGTCGTGATGTGCATGGAGTCAGGTATACAAACCACAATCAGTTACTACCCCCAACGTCCTCCTCCCTTTGTCCACTAAAGACGGAGCATCACTCAAATAATTTAAGTGTGATGAAACCGTCTAGATGAGTGGACCTCCATCCGAGGTAGGAAAGACACCCTTCTCTGTATAACGAATATGGTAAAAAACTGGTTCGAATTAGAGAATCTTTAGGGATCTTTACTGGACCCCGTTTTAGGTTTCTCAGTGACCTGAACTTTAGGTTTCTGTCCAATCTTTTTGATTTTAGTATATCTTCTTTCACATATTTTATATTATAAATTAATAAAAATGAAAAAGAGGTATTAAATAATAGTTATAACCTTTGACAAAACCATGGGTACTATGGGAGTTAAGACAGATTTATTCCACAAAAGGTGAAAGTTGACCTATTATCCAAAATAGAAAAGTCTCTGGATCTTTATTTCTTTAACGTTGAGACCGAGAGGTTTCCAGTCTGACACCATTCTTTTCCTTTGTCTCGTCTATAGATGAAGACCTCCGTTGTCTCGACTTGACTTTATTTTCCTTTCGAAGGAAGATATTATTTTTAATCTCATAAGTGAGTGTCTGTAAGATTAAAAATTGGTGTAAGATGTCTTAAGTTATTTGGGGACACAAATCGGGGTCCGATCAAGCAACACTCGGGTCGATTTCAGATCTACCACTTTCGTGAACTAATAATAAGGTTGACCTTAAAAGTTTCCGACCTTCACAAAAGTTTAATACGCTATTTTGTCTTTCAACAACATTTATTTGGTAATTCTAAACCTTCCCTTTGTTAAATTTGTATTGAGATGGTAGAACGTTCGTCTGTTTGATCGTTATCTTTTTGCGGTCTCTATTCTTTAAGTGTTAAACCCAATGGAGTATATAGACTTTCCATTTTACCTTATTTCGTGTTTCTGTCCAGACTTTTCCGTTAATTTTTAATTGGTTCCACTGTAATACCGTTAGTAAAGATACGTAACCAAACGACAGATTCCCCTTTACTGACCGAAACTTTAATTAAGTTTTGTCAGTGATACACCACGAAAATAACAAACCTCCCACTTCACGGGGTTTTGACCCTTTAGTCCTGGTGACTTTCCGAGAAATTAAAATTTAACATATTTGATTCTAATAAAAGGTAAAGTTTTCCGTAGGTGGAGGACTCTTACAGGAGGATACGACAGTATGAAGGGTCTAAATACGTGGTTGTTGAACTGTACTAGAAAGAAATTCGATGAGTTTTGTGGTCTTTACTGAGAAACGGTAGACTGTAAGTCCTGACCCATATTTTCCGTACAGCTACGTCTCAAAACCGTGTGTACAGTCTATTGATTAAACTAATGATTTTAGGACCGACCTTTAACAAACTAAGTCATTGAAAAATCATTTCTCTTCAGGAACTGTCCCTTTGGAGGTTCCCCAGGGTAGACTATTTTTAGGTCACATTTGTATATTACTAAGGTGTCGATGGCTCTTATAATTTGGGAATACTGATTAATCATTCGTTACCCGACAAAGTCTTTTGTCTTTTGTGGACAACTGATATGTTAAGGTTAGAAGGAATTTTACCTGTAAGTAGTTAAACTTCGTTTTTATATAAGTAGTGAAGGGTTTTTACTTTACCTTGATCTGAAACCGACTGACAGTAATATACGGTGAATGAAAATGTATGAACGAGTCAGGACTGTTGTTGGTAGTACATCCCATCCATAATGATAATGGAGTCAAAACTGTCTACATCTTTAACTGTGAGTCACTTCTTTGAGGGACTCTCCTCTGTGGTAAGTATGCAACGAATAGTTAGGTAGAGGTCTTAGACCGTGGCAATGAACCGAGATACACCACTTATTTGCAATTTACACGTGTCGTGATTCTCAATGTTTAGACTGGATCTAGACTTGTTCCCGGATAAAAATTGGCTCTCGGAAAGAAAAAAGATTCATTCAGTTCCCGAATATTTGAATTACACCCGGTGTGTCACGACAACATTGATGGACTGAGACGGTAACATCATTGTCGGTGTCTATTACACACACTTACTTACCAACACCTACACAAGGTTATTTTGAAATAAATATTTTAGTTCGTCTTTCAGATGTCACACGACTGGGGTTGTTCGACAGTGATTGATTCTCTTTTTTTTTATCTGTAGTTATAAACATAAGGTAATAGGTTGACTCTTTCTGAACTCTCTTTTGACATATACAACTATAAACTCTATAAAAACAAAACCAGTACCTAGCTAGTAGTCCAATTAGTAGCAGATTGTACTTTCTCTTGAGGGACACGTGCCGACCGAAGAGAGTTTGGTCCGACGTTCTTTTAGTCTGGAGTCTCTTGTGCAAGGAGTCTTCCGAAAAAAAGTATGTCTTTTTGATATTAAAGAGAAAAATATCTTTATTTCCTGTCTTCGTGAAGTCGTTTGCTAAGGTATACTAAGGACGGATAAATTGTCGTCCGTAGTCCGTCTTGAGTCTTTTTAATAGATTAAGTTCAGGATGTTATTTCAAAAAATCGAAGGGACCCAATTTACCTCTACTATGTTTGTACTCTTTCGACAGGTTAATACTTTTTCATATAAAAACTTTTGGGCTCCAGAGGATATTTGTACTTTTAACTAATTGTTGAATCCTAGTTCTTCTGTTAGAACTAATCTCCAAATCTTTAGTGGTTTGGAATTTCTCTCTTAGGGACCCTATCTATTCTTGGGCGGGATCTGGATTTTTTGGGGGGTGTTTGAGTATCTTTATCGTTTTTATCATTAAATTTCAGTCCTTTAGTTTCCAGTGTTTTTCCTCAAGGAAGAATTCTCCTCAACTGATCAAGTATAAGAGAGGTACAAAGGTTGTCCTCGTTGTGTATTTTTACTTCTAAATTTGAAAAAGAGTTTTCTTTTTTTTTATACTCTGATAATCCTTTTCGTTTCACGTACCACTCCGTTCGAGATAGTTAAAAAGTATTTAGTTCCGGTTCCAGTAGGAATAGTTAATAAGGATAAAGAAGGATGAGACACAGGAAGTTTTCCAAAACGTTCCTAGATTGTATCTGTACTTTCACGATCCATTCGACAATCCGAGGTAGTGTTACATTCACCGTAATATTTACAATAGTAATAATAATAATAATGTAACTGGATGACTTCATGACGGTACGACTATTGGTTTTAAACCGTAAGGTAGAAAGATTTTTCTGGGATTCGAGGACCTTCAAGCAAGCTACAAAGAAGGTCTCGGGCTGGTCACATTACTTTTCGTGATAATGTCCTTCTGTCGGTGAATTTTTCAGAAACTTGACTTAACTTTAACTAGGGTCTTTTGTCATCTACAAGTTCTTTTCCAACGATTTACTTATTTTCTTATTTATTATCAACGGGTTACGTGTAATCGAGATTAAAAGTCAAATAACGGATAAAAAAAAAGAGAAGATCAAGTCACCCAGTCAAGGTATTGGGAGAAGAAGGGATACAGGATCGAGAGGTGTCATAGTTTAGGACTTCCTTTTATTTTGATGATGATTTTGTTTTGTGATGAGAAGTGCCATCACAAGCAATACCCGTATTTGAAAGTAACTTTTTCACTAGTTGTCTCTCTACCGTGTTACTAACACACACACACACACACACACACACACACACACACACATCACCCCTCAACCCCCTTCCTCCCTGATCATATCGGTCTTTTCTACTATCCCTGTTATCTCTTCCATCCCCACCCTGTGTCAGGCTTTAAAAGGTTTCTAGACCCTTAGACCTTCTCTAGAAGGGACTTCAATCCCCGTCAGTCGTTTCACGTTCGGAACTAAAATAGTACTCATATGAGGATGTTATATAAGTTTATATGTTTTTAAATTGTTAGTCTGACTATTTTGTCCTTGTTGAGTCTTTTTAGAAATTAGGTATTTCCGTGTCGATTTTTGTTAGTGCGAGTAAGGACACGTTCGGTAATTCGTTAGAAGAGTCCTATGTTCCTTTTCTCACATGTAAAAGGACCGGGGTTGGGAAACGATGAAGTACAACCACCTCAATAGTCAGAAAGAACTGATTGTCAGACGTCAAAAAAAAACAAAATTGTATAAGGAAATTTTTCTTATTCAAAATTTTGAACAACCCCCAGATCGGACGATATAATCCCTTTATTTTAATCTGTATAAGGTTTTCACCATGATAACCAGTAATCAGGATTTACCCACAACCTTAAAGTCTCTCTATCCGAACCAAATTTTTAATCTACATTAACGGACTCTCAGTTATGTTTTGGTACTCAAATCGGGAAAGTCGTAAGAACCCCTAACTTGAAATTAAAACCTCGTAAAAGTGACCTGTCTGTTTGTCGTCATTGAAAATAAAGAATACCAGAGGAAATGAGGAGAAAATATTTTTTACATTTTATGAAAATCTTCTTCTTTCTTTACCACTTTTCATTTTTTTTTATTGTAGTGTTCACGTTCAAAAGACTTGCGTACCATGAATTTTAAGAGTTTTATATTGGTAAATGTACATTCATACTAAGATGACAGGGGTCTATTATAAAATTTTAGGATAACAATGTATAGGAAGTGATTTTAATAAGTAAATTGTTCTGTTTTTAATAATTCCTGGGTAGATATAAATAGACCATGGTAAAAGACTGTATTTATGACATAAAGAAAGGATACACAATAAGTTGTTCGAGAGATCGTATTATTATAAAATCGATCACAGGAAAATTTTTAAGGATTACTTACACCATAGAGATAAGATTTCCTGGTTGATAACGTGGAACAAGTAAGAAGACGAATTTTAGTGATCATATTAAAGGGAGCGAAAACTATTCACTTAAAAATTTTTTGAGAGGTAATTAGAATAAAAGTAAAATTCATTTTTTAGTGCCGGGTCATGGGAGCCGATAGTTTTCTCGTTGAACACGAGAGGCACAATTTCTACGACGAACGGGTATGGTGAACAGAGTCTTTTAAGTCTTCAGAGTGATTTCCCGGTTCCTCGTTTCGACGACCCTTACAAGTGTCTATGGACTAAAATGTTCCAAAACACTTTTCTGGAACGGAAATCTAATCAAAACGAGTTACAAATACTCCCAACAAACAGTTCGGATTTTTATTCCACGGAGGAGGGGTGTTTAATTTCTTAGTTCAATGCTAGGTAATAAAGTAAAGACTAACAAAAAGAAACATTATTGACCCTTTCACCTATGACCTATTTTCAGAGGAGACTCGATTTCCTGAGGTGTAATTTCCGAAGTTAATCGATATTTAGTCAACAGAAAGGATGACCCCGTGTTGTTCTCTTTTTTCCTTCGTCCTCAACAGTCTCTTTTTCTCTCGACCTTTTCGAAGGTTTAATTTAAGGATCTATGGATGACGTTTGGATTTTGAGGTAAGTCCTCGACACTCCTTTTAAGTTAGGTTTCATTCTGATTTTAGTTTGGCAGGGTTTAGACTCCAGGGGAGAGGTCGTGTCGAGAAGGTAGGGCTTTGGAAAATTTTTCTTGGACTTCTCCAATCCCTGGGAGTATTTTGTTGAGAATACGATGTACGAAAGGAACGAACAAGGATTTGGGCCTCTTCACGGTGTGTGACCGTGGTAACAATACGTTTGTTACGGATTTACCAACATTGGTAATTGCTAGAGAGTAATTTTTCTGAAAGTTTTTAAACAGTGTGGTAGATTTTTCGATTGTCCATGTAATTTAGGTAGATTTAACCGTAAGTTTTGTGCTCGGTGGGACCAAAAATAGGATATTAAGTCGCCCATTTTAAAGTTATAACTACCCAAAAATTTTTATAAAGAGAAAGTTAGGAATTTTGTTTTGGTTTGTTAAGCAAGGACCTGTTTTAAGTCAAATAGAGCATTATTCGTACTACCTTTTGTTCAAATTGGCACAACGCACACGCGTCATACGCAAATCCAACTTACCCGCTACAGACCTCATCTTTAGTTGCCTTTCCTTATCTTTTAGTTCTGTTGACATTTTCCTTGAGGTTCTTTGTAATAAAATTTAACGTAGATAAAGAGAGAGTGTGGAGTTACCGTATTGTATTGGAGGGGAAATACACATTAGTTATGAAAATAAGATACAGGTTAAACACCTTTCATTTAAGATAAATGTAATTCCATCTCTTGCGTAAAGGAAAAATACAACGCCACGTTGTTTTTAATTAAGGACCAACCCATTGGGCTCTACAGTCTCAAGCAATATTTTTCGTTAAAAAAAAAAGTCAAGTTTTCGCTTGGGCAATTATACGTGCTTAAATTTCTGAAGAGTTCAAAAGGTCCTTTTGACGGTGATGGATGTTTTAAGCTTATTTTGCGACTATAACCTAGATGACATGAGTCTCCGGTCCAAAGGTACTTTAGACGTTTCCGCCGGCATCGCGACACTCGGACCTGCTAGGATACGCTGTCGGCGACCGGCACGGGGCGATCCCGACGCCCCATGGGCTCTGCCAGGGGATTTCCACCTGCCGGCTCTTCTCTGCCGGTCCGACGAGCCGGTTGGGCCGCCCCATGGGAAGCTCCTCACCTTCGCCACGGCTGCGGAAGGAGCGTCGTCAGCCCCGGGCCTCTTGGCCTGCTCCTCCGTCGCCGCCTGCGCCAAACCCTTCGTCGGCAACTGCCGCTGAGAGTCGCGGCGCGCCGTCCGACCGCCTCCGCTCAGGGGCTGCGCAGGGTTCTGGGGCCGCCCTGAACTCTTCGGGGTTGCGGCTCCTGGCCCACAGGGAGACGACGCGCCCGAGCTGCCCGACCCGGGCCTTCTGGGGTCGGGGTGTGGGACAGGAGTTCCTCTCCTTCCTTCCAAGACCTTCCAGAGGCACCTGCCGGCCGGGGGGCACCGCGGAATGGAACCACATGAACTAGAGCTCCAACCCGCACCCGCTGCCGTCCTCCACGTCCCTGCGGTACTCCCGCCGCCCCAGCCGGAAGTGGAGCGGCCCGTAGAGTTAGAGTGACCTTCAGTACCCCCGCCCGGCTCCAGAGCGAGCGGGCGCCGCACCCGTCACGCCCGACACGCGCGCCAGGCTCTCGGCCCCCGCGCGAGCGGACATATATCCGTCCACAGTTCGACCCCGAGAAGAATAACCTGCACTCCCGGCTCCGCGCCCCCCGACCAGGTAGGATGGATCCTGCGGGGCCGCGTCGGGGCTAAATGTATTTCGGGCGGCGGGTCGCGGCGCGCCGAGCCTGCGAACTCTGGGTGCCAGTTCACGCGGGCGGCGGGGGGAGCGGGACTCGTGGGCGCTGGCGCCCCTGGTCGGGTGCGCCGGCGGCGTCAGAAGCTGCCGCCCTCGCGTTTGGACGTGGCGCCGGCGAGCCCCGAGTCGGCGGCCCTGACCGGAGGGAGGCCGGCCCCGTCGCAGCCGCCCTTCGTGTGGAACCGGCTACAGCCCGCGGGCAGGGCCGGGACCTTCGCCTCGCCCCCCGACCGCTCCCCTGGCCTCGCCGGGCCGCGAATGAGCCGGGGCTCTCGACCTGCGCCACAGCCACCCTCTTCGGGCCCGGGACTCCCCAGGCCGGTTCCTTCCCCGTTGGCTGCGACGCCGGCCGTGTCTATAGGGGAGGGCGGGGCCTGGGCGCCTTCGGGCCGAGGGGAAGAGAGGGCCCCTGAGCGCCCTGAGGGAGGCGAGAGAAGGGCGGTTCCCGCGGCCCGGGAGGCGTCGATGGCCCACGGGCGCGTTGGGTGAAGGGCTTTGCGCCGGTCTCCACGCGGCACCGGTGTCCCAGCCCTTGCCCATCACTACTCGCTCAAAGAGCGGGATGATGAGTTTTTCTCACAGGGGCGCTAGGACAGCTGCGGCGCGCCGGGAGCCGCCCTGAGAGGGCGGGTCGACGACGGGAGACGACCGGCCCTGGTGGGGCCCGCCAGACCCGACGCGGCCCTTCTACCCCGGAACCTTTCTGCCCCGACGAGGCGCCTCAACGTTCGACGCAACCGAAAACACCAGGAAGGACTATGGAGAAAGATCTCCCTTTGTCCCCGAGAGGAGCAGGGTTTTGCGTGTTCCTATGTTGATCAAAACAAAAAGACATCAAGAGGTGCAATTGTCGATAGTACAGCGGTCTGTAACCCGAAGAGTGAATTGACGGGGGAAATCTCAACTCGAGGGATTAAATTCGGAAAAGCTTCGAGGTTGTCTAGATCAAAAACCTTGAGATCTCCAGTCGTACATCCAGATGCAGTTCTTGTGTCTCTGGGGGTAGAGTCTTACCCGAAACCCCAGGACCAGATTTAGATCCCAGGTCTAGTTTTGCGGAAACATCCAGTGAACGTGAGAGTTACATTCGGACTGTCTCCAGATGACTAAGAAACCTACAATTCACAGGTGGTCTTTTCTAGGACTGAATCTATGAAAGTCATTGATTTTGTCGGGATATAAATAACGAACCAAGAATTGTCATCTTTATCTGAATTTATATAGTAAAGTCATAATCCAGACTTCTTTATTGAAGGTCGGAGAGTCTTGGGTTGTATAGATATAATTCGATGGTCTCACTTAAACCCCAACACAGATACACACACATACACACAAAACAAACAAACCTCTTTAATACCTGGAATCGACTCCCAGGCTCTTTCGCCACTCTAAAGTCAAGTGTCCCCTAGAGTTACCGATTTCTAATACGGAATTATTATTGTCATATACAAGTACTTTATCTACTTTTGGAATCTCCCAATCTCTATGTTGACTCTCTAATTTTTCAATTCCAATCAACTCTTTCCCTCTTCAGACATCGCTCCCTTTAGTCACTACGGACACCTTGTTAAGATGTTTGTACAAAACTCACGAAAGACTACGTTCCGTACCACATCTCTGACCCAATGTTTATTCTCGAGTGATCTCACTCGAATTTGGGGGGTGCCTCTCTCTCTACTGATACTCTCCGACACCCCTTTCTCGTAGGTGTTGTGGTAGACCCACGGCGTGGTTCCTTCTCCGGTCGAGAGACCCCTTTACCTGGAACCTCCAACCGGAATTTTCCTTCCAGTCGGAAGTCGTACCTCTCCTCCTGTCTTATCCGTCTTCTCAGGTGTTCTCGTTTCCGTACCTTTACACACTTACGAAAAATCCCTGTAGTCACCACGACCTCTTCGTCGTCTACTCCGACCGTTCCGTCAACGGAGTTCCGACATTCCCGGAATTGAGCTCTGTGACTCTTCCTGTTCAGTAGTTTTCTAAGACTCCTTCTCTTTCCCCTTTTAACATATTTAATTGACTACTTACTTATAATAGTTCTTTCTGACAACGTTTGGTCTTTGGTGACTAAATATAAGAGGAGTTTCATATTTTGCCCCTATAAGTGGGAACTGGGGTGAGACCACACGATTGAGGTCAAGGTAGTGGCACCGACCTTCCTTACTGTACAATCTCAATAGTCGTAAACAATTTGTTACGTACGTACGATTCAGTGAAGTCAGTACAGGTTGAGACACACTGGGACACCTGACGTCAGTCGACCCGAGGAGACAGGTACCCAAAGAGGTCCGTTCTTATGACCTCCCCTAGCGGTACGGGAGGAGGTCCCCTAGAAGGGCTGGGTCCCTAACTTGGGTACAGAGTGATATAGAGCACGTAACCGTCCGTCCAAGAAATGGTGATCGTGGTGGACCCTTAGGATCACTCCTTCTCGTTATTTGTCTAAGGGAAGAATAAACCCGGTCTTTCCTAGAAAACCGAAGAGGACGATGACGATTCAGCGAAGTCAGCACAGGCTGAGACACGCTGGGGTATCTGCCGTCGGGTGGTCCGAGGGGACAGGGACCCTAAGAGGTCCGTTCTTGTGACCTTACCCAACGGTAAAGGAAGAGGTTACGTGCTCTCACTTTTCACTTTCACTTCAGTGAGTCAACACAGGCTGAGAATCGCTGGGGTACCTGACATCGGGTGGTCCGAGGAGACAGGTACCCTAAAAGGTCCGTTCTCATAACCTCACCCCACGGTAACGGAAGAGGTTTGTAACCGAAGAGGATTTGTAAAAGTTTTGTAAAGAAGAGCATTTGTCAAGGTAAAGGCGACTGATGAAGTTGACATTTTACTTCCATTGAAAGGGTTCGAGAGACTAATTCCCTGTAAAAGAGAAGGACTAGAATGTAAAACAAAATGAAAAGGGGTAGAAAATGATATTTAAATAGAAAAGTATGTAAAGATTCTCAAAAAACAACAACAACAAACATGTCAGTAAAAGAAAAGGGAGATAGAAGACGAGGACTAACACCGGTAAAAAACACGTTTAAGAAATTAAGTTCTACCCCCTGTTCTAAATCGTCTTTTCTTATTACTTAACGTTGATGAAATCAGAACAAACAAAGATAATCATCTTAAATAAGAAGACAATGAAAGTTTCGACGGAATCGTTGAAAAGAGTATAAGGACAAGAGAAGAGAACAAAATAACAGGAGAATAAAAGAGGTGTCTAAAATGTCACCAACTTCATCGTCAGAAATAGAAGTCCAAATCGTAAAACTTACATTCAGAAAAAGGACTAAATCGATTCTTTGTAAAAAAGGGTTGGAATATTACAAAGGAAGAGGGTGGGAGGGCGTAGACATTAATAAATAACAAATCCTATGTAGAACCAATTTCGGGGACGTGTCCCCTTACATGTGATGTCGTACGAGATAAATAAAGGAACACTTTTGTTAAATAATCCGGACCACCTCGGTTATAGGACCTCAGTATCTCCTCTTTTTATTTAAGAACGGAGTATAAAGGAGTGGATTTCTCATCTTACGTTTCAACATTAAAAGTCCGTAGTCCAAATACACTTCGAACTGAAATCCATACTTTGGGATCGTTAAATCCGAAGAAAAGTCTAATGTTAATTCTCTCCCTTCATAGACAATTTTTCTTCTTTGTAGAAAATCTTCAGTTACTCCCTCTGATTGATCTCGTGTCTATAAGGAGGGTTGCTTCCTTGTGAAAACCAAAACCGTTATTGACTTACAGGTCGAACTTACAGTGCGAAGGTACAAATCCGCGATAAAGTCGGAGTCCACCGGGACGAATTAACGAAAGGACAAGGGTAGTGATTGGTACGACTGTCGGATGGAAAAGATTGTCTATGTGAACGTAAAATTAAATAGACGTTTTTATTTAGTGTGTAATATCGTAAAGGAAGAAGACCCAATTAACTTAGTCAAGGAATTTACAGAGATTCAGATTACTAAACTTTCCTCGTACCACAAACTTTATAAATTTTTTAATCCCGGGAACCCAACATACGTCTTACTAGAGTCACGAATAAAGTCTATATTCACAAAGGATTACTAGAGTAAGTAGAGTTTACCCTATACAGACCGATGAAATAAACTTTACAAAGGACTTTTGAGAATTGTCCTTTCGAATTACATTCCTTATAAATGTCTCTTTACCATAAATTATATGATTGTTTTCGAATATTTCTCGAAATGTATAAAAATAGGTCTTTACGAATTACTTCATAAAACCTGGGTAATACTTTTGAAGATATTTTATTTAAGTGAATGTAAAAAAATAAATTACACTTATAATTGAAAAATAAACCCTAGATTTACGAGTGAATTAATAAGAAAAGGAAGGTTATAGATCTCCTTTTTTCCGACTCTAACACCGTGAATAATTGGTATTTTTAAGAGATGTATAATTAAGGGATACGGGTCACACCGGAGACCAGTGATATAAGATACTTTTTCTCATAAATACCAACGTCCCACATCTAAGGATTAACCAGTACTGAGGTTTTTAGTACAAAACTATGTTTTGTGTTAAGAAAGGAAATTTTTACATAGAAGGTCGAAAACTCTTGGAGTCCTCTGGTAAAATTTTCACCTTTGATCTAAGGAGAAACAACATTTCGAGTCAAGGTGAAGTATATACAAAATCTCCGAATTTAAACCAACGTCTCTACTCGAGTCATGAAATAGTTATTAGTGTGAATTGTCCGCATCTCTTTTTAATTTTAGAGTCGATACCTCAGAAAGGACTACCGGGACTCCTTTTTTTCCGTAATCGAGGGAGACGTCAACTACCATACATCCACGTTCATTTATAACAGTGAAATTTTTCGTTATCGAACCCAAGTTACATACGTAGACTATGACCATTCTTGAGAAAACAATCTACAAAGTCAAAATTAGACTTAATGAAATCTCCTTTTTTTTATGAACTCTAAGTTTAAAATGTGACGTCAATCGGATAGTAACTTTCTAGAAAACACTGGGAATTCTTTTCCCAAGTAGTCGGTTTAAATGGTATTTTCCACGTCATAAATCTTGGATGTCAAGCAAGTGTACGATCTATTCTCTTCCATTATAGGGTCTCGTTCAGTGTACCCATACACCGTCTAACCTTTGTTCATAACAAAGGTTAAGGAGTAAAACCCACTCCTTCTCAATGATTACCCGTTCGGGGATGTAAAAATACAAAAGGAAGTGGATCTATTCACGAACCGTACATTGATTCGATTTAAACGAGAAGACAAGTTAGGGACCCAACCCTTCTAGGGGACCTCCTACCGTACCGTTGGATGAGGTTATAAGAACGGACCTCTTAGGGTACCACTCTCCTCGGACCACCCGATGTCGGGTCTCCCAACGTTTCTCAGTCTGTGCTGACTTCACTGACTCGTACTACGTAAAAATTTATATTTGAAGAAGGGGTTCAGAAAGAAAGGAATATGTCAGTAAATTATTCTCCCCGAAACCCGTATTCATTAGGAGTATACTTGAAACCACTATAAACCCTCTCCCTAGGTACAAGTACCAGTAATCTTATGTTCCAATTTACTTATCATTAATAAGAGGAAATGTACCACCTTACTCGGTAACTGTTCTATTACTCCTTGTACAATCTGTCTGTTGTCTCCCCCTTACGGTCGGAGAAAGAAGAGTTGATGTGTCAAATCAGATACCAGTTCCCACACTCCGTAAGTCTCGGTCCTGACGACGACGACGACGATTCAGTGAAGTCAACACAGGTTGAGACACGCTGAGGTATCTACCGTCGGGTGGCCCGAGGGGGCAGGGACCCTAAGAGATCCGTTCTTATAACCTCATCCAACGGCAAAGGAAGAGGTTACGTACTTTCACTTTTCACTTTCGCTTCAGCGAGTCAGCACAGGTTGAGGTCGCTGGGGTACCTGACGTCGGATGGTCCGAGGAGGTAGGTACCCTAAAAGGTCCGTTCTCATGACCTCACCCAACGGTAACGGAAGAGGTTCTCGGTCCTGTGTCTGTAGGTTAAACCTGTAGGTCGGGATCCAATGTTTCCTTCCCAAAGAACTAAGTCTGTATTGTATAAGGGGTAAAGTCTCGTAGACACTAAGGAACTGATGTAACGATTTGGACCTAAAAAAGGGGGAGATAGTTAGTTTATCGAAGTTGGTTTGTTATAAGGAACTACTATGTAATACTCGATTCGTAGTCGTATCTCAGACACTTCTTTTTCTTCACACGCCCTACTGTCATTGATGTATACACTTTGTTAATTTCCTGGTATACTCTGTCCTTTTTCAATCTTATACGTCCCGTCTCTCTCACTTTCTCCTATAGTCTTTCCTCTGTTGGATAATGTTTACGAAAACAACCCCAAAGGTACTCAGAATTTAAGAACGTCCACGATACCTCCTGTCTTCTGTGTTCGCTACTCCCTTGTAAAAGGTTTTGTACTGGGTTGTTTCTTGAGGAAACTGTAAAAAATCACACTTCCATTGATTACAATAGGTCATTCAATTGATAAACGTTTTGACCTTGAGGGTTTTCGTTTGTGGACCCGGACCCTAAAGGAGGGTAAAGGGTTTAGGATCAATTTATAAGAGTTCATTATCTGAGAAATACACAGATAATATACCACCGAGGGACCATTTCTTAGGTGGACGGTCACGTCCTCTAAGTCCAAGTATGTGACCCAGTCCTTCTCGGGGACCTCCTCCTTTACCGTTGGGTGAAGTCATAAAAACGGACCCCTTAGGGTACCAGTCTCCTCGGATGACCCGATATTAGGTACTCCAGCGTTTTCTCAACCCTGTCCTGGAGTACTGGTTTGTTATTGTCATCTGAGAAACTGTGTCTGTATCGGTCTTCTCATTTACGTCATTCCTGATTCCCGTCAAATAAAGGGGAGAGAATCATTACTTTCTCTCGTAATTCAAACTGTGATGATTACGAACGTATCGTCGGTGACTGACTACAACGACAAAATGAGGACGATAATGTAAGTACCTTATCAGGTTACCAAAAATCGGATCAAAGGTTAATATTATTATATCCCTCGAAAATACCGAAGAGACTACCTAGTTGTCCATTTCTTGGGTAGAGGGTTACGTCCTCTGTATTCTCTACGTCCAAACTAGGGACCCAGTCCTTCTAGGAAACCTCCTCCTTTACCGTTGAGTGAGGTCATAAGAACGGATTTTTTAGGGTACCTGTCTCCTTGGACCACCCGATGTCAGGTTTCCCAGTGTTTTCTCAGTCTGTACTGACTCGTTGATTTGTGTGTTGTGTGTGTGTATCTCTCGAAATTTTAATGTCAATTGGACCAGGGTGGAAGTTTCTAAAGTTAGTCAAATTCAACCCCGGGATCAGTAACTATTAAAAGGGACCGCGGACATTCTGTGTCGGGTCGAACTCTTGGCGACCAATTGGGTATCTTACAATTGAGACACCCCAAGGAACTCAGGTATGACGGTAGAGACCTAACCTTTTCACCTGAAGTACGAAGAGTGAAAGATCGCAAGAAAATAAACGATAAAAATTAAATGATAAACTTTTTGTGTAGTTCGGAGTTTACCTAACTGGAAAGACGATTACATAAAGGGGATTTAATTGTCTCCGTTAATTGATTAAATATAACCTTAACACGTGAAAGGTCCGGTGTAAATAGTTGGGAATTTACGAACTAGACCACAAGGTCAAATTTAAAAAATAATAATGGGAAATTTAGACTTCTGCACAGAATGTAGATTAATCGGTTTGAATGTATAAGTTAATTATCTAAGTAATGTCCGATTACTTATACCTCTGTCGTGGTCCCATTGTAGACGAACGGCCAACTCTTCTGAGCTTGAAAAGATCATACTTTTTTTCTTTTCACAGACAACATATGTATTGATTTTGTCGAACTCGAAAGTCAAAATCGTAAAGACGCATGACACTACAAGAGGTTACCCGGCCGATTGGACCCTTTTGGTTATATAACAGGTCACTATCGACGGAAGGGTCTGTTTATATCTTTAGTCTTAACGCTTTGTTTATGTGTGGACTTCTGTGAAAAGTTATACTTTTACATATCCAGTTCTGACAGTAGAGTTTAATAATTCAAAAAGATTGGACTCATAAAAATAATTTTACGGATTCTATTATTTGAATCATTCCTTTAATTATGGTATTTAATTTGTTTTGGAAATTAAATGATATCATATACAATCCTAGTAGGGGTTTAAGTACACTAAAATACACAAATTTTTATGCCGGTCTGTGATAAAACCTTTGATTTACAAGGTTATCAGTCAATATAAACCTAAGATCTTTTAAGTTTTTAGACTTTACTTAAAGGTGTTATAAAAGTTAATAATTTTAAGACCCTAAAGGAAAGAGACCGATACATTTTGTCCGTTAAAATTATGAATACTTTTTCGGCACTCAAAGTCCTTTCCACCCACTCTCGATCTTAAGTGAACTTAATTTCCACCGTTCTTACACTCCTTTTAGAAGTCTTTAGTGACGATCTCGTGTATTATAGACGGTACATTGACAGTGATTTGTTTACTGAAACCTGGTTTCAGACGTCCCTCCTCATTAAGTCCCGTACACGTACCGTGAAATAATCCCGCAATTTTCAGAAAAAGAAGGTAAAATGAGGAATGTAAGTTCGACTGTGAACATGATAATTTTCTGGTTATAAAGAACGAAAGTTAATATGTTCGCGTTTCAGGGTTTAGGAACAATCTCATAGTTAATGTGTGATTAGTTTATAAGATTTTCGCTCAGTGACGTTATGAACACACGGAGTATAACTACCTGAGAATACATGGATCGTCGCTGTTCTGAAGGACCCTCACACACTTTCTTTTGATATTCTAGATCATTATGGGGTTCTTTGAGTGTCGAACTAAGTATTGACTGTCGTTTATGAATCCGGGTGTTCTAAATTACACAAAATTCCCGTCAATTGCGAGAAGTCATAGACTTTTTATCACGTCCTTTGTGTTCTCTACGCCCAAGTTAGGGACCCAGTCCTTCTAGGGGACCTTTTCCTTTACCGTTGGGTGAGGTCATAAAAAGGGTCTGAAACATACTACCGAGTCTACCATTTCTTAGACGGACGTCACACCTTCTGGACCAAGTTAGACCAAGTTAGGGACTTAGGTCTTCTAGGGGACCTCTTCCTTTATCATAAAAACGGACCTCTTAAGGTACCTGTGTCCTCGGACTGTCCGATGTCAGGTACCCCAACGTTTCTGAGTCTGTACTGATTTGTATGTAAAACGTTGTAATTTGTTAAATATTATGAGACTTTAGACATAACATATGTACATCCAGATCTGTATTAAACGTAATTATCACTATTCTGACTATGAAATACAATCGTCAATCTGTCTGTAATTTGGGATCTAAAAGATTATCAAAAATATTTTTATAAAACTCTATATTAATGTAAAATTTTTTGACTCATTAACATAATTCAAACTGTGTAGTTAAAATTAAAGATAAACGGAAAATTGAATTTAGTTTTAAAAATTTATAAAATCCTTTTTATTGAAAAAATTTTATATTCTTTATGAAGTTACAAAGATGAAAGTAAATTAATTGTAAAGACTACTTTATATATATAAGTTCATACATGTGAAGTTTAATAAAAAATTTTCTTTGAAAATTTAATAATGACAGTTTTAGTGGTTTAATACACTTTTAGAACCAATATTGTTATGTCACTAAAACTATTTCAGTTTTCCACGTAAAACACCTTATTCATATATTAAATACTCAGTATGTACAGAAATAATGAATGGGGTTGTAACGACCGTGTAGTTGTCTTGTAATTCTGTATGAGTTATTATTGTTTTAAGTCATCAGAACTATTAAATGACAGAAAGTCAGTTTATTTTTCATCTCGAAATGTCTAAATTTGTAAAACGGTGGTACTTCAAGATGAACAATTTCGCCTTCTTTTGGGATATAAATTTTTAAATTTTCAGATCAATTTTTGACATTTTATAAGTTTTCATACCATTACCCAGAAGTAAACAGAGGAAATAGACCTGGGGTGTTTGCAATCTCCACCTGGATCCATACATCCTGAAGGGAACACCGAGTCAACCATTTCTTAGACGGACGTCCCGTCCTATGGGTCCAAGCTAGGGACCAGTCCTTCTAGGGGACCTCTTCCTTTACCGTTGGGTGAGGTCATAAGAACGGACCTCTTAGGGTACCTGTCTCCTCGGACCACCCGATGTTAGGTATCCCAGCATTTCTCAGCCTGTCCTGACTCACTGATTGTGAAAGCGAAAGAGAAGTCTATGTTCCTCAACGACAGATACCCGAATTGTCTAGTGACAAAGAAATACAGGACCAAGATACCCTGAAAGGTCTCTGTGAACTAATCAAACGTAACTAAAACAACAACAACTAGTAGGACACTATTAGGAGGACGTATAAAAATTTCGAAAGAGACTTTTTTGTACATTTCATAGAGGTCTTTGTGACGAAATTAAACTTGAGTTATGTAATTAACCGAAGAGTAACATTTCACCATGAGTACATAGCAATTGTCCAACTCAGTCACAACAGTCCCAAAAGAGATACGACATTATTAAAAAATAAACCAAAGGAATAAAGTTATACCTTTTCCGTGACCTAGACCTAAATGACCACCAAATCGACAAATCAGCAAATCAACACAGGATCAGAAACGCTGGAGGACCTGATATATTAGGTGGTCCGAGGAGACGGGTACCCTAAAGAGTCCGTTCTTATGATCACACCCGTCGGGAAAGGAAGAGGTCCCCTAGAAGAGTTGGGTCCCTAGTTTGGCAGTAGAGGACGTAACCGTCCGTCTAAGAAATGGCGACTCGGTGGCACCTAAATCCTTTGGATTTAAATTCAGTCCTGAGAAGGGAATAAGTGACACAACTCGGTGATTTCACAAGGGTTATCTTTTACAGGTATGATTACACTGATATGGGAGTACTTCTGACGGTTTCAAACATAATCCTTTAGACGTAATAAAAAAAATTGATGTTTTCCTTTTGTTAAAGTTAAAAAATGGATACAGTCTTTCAATAAGAGTCTTGACACCTTATTTCTTAATCCCGTACCAACTCGATTTGTTCAACATCAAATTCATTTTATACTAGTAATGTAGAAGTATTAAGTTGTTTTGTTCGTGTCGTAAGAATTCTTGATTTTTTCATGTATTGGTAGTAGAGTGTTGTTCCTCGAGGCTCAAGTCCGGTCGTCCCTCGTATCAACATCGTAGTACGAGATGTCTCGACGTCTCTAGTCTTTCTACCGTAAACTCGACATGGATGTATTATCCTTCCGTACGTCCGTTCTGGTCGTACCTCCGTCCTTCTTACCTTGTTTGACCTTTTCACATTGATACCATTTCCTTATGAATCCTGTATCGGTTCTACTATTCGATTCTTTAACTAAATCATCTTACCACTCGATCCCATTTAGTCGAGAGAACGAGTGGAAAAATGAGACCTTATAATATACCCAATCCACCATCGTTCAGGATCTTTTCACACTACACATTCAATAACGGTAATTTGTACCGTTTATCGGTGCGTTTTAGTCTTCTTCCAGGTTTTCCAGATACGTACGTAGTTTCCTAATAGTCCACCCTCTCTTTAAGGATCCCGGTAACCTCCTCTGGTGTTCTACTACTCTTTCTTTCCCAACACTTTATGGACTTCCACGGTGTCTGATGTTCTGGAATGTTCCGTGTCGGAGCCGAGACACAATTGGGAAAGGAGTGGTTGAAGACGTAGAAGATAGCAGAATAGGGGGACACGACGGGGAGGAAAATGGAGGTCACGATGATGAAACGAGGAGTAGAGAAAAATTTAATAATTGATTAATTAATTAAACGGACATGGCCCAGAATCAACGTCGTACACCCTAGATCGAGGGACTGGTCCTTAGTTTAGGGCCCGGGGACGTAACCCTGCTGCCTCAGAGTCGGTGACCTAGTAGTCCCCTCAGGGCCAGGACCGGAGAACTTATCGCAAACATTGACATACTACTGTTACTTAAAGTCAATTCACTATGGTCCACTCAAGGACGTCATATACCCTCCGTCCTAACGAGGTTCTGTGATTACTCTTTTCTTCTAAAGACATGATATCACTTTTAAAACAGGTATTACAGAAAGAGAAGAACATGGGGAGAAATGGCTATCTGACCGGAAGGTTGTAGAATTTACACTAGTACGATGAGAAGAGGTATCACCGAAGGGCAATGAATGTCCTACTAGTCTCGACACTGAGACCTCCCATTTAGTATTATGGTGCACAATGTCCTCTCTTTTGAATCTGCTTCCGGTAAATAAGTTCGGGTTGTTCCCTTAACCTCCGAAAGGAGTTGAGAGGAGTAGTGAACATCTATATTCTCTAAAGATACAAGGAGGGTCCGGACGACCTAGTAAAGGGTTACTTCCCAAGTCTCAGACACACGAATTATTGGACTCGTAAGAGTAAAAGTCCACCAAACCCCCTGGACTACTTCTTTGAGTTCAGGTTTCTCTGTGTAACCAGCGTCTTAGATCTTTTACTCCCGGTCTCGGTCTTACCTTCCTCTTCTTTCCTCCAATCGACACTTACCCCGACGTCTGGAGTACCGTAAGAGTGGTTCCCTAACTACGGTCTCGGACTATCTTTCCGGTGAAACCCCGAGGACCTTCATTCACTAGGTACGTCCCTCCTGGAGGGAGTATGGGAACGGTCGGGACTCCCGTGTTGTCGTCTCGACCTCCTCCGTCATCCTCCCATTCCCTCCCACTTTTTAGGACCCGACACAAGGACGATTCCTTGGTCCTTCTTGTACCCCATGAAAACGGAGTTCGTAGATCGGGAGGTCTTTGTCGACTTCTATTCGTTCTAAACGGATCTCCCTTTCAGCACTCGTTCCGTCTTAAACAAGGACCATAAGTGTTATAAGGGAAAAAAAAACCAGAAAGGAAGGAACAACCACAGGAGTGAGGAGTAGGGGGGTCACACAGAAATAAGAGTTGAAAAAGAAAGGATCTTCGTATCTTTACCGAAACTGACTCCGCCACAAAACGGAACTGGTCGCAAGAGATGAGTCGAAAGAAATGAAAGACGAAAGAGGAGAGGAAGGAGGGAGAGGGAGAGGGAGGGGAAGGAAGGGAGGAAGATGGGAGGAGGGAAGGGAGGATAAGGAAGAAGAAGGAGAGGAAGAAGAAGAAGAGAAAGAAAGAGTAAGTGTTTACATTCCGAATGTTTCATGTCATAAAGTAGTGGTCCGTTGAAAATCGGTGGACACCGAAAAACAGAAATATTCGGGGACTAACAAAGACAAGGGGGTTAGTGAGGAAACCCCAAAGGGTTTAGACAGAAGACTTAACCTTGAGGATTCTGGAGCACTTAGTTGATAAAACAATGACACTTTTTTTTTTACATAAAGTCCGTTATTATCTTCACCTTTTTTTATAAACGTTATCTTCCAGTTCCCTCTGTGGGATGGGAACTTTGCTATTAAAAGGTTTCAAACGGAATTTCAAAAGAAACCGGTAAGTTCAGTGTAAATTCCTCACTTCTGAATTACAATACGTGGCACAATCTATAGACCGTAGGTCCTTCGTTGTCTCTTTGTTTCTTGTTGTTGTTTTCTTGTTCAGCATCAGGGAAAGAAACTCACCGAGCATCAGAATTCCTATTTTTAAGTTGGTCTATTATGACATTCCGTCTCTACACGTATGAGATATATCTTCGGATCCGTTTCTTATCAATCGGAAGAAACCCACCCTGTTCTTCCGAAACGCCACTACACCGAACTTAAACCTGAACTCCGTACTCTTCCAAAAGTGATCCCTCAATTGTCTCTTTTCTTTCCCATAAGGTTCGTATTCCTCATCGTATATTTTCCCAAGTCTCCACACCTTTTCAACATTCCTTTTTTGATTTGGTCTAGTCATACCTTTCACATCTCACTCACCACTCCTCATCTCCCTTTACTACGACCACCTCCACTTCCCAGTCGACTTCAGTACACCGTCCGACACAAAAAGTTTCTACGGGAGTGTTAATGTATAGAGTAGGGGGTCCTAGAGTGAAAGGAGACAGATCTCCACCCGAGCCAAGGGAGAGACACTGGGACCCGAGGACACCGGAGGTACTGGGTGTCCTGCACCGCCCTCACTACGACGTGCCGAGGGTACCGACCCAGTACTTTCTGTCCGCCGAAGACGAGTCACACGGAGGAGGGGAGGGAGAGGAGGACGGAGAGAGGAAGAGCGACCTAGGAACAGAAACCTTCAGTCGTACAACACTCCTTCGGGTCCTGTTTTCCTCTCGTAACCACATTTACAAGACATAGAACCGGGGTCGGTCCGGGGCCGGTCGTAGTCGGTGGTCTACACCCTACTTATCCGGAAGTCTACTAAAATGGGTCACACAGAGAGACGGCCTGGGACCTGTGGTGTCTTGTCTTTGTTAGGTGAGAACGATATAAGACGGACCTAAAGATGGGTGTCATTGGTACCCTCTGTTATTCACTAATAACAAAATTCGGTAATCCAAACCCCCATTAAAAAAATTCAATTAAATAAAAAATTAACTTCCTATTAACGAAATGTATTAAAACAACAAAAGACAGTTTGTAGTTGTACTTAGTCGGTATCCATATGTATATAGGAGAGGGAAAACTTCGAGGGAGGGTAGAGGGAGAGATAGGGTGGGGAGATCTAACTATGTCTCTGGGACAAACTCAAAGCATTCGGTATGTCGTTTAAAGACAACCAACAGATAAAATGTCTATGACTTTCTGCTTGAGGGGTCCAGTCATCCACGGGTCATACGATGACCTCTAGTCACCTTTTTATTGAGGTCTTTCTTACTTCCCTACCTCGACTTCGTTTTTGTTATGGGTCAACCCCTACACTGACCACTATCTTCGTTCCAGGTTATGACATTTCTCGTTATAACGTATCCTTGGACCTTACAGTCCAGGTACTTAGTTCCGTTTGAACTTCACCAGTTTGTCCTCTCCCGTTCTCACTTGTAGCTTAAAGATCCTTAGTCGCTTGATTTTACCTGACCTTACCCACTTAAATTGAGTCTACTGGTAATATAGATGATGACGTCCGTCTTTAGGGAATCTTCTTTACCTCATCGGTAGTACCAGTTGTTTTCTCAGACTTTACGTCATGAACCTACGTTAGAGTTTTTACCTTCTTATCAGAGACAAACAAAGGTTCCGTTTGGTAAGTTATAGTGTCATTAGGTTCAGATACGGGGTTGGTCATTGCGACTTCTTCGACTTCAACTTGCCAAGATACTTATGTTCTGGAAAATCTTGATTGTGGGTTTTTTCTATAGGAAAAGTAATATCCCCTGACCTTACGTTTTCATTCTTCAGTTCTTTGTGGACCTCATTCTCCGTTTAAACCGGAACCTCATGTCTTACTTTGTCCCGTTTCTGATTATCTCAAAACGGTTCTTTTACGTGACCAGTATCGTTTGTGGGAGAAGGTTGTTGTATTCTCTTCTGAGATGTGTACCTGTAGTGATCTACCAGTTGTGACTTTAGTCTAACTAATGTAAGAAACGTCGGTTTCTACCTCTCCGAGATATGTCAGTTGTTTTTGTTCTGGTCCTCGACTGACACCGAGTCTAGTACTTGAGGAATAATGGTTTAAGTCTGAGTTTAACTTCTTTCATCCCTTTTGACGATCTGGTAAGTCCATACTGGATTTAGGGAATACTAATATGTTACCTTCACTCTTTATCTAAATTCCCGGATCTAGACTATCTATCTCACGGACTACTTGATACCTGACTCCAAGTACTGTAACATGTCCTCTGTCCCTAGTTATGGTAGGGGTACCTTTTTTTTACATTTTTCCCTTTTACCGACAGACCCCTCCGGAATGTTTATCGACACTTTTCTTCTCTTCACTTTTCGTTTCCTCTTTTCCTTTCTGTATTCGTAGACTTACGTTTCAAGGTGTCTTATCGTTCCTCTCTATTCTTTCGGAAGGAGTCGCTAGTTACGTTTCTTTATCTCCTTTTGTTGTCTTACCCTTTCTGATCTCTAGAGAAGTCCTTTTAATCTCTATGGTTCCCTTGTAAAGTACGTTTCTAACCGAGCTATTCCTGTCTTTACCAGACCTGGATTGTCTTCGTCTTCTATAATTCTTCTCCACCGTTCTTATGTGTCTTCTTGACATGTTTTTTCTAGAAGTGTTGGTTCTATTAGTGCTACCACACTAGTGAGTGGATCTCGGTTTGTAGGACCTTACACTTCAGTTCACCCGGAATCTTTCGTAGTGATGTTTGTTTCGATCACCTCCACCACCTTAAGGTCAACTCGACAAAGTCTAGGACTTTCTACTACGACACTTGCACGACGTGAGTTATACGGTCGTTCAAACCTTTTGAGTCGTCACCGGTGTCCTGACCTTTTCCAGTCAAAAGTAAGGTTAGGGTTTCTTTTCCCTACGGTTTCTTACGAGTTTGATGACGTGTTACCGTGAGTAGAGTGTACGATCATTTCATTACGAGTTTTAAGAGGTTCGGTTCGAAGTCGTTATGCACTTGACACTTGCAGGTCTACAAGTTCGACCAAAATCTTTTCCGTCTCCTTGGTCTCTAGTTTAACGGCTGTAGACGACCTAGTAACTTTTTCATTCTCGCAAAGTCTTCTTGTAGATAAAGACGAAATAACTGATACGGTTTCGGAAACTGACACACCTAGTGTTATTTGACACCTTTTAAGACTCTCTCTACCCTTATGGTCTGGTGGACTGGACGGAGAACTCTTTGGATATACGTCCAGTCCTTCGTTGTCAATCTTGAGCTGTACCTTGTTGTCTGACCAAGGTTTATCCTTTTCCTCATGCAGTTCCGACATATAACAGTGGGACGAATAAATTGAATATACGTCTCATGTAGTACTCTTTGCGACCCGACCTTCTTCGTGTTCGACCTTAGTTCTAACGGCCCTCTTTATAGTTATTGGAGTCTATACGTCTATTGTGGTGGGAATACCGTCTTTCACTTCTCCTTGATGTTTCGGAGAACTACTTTCACTTTCTCCTCTCACTTTTTCAACCGTATTTCGAGTCGTAGTCTTTTGCTTCTAATACCGTAGACCAGGGTAGTGAAGTACCATTTATCTACCCCTTTGTCACCTTTGTCACAGTCTGAAATAAAAACCCCCGAGGTTTTAGTGACGTCTACCACTAACGTCGGTAATTTAATTTTCTACGGATGAGGAACCTTCCTTTCAATACTGGTTGGATCTATCGTATGAGTTTTCGTCTCTGTAATGAAACGGTTGTTTCCAGGTAGATCAGTTCCGATACCAAAAAGGACACCAGTCCATACCTACACTCTCAACCTGACACTTCTTTCGATTCACGGCTTCTTAACTACGAAAACTTGACACTACAACCTCTTCTGAGAACTCTCAGGGAACCTGACGTTCCTCTAGGTTGGTTAGGTAAGACTTCTAGTCGGGACCCTAAAGAAACCTCCCTTACTACGATTTCGACTTTGAGGTTATGAAACCGGTGAAGTACCCTTCTCAACTGAGTAACCTTTTCTGAGACTACGACCCTTCCTAACTCCCGTCCTCCTCTTCCCCTGCTGTTTCCTACTCTACCGACCTACCGTAGTGACTGAGTTACCTACACTCAACTCACTTGTGTCCCTCAACCACTACCTGTCACTCTGGACCGCACGACACTAAGTACCCAGCGTTTCTCAGTCTGTGTTGACTCGCTGGCTTGACTTGGCTTAATTCAAAGGTACAATGAGAAAGGTATGTAGAGTGGGAGAGGAGAGGAAAGGAGAGGAGAGGAGAGGGTACAGGTATTCAGACAAGAGATGCAAATACGTCGTTATCTATTACCTAAGTCAGTACGGTTTCTCAACGTGAGACAGAACTTTTGTGGTCCCTTGGTCACTTCCACAAAAGTAGTCTCTTCACCCTATTCTGAAAACTTAATCTTTCTATCAGGACTTTTTTTTTTAATTATTTTATTTTAATCATAATTTTTTTTTTTTCTTTCTTTCTATCAGGACCACAGTTAAACCTTCACCCTACCACCCTCTTCCCACTGAATCTCCGACCCTTTTGTTTTAATACAATCAATGGGTCCGGTCACCCTTGGTATTTCGACCTTTTATAAACACTAAAAATTCCTTTTGAAAATTAAAACAAACCAAATCCTCGATGAAAAGACTTAGGTTTTCCACTCTACGTCAATTCTTGTCGTTTTAAGAACTCGACCAAGAAAGGGTGGAAGGGACTGGTGTGAAAAGGAGACGAGGGAATGTAGGTCTAGGACTTGGAAGTCTCGGGGAAAGTACCACGGGAGTAGGAAGGGACAACTACAGATGATCGATTACCATGTGAGGAGAGTCGACCCGAGAAGAGGAACGGAAGAGAGGTTCATACTTTCAGTACCACGGTCAGAATATTGGATCTTAAAGACAGCAGAGATCGAGTAAACTGTAGACTCCAGAACATCCCCTACACCCTCCTGTACAGACTCCCTCTCTTCTAGAATTTGACGACCCCTACGACCGAAAAAATTGTATCCACTCACTTTGTTACTATTAGTACTGCGAATATACTGAATGTGACAAAACATGATAAAATTGAGGTTTCTACTAACATTTATGACTTTTTGATTGTGCTATAAATAATTATATCTACTAAACTAGTAGATTACAATTCACGTATTATAATTGAATGAAGCATCTCGGTCTAAGTAATTGACCTTATATACGATACTACATTTTCAGATTCTCAGATCCTTTCGTTACGTCCGGTTTTTATCTCACCTAATTTAGAAAAGGAAGTGAAGTAGATCCGAAGTAAGAAGGATGATTTATAATCCGAGTAGAGATCTAAATAGATCATCCTCATCAACCGTGATTATAGAATGTCCGTGACATTGACTTACGTAAAAGTAAGTGGATCCATTCTAAAAACTGAGTCGAAAAGGATTTGATGAAATAACTCGTCAAATACAGTCCTAAAAAGTATAAATAATAAAATGAGTTAGTAGTGTATTTGGAGGTTTCGTCATAAAATGGAAATAGAAATGTCAATCCTTTTTTAAAGACTTAACTATTTCTCTTCCAATTTATCGAGTACCACTATTTAGTCCCGGAACTTCGAACCATAAAACTATCCGAGTTCCAATTTGTCAAGTGTCTCTATTTTGTACTGGAACTCCCATCCGTAAAACAGACCATGAACTTTTTAGAGAAAGATAGAAACCAGTAATACTATCGAATTGTTTGGATCCCTACAGAACGTAATCAAAGGATCTCTACGGTATCCTTTCATAGTGTCTGACTCCCCGAGTGGGTTGTCTTTAAATAAAAAGTTTGTTAAGACCTCCGGTCTTCAAGTTCTAGTTCAACAGTCAAAATTGAATTAGTAAAGGAAATCTCCGGAATAGAGGTTTTTGACCGATGTAAGGCTCCCTCCACCCTGTGTTAAGTCGGGAAGTACACTAATAAATCAACTATGACTGTACAGATGACCCATCTCCGACACCAAGGAGTGATCTCAATACATTTAGGAATGTTAAAAGGGTCCCTATAACAGGGACCATCATCCTCTGTATATATCTGTGAATCAACTTTTTACCACCGAACATTTTGGGAGAACCCGAAAGTTGACCGAACGACTTAAGATCCGTTTCCATGTACTCTTTATTTTGGTGGGGACTTCCAGGGGACACGTTGGTTAGTAGTTAGTCGGTCCCCAACGATACGAATATACATTATATTCTTATACATTTTTGTCTTATAAACGTTGTGTTTTGGGACCCTCTGGGTCTTTCACCTAGACGACCTTTTACGGTTACAACTAATCTTGTAAAAGACACCTAATTGACGTTTTAAAAAACTATTTGAACTTTTATTTCAACTTTGAACTTTTATCGACATTGTACCGGAAAAGGTCCTTTAGTTATCTCCCGGACTTATCTTTCTTTTCCCTCCTCAAACCAGTCGTTCTACCGTCTTATCTTTCTGCTTGAGTGGGGAAGAATTGCTTTTGTGGTTTTAGTGTTGATTGTCGACTTATTGGTAGTTGTTGTTTTTTTTGGGGTGACCTTGGATGGTTTTTATGGGATGTGGGTTTCTGTTTCTTCTTCGGCATCACTCTGTCATCCTCCCCGTGTTAGTACTATTTTAGTTTAGGACATGTACGGACCACCCGTTGAGTGTTTGACCTTTTATTAATATGGTGTCTTCAAGAGGAGTCAAGTCAGGTCAACGAGTCAGCACAGGCTGAGGAACACTGGGGTACTTGACGTCGTGCGGTCCGGAGGGACAGGTAGTGGTTGAGGGCCTCAAGTGAGCCTGAGTACAGGTAGCTCAGTCACTACGGTAGGTCGGTAGAGTAGGAGACAGCAGGGGAAGAGGAGGACGGGGGTTAGGAAGGGTCGTACTCTCAGAAAAGGTTACTCAGTTGAGAAGCGTACTCCACCGGTTTCATAACCTCAAAGTCGAAGTCGTAGTAAGGAAGGTTTCTTGTGGGTCCTGACTAGAGGAAATCCTACCTGACCAACCTAGAAGAACATCAGGTTCCCTGAGAGTTCTCAGAAGAGGTTGTGGTGTCAAGTTTTCGTAGTTAAGAAACCGTGAGTCGAAAGAAGTGTCAGCTTGAGAGTGTAGGTATGTACTGGTGACCTTTTTGGTATCGGAACTGATCACTTTTAGGACTCGGAGTGCAGTCCTAGGGGTCGGACTCCCAGACCGTTATCCTCAGTCTCGGGGGTTTCTTAGACCGAAATTTCCGGTCACCCCAAAGTAATGTCCTTAAGGTGAGAACCTCACACCTGTGTTCAAGGGTAAACGTAGTCCTCATATGACTCTTAATACATTCCATATCAAATATTTTCACAATTCGGACTGTGTCCCGAAATGGGTATCTTTCATGTATAAAACGAATTTAGGTTTAAACAGGATAAACATTGAAAAATTCTTTTAAATATTACCTTTAAAAGTTTGTATGTGTATTCTTCTTCTTAAGATTGTTTGGGATTGTATAGGTAATGGATGACGAGTTGTACACACTTGTTCAACAGTTTGAGTGGGAAAGAGAGTTGTGAAAAACAAGGACCTATAAAATTTCGTTTTGGATTTGTCATACAATATATTGTACATTATGAAATAATACGTAGAGTCCAAATAGTAATATTACAATAGTAGGTTTTGTTTTAACTTACTAAGGAATTATAGTAGATATTGGGTCAACTATATATTTACGAAAACTAAAATAATTTCCATAAAAAATAGATGTCAGTTAAGTAACTTTATTCCTAGGTTTGTTCCGGGTGTACAACGGAAATAACACATAGAATTCAAATAAAATTTTATCAGAGGTTAACGAAACAACAACAAAATGAAATACCGTAGATAAATAATTTTTGTTTATTTGTACAATAAACATAGTACCTTACCAAATACGAGACCTAAGTCGACAAGACCTAAGTACCACCACAAATTGAACAAGGAGATAGAGGGTGTAAAGGACATTTAACCAACATTTAACCAAAGGATTCTGATCTGATGTAAGTACAGGTTTAAAATATCTATTCCTGTGAGTATTCACCACGATCTCAACAGAAAACTCCTACTGATTACTACAAACAAATTGATAAAATTTTGGGAAGAGTCTTTAGAAACGGAGTTTGGGTCCATGTAATACTGGACCCACTATCAAGGGAAACCAACTGGTGTCTTGAGGGAATTGAATACAACGATACCCTAAACCGACACAACAAAACTCAAAAACCACACACACACACAAATTTCTGATACTAGATCATAACAAAACCTTTGATACTACGGGGACTGAGATCACTTATTCGATACAAAATTTCAGTGAGTGATAAACAAAGTTTATGTGTCTATAAATCAATCTTAATCACAACTCAGTTCATATAAATTTTGTCACTTGGTAACAGAGTTTATCTTATACTATCCTTAATAAGTCTTCTGTTGTTAGTAGAAGAGACAAGTACGGAATTTGATTTCTATTGACTTCTAAAACTAAGTCCTATTGAGTCTTATAGGTTTATTAAGAGGGAGTTGATAGATCTATAAGAAAACTTTACAACTCAGTCAAGTGTACCAAGGTGAGTTCATCAAAGTGTTTATTCATAAATAACATGGTGGTGAAACTTATCCAGCGCAAACCCTCCACGATGTTTGTATGGTTCTATTCTGTATCACACACGGTTCAGCGAAGTCAGTACAGGGTGAGAAACACTGAGATACCTGACATCGGGTAGTCCAGTGAGACAGGTACCCTAAGAGATCCGTTCTTATGACCTCCCCCAACAGTAAAGGATGAGGTACCCTAGAAGGGTTGGATTACTAGTTTGGGAGTAACCCTCCGTCCAAGAAATGGTGATCGTGGTGGACCCTTCGGGGATTCTGTATCATGGACGGGAGTTTCTGATTGAAACTATGCCTACTATTCCATATCATGGACAGGAGTTCCTGATTCAAACCAACCCTTCTCTCACTTATTTATTTATCAAAATCGTATTTCATACACTATATTATCACCGTTTTTATTTCGTGATTTTCAAATCTTCTCAATACCTTTTCGAAAACCACCGTAAACTCTACTTTGAACTAAACCATCTTCAAAATACGAAGAACTTTCTACCCCTTCCCACCGAAACCGTACTTACTTATTTGTTTTTTTATGGATTTTTAGGTCCGAACTTTAGTGACCGATATCAAACGGAGATCTACTTCTCTACTCTATCTACTATCTCACAACAAGTTAACGATTCAACACAGGTTGGGAAACGCTAGAGTACTTGAAATCGGCCGGTCCGGGGAGACAGGTACCCTAAAGGGTCCGTTTTTATGACCTCACCCGACGGTAAAGGAAGAGGTCCCCTAGAAGGGTCCAGTCTCTAGTTTAAGTACAGAGGACGTAACCGTCCGACTAAGAAATAGTCACTCGATGGTCCCTTCGGGAATCTTCTATCTCTGTCTTTTCGTTTAACTATAGTACCTCTAATGACTTGTAGTTCGACCAGGAGGTAACGAGGAAGGGAGGGAGGGAGGGAGCGAAGGAAAGAGGAAAGGAAAGGAGGAAAGAAAGGAGAGAGAAAGAGAGAAAGGAAGGAAGAAATGAAGAATGGAAAAATTAAGTGTTCCATTGTCTTTTGATAATTTTATTCTATTGTATTCACTATAGTTTCGGGGTTTTTTCCTCTCAAAATTTTTCTTTTCGTTGTAATAAGTGTTATTGAACATTTCATCTTTGTTAAGTTTACACGTAATTGATTACTTACCTATTTGTCCACACCATTTAGGTATGTTACCTTATAATAAATTGGTATTTTTCATTACTTCAAGACTTTTGTAATGTTATACCTACTTGGAACTTTTATAATACGATTCAATCTATTCGGTGAGTGTTTCCTGATGTATATTCTAAGATAAAGATATTTTATAGGGTTTATCTGTTTAGGTATCTCTGTCTTTCATCTAACCACCAACCTTTACCGTTGGGTGAGGTCATAAGAACGGACCCTTTAGGGTACCTGTCTCCTTGGACCATCCGATGTCAGGTACCCCAACGTTTCTTAGCCTGTGTTGACGGGGAAAATACCGTCTCCCCGTCCACCCCCTTAATACCCTACTGTTGATTCAAGTCACCCAAAGAAAGACCCCATTACTGTACAAGACTTTACTTGACACACCCGAAGGGACCACCGAGTCACCATTTCTTAGACGAACGGTTACCTCCTCTGTGTTCAAACTAGGGACCAGACCCTTCTAAGGTATGCGTCGCTTTGTTGATTCCGACACACAGTGTTGATGACTCGAACACGAGATCTCGGACCCTCGACGTTGATGACTTGGGTGTACGACGTTGGTGAGTCAGGTGTGCGGATACCTGGTCACGAGGTGTTGTTCTCTTCGGCGGTGTCACTCTTCGGGAACGCGACGAAGATCTCTCGTCGGGGACGAGCGGCGTTGATCTCTTTTCGGGTGCGTCGTCGTTTAAGACTACTGGTCACGTGTCGAGACACCTATATAATTTTCGGTAGCCAAATTTACGAAACCCACTTGGCATATACAATATAGAGTTAGATAGACAAATTCTTTTTTCACCACTTTCCTCACCAGACATCATACAAAATCGTTCTTCTAGTTCTTCCTACCCCCGAAGGGTTCACCGCGATCAGCATTTCTTGGACAGAGGGTTACGTCTTCTGTATTCTCTGTACCCAAACTAGGGACCCAACCCTTCTAGGGGACCTCCTCCCGTACTGTTGGGTGAGGTCATAAGAACGGACCTCTTAGGGGTACTGTCTCCTCGGACCGTCCGGTGACAGGTATCCCAGTGTTTCTCAGTCTATACTGACTTCGTGGAATCGAGTGTGTGTCCGTTCTTGCTTCTAATGGTTTTTTCCCGATATCCTAAAATATTCAAGGGGTCACTGGAAACTTTTCCTTTAAAGAAGGGACTTTACTACCCTCGTCTGTACTCAACCACCTCTCCTTCAAACCATTACTTCATATTTTGGTATCCTGTACTTGAGAGTGTTGAAGGGGGATGAGGTGGAGTTGTAAATCAATTTTTTAAAAAGAATAATTGTAATTAATAAAGACTTCTTTCCGCAGGGACCTCGATCCTAAACTGAGAAGTGGACTCGAATGAAAGACGAGAGTCAGAGTCTCAGAACGGACTACATAACACAAGAAAGAGGTAACTTAGTACTTCTTTATAGTCTATCAGAACTTCTACTTACTCTGTCCTCCTGAACGAGATGGTGTGTTGTTCTAAATAAGGTTTCAATATCATTAAGTCAATCACACTATAAACAAACCCCCATTTCTTTATCTAGAGATCCTACTTATCTGGAGATTTCAGACCTTCGTCTAGACACGCTCCTGACTGACCCCCAGTGACGTCTTGTTTCCCCCTTTTCTTTCTAAAAATTTTGTTTACTCCGATCTTACTGACGGTTCACTCTTTTTTTACTTTAGTCTGAGGATGCGGCATGGTCTGTCTTTTTATTTATGGACGACTAATTTTTAGTTTACGTTCTTCATCTTAATCAGTAGGGATTCCAATATGTTTCTTATAGAAGTACTGGAATCCTAAACCATTCTTAAAGAGTTTTTTCTGTAATTTTTTACATTTCCGTTTCTGACTATTCAACTTAGGGTGAAGTTCAATTTTCAATAGTCAGTAATCAAAACATATATTTAAAACATAAGAAAATGATTCTTCTGTAGGTTTAACATTTAGTTGTCCCTGGAGTTCGGACCTAGGTGTAGATCAGAAAAGTTTGTTGTGGAAGAAATAAAAGATTCGTTTGAAATAAACGTTTCTACCATAACATCTATGTCCGAAAAAGATAAATAAAGAATTAGAAATCCAAACGTTGTTAAAGTGACTTTATAAAGAGAAGGAGTTGGGTTCTTTCTACAGTATTAGAGACTTTTATTTCCGAAGATAAGGAAAACTAACCAAGTACTTATTTTAACCCAAAGGGTGTACCACGATCACCATTTCTTAGGTGGACAGTTACGCTCCGCATTCCCTGTGCTCAAACTAGAGACTCAACCCTTATAGGAGACCTCCTCCTTTACCGTGGGGTGAGGTCATAAGAACGACCTCATATAGTACCTGTCTCCTCGGACCACCCGACGTCGGATACTCCAACGTTTCTCTACCTGTGCTGACTCACAGACTCGTGTGTGTGCACTTATTTTAGTAGGTGGTAGAACTCCATATTCGGTCTAGAGTTTGGTGTCAGTATTAATTGTGTCGGTTGTTTCGGTGGAATTCTAATGAACTCGGAGGTTTGATACACTAAGGTTCTCAGATCCGGTGACTGGAGATGAAGAGGACCAGGATCCTGGTGCAGTTTGTGTTTCTCCGAAGAGACCAAGGAGGATTGATCCGGACCGTTCTTTGATTATATACTCACGAGGTATCGGATGTATCCTGACTAGAGTGATAGAAAGATTAAATTTAAGTACCAATAATTGGAGTGGTTACTTAGTTCATTTCTGTTAATTTTAACGAGAAATTTCGGATTTGAGAGTATAAAACTTCGAGATGGATAAAACTCCTTTTTAAAGGTACCCTGATATTCTAGACAAAGGGTTATTAAATTAGGAATAAAGTTGGTCCGACTTCGATTTGACTTAGACAAATCCGGTTTCAATGTGACTGGATCTAGTGTAGGTTCAGGTGGTATTTCCTGGTATATGGTTTATATGAAAACTTCAGACACAACCGGAAGAGGTCAGTATTTCTCGGTGTATCGACATTTTTAAACGGTTGAATATTTAAGAAAGTCTGACAGTTTCAACTTTTGGGTACGTGGGAGTTTGTACTTCAGGATTTCACGGAGTGTACCTATGGGGGTTTCGGAGTTGATAACGTATTATAAAATCTGAGATATCACAGTCAGGAACAAACAGATAAATTCTAAAGATAGATTCGACCTTTGGTCCCTAAAATCCTCCAGTTCAAGTCTTGGTCAACTTTTTATTCTGTGTCCTCAAAAGAACCGTCTAAAAAATTTTAGATAAAAAAACTATTTAACTCCTTGCACCGAACTTAAACGTCGGCGTTTCCATAGAACTATACAGAGGGTACTTAACTTTTTAGGGTTTGATATCCTAAGGAGAATCGACTTTGTTTCAGGTAAGTACTCAAGGGTACACTTTTACCTGTGTCCCGGACGTGGAGTGTAAATCAGTCTAGACTTTCTCTGAGGTCTTCCCCTAAGTGGTACGTTGATAAAGAGGGTCTGAGTGGTCATTCTACAGAAGAGAGTACGTCATTCTGCACGCATTCCTTTCCCCCTCTACGGTCCTACCAGGAGTTCGTTTGTTAGTAAGTTCTTTTGTACTCTTCACTACCACTACACGAGACTTTTACTTCCCGGATCTTCGGTTCCTGACGTCCACCGGAAATCAATGTCCTTTTCTGTGTCATTTGTCTCACGGGAGACCTCTGAGGTCTTCTTTGACAATTTAAGTAATTTGTTCCTCCGGTAATCTGACTCCACAGAGATTCCGGTGCCGTCGGATGGATTCATTTGGTTTTAGATTCGGACATTAACGGAGTTCTAACACTTTATCTTTGGATCCTGGGGCTTTGTGTTTATCAGTTGATCCAGAATTCGATTTTGGTTAGTTTATTAAAGGAAAAAGACGAAGACGGAGAAGACATATGTCCAAAGTGGGGTCGACGGAAGTGACCTCACGAAGATTGGTGAAGACAAAACTATGACGGGTAAACTTAGTTACAAAATGAGTTTATTTAAGAATTTTAAAATTATACGGAGTCAAATAGAAACTTGTCTTGTGTCAAGACTTCTGTGGAACTAAAATTGAGTTCTTCTGTATACAAGTTGAAGACTAGAGATCTTGATACTATATGATCGAAACCCAACAAAATTCGGTGATTCGAATACTCGTTGACCATTATCATCGACACCCTTCACTCGTATGTGTCGGAGATAGTCCTGGTAGGAGTACTGGCACCCATTCGTGACGAAGACACCTATGATCGACTCAGGAAGTTGAATCGTTGTCCAGGATCTTCTACCGTTCAGGAAGTCGGGAAGGTTGGAGACGATTCGAGGTGTCACGGTACTTACCTTGTAGGTGAAGGTCCCGAAGACGAATCGAAAAAGTTTCCGATGACTGAACAACGATGTCATATGAAGAATGTCTAACCTCTCGTAAACTCCTCAGAGTCCTAACCCAAGTGAGAGGAGCGAAGTGATCCTGAGACTCTCCATTCCCTTCCCAATCCCCGGTAAGACCTGACGGAGTCTGAGTTTATAGGTACAAAACGAGTAATGGAAAAAACTGTCAACAGGGTGAACGGAACTGACCAACGACAAATGCTTAGAGACTGGGAGAGAAGGGATAAAAATCGATTAAAGGTTCCTGAACCTCCACTTTTTTTTAGTCAATAGAACGAAGTTAGATGGTAGGAATGGATGTTCAGAAGGTAATGTCAAAAATTCAAAAGTAGAGGTGTGTAAAAAAATTTAAGAGTCTATTAAAACCGAAAGCAAGAAAGCAGTAGAACTTCGGTAATTAATCTTTAATAAGTCTTAATAGAAAAATTTATATTCTTCATTTTAAAAAGTATTCTTTGTAGACGAGGGTAATGTGTTTTATGAAAAATAGAAAAAAATTTCGTTTTATAAAAACATACGGACTACTAAAATAAAACTAACGAAAAGTAAATGAATAAAAATTTCTCTGGATATAACCAGGTTTGATAATTTTACGCTATACAACCCTTCTTTAACTATATCCAAGGGTTCGTTTACAAGTTCCGGGTTTATTTCTTATTTTTAAAAAATTTACAAGTATAAAGGAGAAATACTGAGATTTATATGTCGTCGTACCCCCTCTTCCCTCCGTGGATCGCAGACTACGTAACGTCTTCCTTCGAGACGATACCATCGGTCCTCAATTGGTCAGGTCCCGGAGACGTCCCATTGGAATCTTTTTACCGACGGTGGATGAGGAGGGTCGACAAAGGAACATAGTCTTCTATCTAATAGAAGACAAAAACTTCAACTACAGATCATATAGGAGTGGATGTCGAGAGTGACGACTTACTCATAAACTACCTAAAGGTAGTTTCACAGGAAAAAACAGATCATTAAACAGAAGAACTCTTTGAGTTCAAGGAACGTGGAACTTCTAATGCATCTTGAAGACATTTTTTGTCCTGGTGTTTCGTTGCTCTTTGTTACTTTTCACTCACGGGTGTTATGAAAAGTCAAGAAGAAACGGGTAATCGGAGAGTTTAAACGAATGTCTACAGTAAGTAAGTAAACGAGTAAGTAAATAAGTAAGTTGTAAATGTTCGGATTCTCGGACCGAAATACGTCCCGTTTTCCTTATGTTTCTATTCATTTTACTTGAGGACTGTTCTACGACTAATCTAGTAGTTACACTATATTTGTAATTTTTTGTTTAGACTTCGTCGCGGTCTTTGAACATTTCCCACTATAAGTTTACAATCAAAGAGGGTTAGTATCAAATATATCTTAACCTAATTTCGTCCCCGGTTGGAGACCGAAGGGAGTACATTTTGTCGTCACTTGAGAGTCCAGTAAGTTTCCAAACTGTCAGATTTTAACCAGTTTTCTCAACATTAGTGAACCGTCCCTGTTAAGATGAGATCAAGTCTTTTCGTTTCAGGGGTTCTTCACAGAGGAACTGTCGTCACTGTCGTCGTTCCTCTATCCCGAAAATATAAGTCATATTTCGTCTTCTATTATTTTAATCCAAGAACTAATAAGAAACCTGTTAAAAAACACGTAAAGATTAATTTACGTAACATAAAGAAAATTAATCTTTTGTCCAAATTAAACAAAAATGAATAATCACCAGTCATCTAAGGAAAAAGTCACACCACACAAACATATATATGTGTGTGTGTATATATACTCCTCCCCGTATCGTTGGGTGAGGTCATAAGAACGGACCTCTTAGGGTACCTGTCTTCTCGGATCACCCGACATCAGTTCACCCACCGTTTCTCAACCTGTACTGACTTCGTTGAATCGTTCGTGTGTATGTATGTTTGTGTGTGTGTGTATGTGTATATATACTCTCACAATCAGTGGGTCAGCACAGGTTGAGAAACACTAGAGTACGTGACATCGGACGGTCCGAAGAGACAGGTACCTTAAGAGGTCGTTCTTATGACCTCTCCCATCGGTAAGGGAAGAGGTCCCCTAAAAGGGTTGGACCCCTAACTTGGACCCAGAGGACGAAAAGTCCGTCCAAGAAATAGTAGACTCGGTGGTCCCTTCGTGTGTATATACACACACACATATATATATGTGTGTGTGTATTTCACATATATATATGTGTGTGTGTATTTATATATGTGTTATCTTATGTGTGTCTCTCTATATATGTGTGTGTTATCTTATAATGAGCCGATAGTTTTTCTTACTTTATTAAGGTAAACGTTGTTGTTCTTACCCGAATCTCCAATAGTATGATCCACTTCATTTTGTCTTCTCTTTCTACTTATGGTATACTATAATGAATGTACACCTTAGATTTTGTACTATGTTTAATTGTATACACACCTTATTTTTTATGAGTGGTTATGTCTCTTGTCTGAACACCAACGGTTCCCCTTCGTCCCACCTTCTCCCCTTCTGACCCTCAAACCCTGATCTTCGAACCTTAATCGTCTACCTTTGATAATATATCTACTACTTATGTATTGTTCCAGGATGATATATCGTGTACATATCAATATGTACATATTGACTCAGTGAAACGACACATCTTCTTCAAGTACGTTGTAACATTTAGTTGATATACAGTTATTTTAAAAATTTTGAATTTTTAAAACTTTTTGAGAATTTCGTTAGACCTCAGAATAGATTGACGACCCTTTTTGCCTAGTTTCCGATTCATTTAGTACGGTTATAAATGATAAGTTCACCGTAATGGTTTATGTTCCAAGTTTTTTGTCTTCCCGTTTTCCTGTTAAATACATAAATCAACTTATAAAAAAAGGAATCTCTTTAATCGATGACCTCGGTTTTCATCATAGAACAACGATAAGTTCGTGAGAAGATTATGTTTTGAATCGAGAAGTTTTGAAACACTTAGACCCATTTCTTATTTTAATAATGTATAAAAATTTTCACATTTCAAATCGGGAACAGATTAGACTGTAAATTGTCAATAATGTATACTCGGGTCAATTATTCTTTTCTAATAAACTACTTTTATCATTTGTCAATTACGAATGATACACGGTCCGTAATACGATCCGTGAATCTATTAGTAATGTTGTAGGGAGACTCTATCTATGGTACTAATGGAGGTAAAATGTCTATTTCTTTGACTCCGTGTCTTTCATATTTAATAAACGGGTTTCAGTACGTTAACGATTCACAACCTCTACCCTAAACTTGAGTGTTCTAGTTAGACATCTTGGACTGGAGAATTGGTAAAGTGGAAATTAAACTACAGTTCCTTCCTATAGGATAATGTTTTCGTTGATGACGATAGTGTCGTAGAGCCGTATCGTAGAATCGTATCGTTCCAATTCAAAACTCTAGACGATCGGGACTTAAGTTCGGTTAATGGAAACCCGTTCAATGTATGGGAGATTCGGACTGAGAACACTTCTAAGTTACTGTTGTATGTGTTTTGTCAATCGTGAACCATTCATTAATTGTGATGGTTGTTTTGATCACCGCTATTACCTTAAGGTCGATTCGATAAAGTTTAGGATTTTCTACTACGACAATTTCACGACGTGAGTTATACAGGTGTTTAAACCTTTTAGGTCGTGACCGGTGTCCTGACCTTCTTCAGTCAGAAAGTAGGGTTAAGGTTTTTTCGTCCGATTTCTTACAATTAACGTGAGTGAAGGGTAAGATGATTCCAATACGAGTTTTAGGAAGTTCGATCCGAAATCGTCATACACTTGACTCTTGAAGGTCTACATGTTCAACCGTCTTCTTGGTCTTTAGTTTGTAAACAGTTGTAAACAACCTAGTATTCTCTTTGGTTCCCTTAAGGTCTTTTTATAGATTATGACAAAGTAACACGTTTTCGGAAACTGACGTACCTAGTATTGTTTGACACCTTTTAAGAATTTCTCTACCCTTATGGTCTAGTAGAATGGACAGGGGACTCTTTGGACATACGTCCAGTTCTTCGTTCTCAATCTTGGAATATACCTTGTTGTCTGTCCAGGGTTTAACCCTTTCCTCATACAGTTCCGACATATAACAGTGGGACGAATAAATCGAATGAACGTCTCATGTAGTTTGTTTTACGGTCCGACCTACTTGATGTTCGACCTTAGTTCTGACGACCTTCTTTATAGTTGTTGGAGTCTATACGTCTACTATGGTGAGTTTACCGTCTTTTGTTTCTTCTTGATTTCTAGGAGAACTACTTCCACTTTCTCCTCTCACTTTTTCGACCGAAATTTTGAGTGGTAAGTTTTTTGTCTAATACTATAGGTCAGGGTAGTGAAGTACCGTTTGTCTTCTCCTCTTTCATTCATCACTGTGTAAAAAGAGAAGAACCCGAAGTTTTGGTGGCACCTACCACTGACGTCGGTACTTTAATCTTCTACGAACGAAGAATCTTCCTTTCAATACTGTTTGAATCTGTCACATGATTTTTCGTTTCTGTAGTAAAACAACTGTTTCCAGGTATATCAGTTTAAATACCAAACAGGTCATCAGTACGTACCTACACTCTCAACCTGGTATTTCTTCCGACTCACGATTTCTTGACTACGAAAACTTGACACCACGACCTCTTCTGAGAACTCTCAGGGAACCTGTCGTTCCTCTAGTTTGGTCAATTAGGATTTCCTTTAGTCAGGACTTATAAGTAACCTTCCTGACTACGACTTCGACTTCGAGGTTATGAAACCGGTGAACTACATTTCTCGGTTGAGTAAACTTTTCTGGGACCACGACCCTTTCTAACTTCCGTTTGCCTCTTTTTCCGTCTTCTCCTACTCTACCAACCTATCATAGTGGCTAAGTTACCAGTTTTAGTGGTAGTTCTAAGTCGTTTCCCCGGTCCCTCGATGTCGGGTTCTCGGGTAGTAATCGTCGCTCCACGTCTTTGTCGACTACGAGATGATAGTGTCTTCTGTCTTCCTCGAGTTCTTTGACCTTCTTTTACTACTACTGTGGACAAATTTAAGAGGCACCCGCCATTGTGACGAAACTTTTCTGTAAAAGTACCTCATTTTCTGTATTTCATCTCTGGGTCTACTTCAACCGGGTAACTACTTCGAAAGGTTTTATAATTGAGTGGAAAGAAATCCGTTTTATTATTATTGGTATTCAATTTTCTTCTGTCGGCGGTGGGAAACACTTGCAACAACTTTAAAGATCAAAAAGAAAGTTAAACTTAAAATAAAAAGTCAAACTTGAACCTGTTTAAGGCCCTCTATCACTCCCTGTCCCTCCGGACCGTACGATATCAGGTACCCCAACGTTTGTACCTGTACTAAATCGTTTGTTGTCGTTTTATTAGTTGTCTACAAACGATAATCTTCGTAATCGATAACTTCACTGTCTTAACCTTCCCAGAGTTCAAATAACAAATTCGTTAAGTAAAGTGTTTAGACCCTTGGTTTCGAGTTTTTTTTTTCTTTCGATATGAAACCCGGAGTACTGAACAATCCGAAAAGTAAACAATTAAGTACGTTCGTAAGAATGTAAGTAAGTGACTTTACTTGTAAAACTTCCAAAAGTCAAGTCAAGTCAGCGAGTCAGTACAGACTGAGAAAAGTTGGGGTTCCTGCCGTCGTGCGGTCAACCAAATAAAAAATTGTTGATTTTCTTTCGGTGTCTCCGTGTCTTGTCTTTCATGTCTTGTGAAAAATTTGGTAACAGGTTCAGTTCTTTCTCTTGAAAACGTCGGTGAGATCTTTGGGGAAGTCTATAGGTAGGACTTCTGTCGGACGGGTAAAGAGATAGGACTAAAAACATTCACTAGAGAAGGAACACAAACGAGTTCTAAAACACTACTGAGTACACACCAAGATCTATCATGGTACATTAGAACGAGCAAAACATTTTGAACCATAGAGGAAATCCACAGAAAATTAGGTGTCTAAGAGGGAGTTGAGGAAGGAAAGGGAACATTAAGTAGAAAATTTTTTGGACCCAGTAAGTTGGGCGTCAAAGTGTTTCGGACCTAAAATGATTAAAAGAGGAGTGACACGTCAAATCGAACAAAGGGACAGGAGACACAAAAGACGGTCAACCGTCGACCTAGGTCTCTGAACTTAGTCTGAGTTCAAATTAGAGAAACCATTTTAATATACACTGTGACACAAGAGAATAAGTTAAGTCAGTGCTGGAGTACCTGACGTCGTACGGTCCGAAGGAACAAGTAGTGATTAAGGGTCTCGAGTGTGTTTGAGTACAGATAACTCAACCACTACGATAGGTTTGTAGAGTAGGAGACAGCAGGAGAAGAGGAGGATGGAAGTTAGGAAGGGTCGTAGTCCCAGAAAAGTTTACTGAGTCAAGAAACGTAATCCACCGGTTTCATAACCTCAAAGTCGAAGTCGTAGTCAGGAAGGTTACTTATAAGTCCTGACTAAAAGAAATCCTAACTGACCAACCTAGAGGAACGTCAGGTTCCCTGAGAGTTCTCAGAAGAGGTTGTGGTGTCAAGTTTTCGTAGTTAAGAAGTCACGAGTCGAAAGAAATATCAGGTTGAGAGTGTAGGCATGTACTGATGACCTTTTTTGTATCGAAACTGATCTACCTGGAAACAACTATTCATTACAGAGACGAAAAATTATACGACAGATCTAACCAGTACTGAAAAGAAGGTTCCTCGTTCACAGAATTAAAGTACCTACGTCAATGGTAGACGTCACTAAAACCTCGGGTTCTTTTATTTCAGACAGTGACAAAGGTAACAAAGGGTAGATAAACGGTACTTCACTACCCTGGTCTCCGGTACTAGAATCAAAAAACTGACAACTCAAAATTCGATCGAAAAAGTGAGAGGAGAAAGTGAAAGTAGTTCTCCGATGAATCGAGAAGAAGTGAAAGACGGTATCCCACCATAGTAGACGTATAGACTTAAATAACTATAAAGGGGACCGCTAGAACTAGAGTCGAACACGAAGAAGGTCGGACCGTAAAACGTACATACATGAGACGTATATTCAATTTATTGGGAACTATATGAGGAAAGGGTTAAATCTTGGTCAGACAAGAAGGTACAGACCAAGATTGACAACGAAGAACTGGACGTATGTCTAAAGAGTCCTCCGTCCATTCTACTAGACCATTAGGGTAGAGAACTTTTAAAAAGGTGTCAAACAACACTAGATGTGTCAGTTTCCGAAACCACATTAGTTATTTAGGCTTCATCTACAAAAAGACCTTAAGAGAACGAAAAAGTTACTAGGTTGTCTACAACCGTTAACCTAGTAGACCAAGAAGACGGAAAAGATTTAGGTCGAACTTGTAAACCTTCAAGTGCCAAGTACATGACAACTTCGGACCAAACCTCTTAAAACTCTTAATGAAACGATCGCACACTCTACTCACGTTAACACGTCATCACACTCGTAAGAAACCGTAACGGAAAGAAACCATAACCTTACTTTTGACTGGAAAAGGTCAGGACCCGGTGACGACTCAAAAGGTTTAAACGACCGTAGGACTCACGTCGTGAAAATGTCGTAGTAGAAAATCCTAAACTTTATCGATTTTTTTTATCGACAAAAACACATGATTGGCTTAATTCAAACATCCTTCTGTAAGTGGAGTACATAATAAATGGGACACCCCATCAAATATATCCACTCTTCCTGTTTAAGAACCTAAAAATAATATAAAAAAATAAAAGGGTCCAAGACCCACTGAGTCACCATTTCTTAGACGAACGTTACGTCCTCTGTGTCCAAACTAGTGACTCAGTCCTTCTATGGGAACTCTTCCTATACCGTTGGGTAAGATCATAAGAACGGACCCCTTTGGGTACCTCTCTTCTCAGGTACCCTAGAGTTTCTCAGTCTGTGATGAATCACTGATTTGTTATCGTCGTTGTTTCTATTACCTGTTAAGTCTTCTACTATGAAATTAAGGACAAGGTTTAGACGTTAGTCAGTGAAGAGGTTCTTTGTAAATAAGGAAATTACATCTTCAAAAGGTTCGGAGTATAATAATTCAACCAGTAATAAAGATCCGGAAAGTCACGTATCTCTCATATATATGTGTATGTATGTATGTATGACTTCAAAGGTTAAGTCTAAGTTCTGATGTTTTAAAAATGTATTGAGGATAAAGTAGACAAAGGTGAAAGAAAGTGTGACTCTTAGAACTAAAAGTTCCTGTGTTCCCTACTATATTAGTCTTAGTGTTATAGGGTATTCGTGAATAAGCGAAATAGAACTGAATCAGATTATGATGGTACTGATTAATACTAATGATTTTTATCAATGGTTTTTTTACCACCCGTATACGATAGAGGTAAGAAAGAGGTCAAAATACTAAAATATATCTATATATACTACATATGACTTTATAGTATATAGAGAATATACGATCGTAAAGTAGGAAAATTAGGGCTAATTGGAATCACGGAACCTTCTTTTCAATACTGGTTGGATCCGTCGTATAATTTTTCGTCTTTGTAATGAAACGGTTGTTTCCAGACAGATCAGTTTCGATACCAAAAAGGTCATCAGTACATGCCTACACTCTCAACCTGATATTTCTTTCGACTCGTGACTTCTTAACTACGAAAACTTGACACCACAACCTCTTCTGAGAACTCTCAGGGAACCTGACGTTCCTCTAGGTTGGTCAGGTAGAATTTCCTTTAGTCAGGACTTATAAGTAACCTTCCTGACTACGACTTCGACTTTGAGGTTATGAAACCGGTGGACTACGCTTCTTGACTCAGTAAACTTTTCTGGGACTACGACCCTTTCTAACTTCCGTCCTCCTCTTCCCCTACTGTGTCCTACTCTACCAACCTACCGTAGTGACTAAGTTACCTGTACTCCAGTTTTCCTCTGTACAGACTGGTGGAGGGTCTTAGGTAGAACCGACTTGTTCCGCACGTGGTGGTCCTTCCTGAGACTCAGTCTTATTAACCGATTTCTGTTGGGCCTTTGATTCGGGTAGTGGTATTTTGGACTCTGACGTTCGGTACACCGTCTCGACAAGAGGACCCAAGGGAATGGGATGACGAGAGGTCGGCCCACGGGAAAGGGTTATTTTAGGGAACGAAACAGTCGTGTACACAAAGGAGTCTGTTAAGTAAAGGTTCACAATCTGTTCTCGGGTCAAAGCCCGGGACCTTCACGAGGGGGAAGGACGTTGTCACCCCAGTCACTGGTCCCATTAGAAGATTTCTCCAGTATAATCTTGACTTGAAACTGCCTGTTTACCTTCACTTGATCCTACTACTTCAGTCTCTTCGACAAGATATGGTTCCTTTGACGTGTACATTTCCACACCTTCGACCTCTACTGTACCGTATCTACCCATGGCATACAATTTAATGTCTACATATTTTTATCTCCCGTCCCAAGAGTCCGTCTTTATTACTCTAGACTTGGGTCTTCTCATTCACCCTGATCAAATACTTTTGACTCCAACATCCGACGTCATTTCCTAAGACTCTTATATCACTACCTAACGTTTATCCTAAAAGTCCTCTCTCTCTCAACTTCCCACAAAGGTCTATTTTACTGACCCATTTACCATTATGGTAAGTATCTATATCCATGTGTCCTCCCTCTTTTCTGAAATGGCCTTTCTCTGACTTGAGTTAAACCCCGTACTTATTGAACTGTGTGAGAACCCCCTTACGTTCATACCTACACTGGTTTCCTACTGTTTTTGTTTGTCGTACTGTCACCTTCTGTCACACTGGGGTTGTTAAACCTCGACTTTCGTTTATCACTTCTGAGTCCCCGAGACCAGAGAAAGGGAACAGAGTCTCTACGTCCGTCCTTTACCTTACATCTTCTTACTCGGTAACCTTTATCTCAGTGTTTCCTTTTACCCGAGAATCTCCTTTTTGTTAAACGTCAATTTCGGTTCTCTTCTTCAACCCTTCCATCCCCACCTCCTCAAGATAACAGTAGGTCCCCGAAACGGGTCTCAAGATTTCTCTCAGAATATTCTTCAAGAGGTCCTAGAAACTGATTTGAGGGGGAGGAGGGGTGGTACCTACCCTGTCCAATGTCCATAAAGATTGAGTGATATCTATTTGTTGTTTAAGGTTAACATAACATCCATTTCATTAGGAGGTGAAGTTCTAAAAGATTTAACACGGAAAAGAGATAGGGACTACCACCCACCATCCCCCCCCTAGACTTTTTATGGAGAGTCTGAAAATTCATGGTCTCCAACTTTATTTCTATCAAAAGAAATTTTTAACTTGTAATTTTTTTAAGACCAGGTACTTTCAAAAAAGAAACACACTCACTGAACTAAAGTCTTATAAAGTCTTATCGATTACAACCTACCACCTCTTTCCTGGTCTTACTTTCTGTGTCACATACACACCTCATATCTTAACAAAAGACCCATTTGTACCTTCTCTCTTTTCCTCGATAAGTAAGTATTCGAGGAGATCCGTAAAACTCTTTACACTTTCTTTGAAAACAGGAACCTTATAAATAAGTAGGAGTTGATCTCTTATTCAGTTTTATTTTGTACTAATGTCATAACCAGTTGTTACTCACGACGACGACGACGATTCAACGAAGTCAGCACAGGCTAAGACACGCTGGGGTAGCTGTCGTCGGGTGGTCCGAGGGGGCAGGGACCCTAAGAGGTCCGTTCTTGTGACCTCACCCAACGGTAAAGGAAGAGGTTTTGTTACTCAGAATCGGAAGTATTTCCTTTTGTAATACCTACTATTTACTATACTTTCTTTCAGAAACTAGTTTTCCCTCCTTTACTGTCACCACCTCTCCTCACTTAGTCCTCCAATAAAAGCCGTTACTTGACATACTTGTCCCATCTGGTATTATTACATAAGAGTCCCCTTACTGAATTCACTGGGTCAACCCCTTACGACCACTACTCTAATCTCTCTACTTAAACCCGGGTAACCGATTACCGAAACTTACGACCTAAGACATTGCATTCTACAATGTCTTTTTGGACTCGTTTGAAAACCGGTCGGGTTATGAAACTAGACTATTCATTCTCCTATATTAATATTTGAATATGTCCTCTATCGTTCTATTCTCACTACGAACTCTTTATTAAAGACCCAACAATTTATTCGTATAAACCCCATAATTGAGGTACCATCCAACTCATTTCCAGGGGATTTCTACAGACGCTAAGTACCCCAATACTTCTCAGCCTGTCCTGACTCGTTGAAGTGAAAGTGCGTAACCTCTCCTTTACCGTTGGGTGAGGTCGCAAGAACGGACCTCTTAGGGTCCCTGCCCCCTCGGACCACCCGACGACAGATACCCCAGCGTGTCTCAACCTGTGCTGACTTCGCTGAGTCGTCGTCGTCGCCCTTTACCGTTTTCATCTTCCTATTTTTCAAACCGACCTTTTCTATTGTCCACTTCGGATACTATGTCTCGGTCGGTCCACCCCGGTCTTATTTTTCAACGGTCAAGTGGAGTCCTGAATCCCGGAGGTTCTCATCGTGAACGCACACGGATTTGGGTCTTCGGTCTGAGTCCGAACTCGCCCGTCAGTTGGTGTCTCAGAGACCCCTGACAAAAGGGTCGTTCCTTAACTTCCATCGACCTCTTCCCTGTACCTCCGGTATCTCCACCCACACTCCTACGACGGGAACTGGATGTCAGTGGATGTCAGGAGATGGTCATACTACCTAACTGAAGATGGGTTCTCAGATCGGGTCCTGGTTAGGACGGGGATTTTCCTCTCCGTAAATCCTTGAGGTCCAGTTCTTAAATAATTGAGATTTAATCATTTACTCAGAAGTCAGTCTCCCGTAAGTCAACGACAGGTAAGGTTCGTTTACAGGATTATGGTCCTTCAGGTCAAAAGAGTGGAAATCTTACCGTTTTTGTTATGGTGGGAAATATGCCTACGACGGTTACGATGTGCACCATTATAAGTATTTCGATAAGTATACCACGGACTGTGTAATTTTCACGATTTATTCACCACCGACAACACTGGCACTAATCCGTTCACGATTCAACACATAGGACCTCTACCATACGTTCACGATAGATTAGATTAGGACAGGACGTAGTTTAGTTCTCCCACAATGAGACTTTGATATTGGGTGAGTTAACGTAACACTTTATAGACTCCAGTGACACGAGAGTATTTCCTTTTCTCGGTGAACCTTAGGTCTTCTCCATATCTGGTTCTCGTCGTTGTCTTTGTCATAACACACAGATGATACACTGTATATCTGACACAATATATTTTATTAAGTAAGTGTGGAGTCTTGGAGACTCCATACTTGATAATATTAGGAGAAAGATGTTTACTCCTTTGACTCCACGTTTCGTCAATTATTGAACGGGTTCCGTGGTATTGATAATCACCACTTCTCTTTTATCTTGGGTTCAAGAGACTGAGATCCCTGACGTTTAAGTTGGGGTGTGACTTGAGAGAGTTTTCTTCTTTACCAGAGATCATGACGACTACCCCAGTACTGGTGACCTGTATTACCAGAGTAAAGAAGACACCCGTCTAAATACGTCATCTTTATCCATGTAGTGGGTAGTCCAATGAAAGACTTAGGGGAGGTCCTGTTTCACTACCCTTACCCCTATGATCCGAAAACCTACCTCTGTCTAAGACCAACGACTCGATCTACACCTTGAACTCTTCCCAGTTCTCAATTGACTTCTTGTCGTAACTCTTCAGTTTCAGTCCAGTTCTAGATCCCCGGTAGATTCCTTTGTGGTTGGGGTTTCGTCTACCTGACTTTCCACTTTTGACTTTTCCAACTATTTTTCTCTTATACTTTTCCTCGGTTCTTTTACTCCTGGTCCTCCTGGACATGGGACCTCTCTCTTAGAGGCTCGACCTTACCCTTCGTTTCGGAAGGACTTCCCGCGGTCGGACACCCACCTACCTCGTCCACGACCCCGTCGGTCAAGAGACAAGACTAGGTACAAAAGGTTTGAAAGTTCTTACTAAACCGAAGGCACTCCTGATAACGATTTCTGTACAAACGAGTAGTCGGTTCTCCTGATTGTACCAACAAAAAGAGTAACATTTAATTATTTGTCTGTAGGGTAAACAATCAGTCTGAGACTACTTAAACCATTGATCTCAGTCAGGAGGTCCCGAATCAGTGTAAAATCACTGTGATACTTTAATACAAAATCTAGACACTCCGACGTCTGTTGGAGGATCCAGAGTCATCTAAGGTAAGTTTCCTGTTAGAGGAAAGTATTCTCTCAGTTAGTCGGAGAGATAAACTATAGGAAAACCCCGTTTTCAAGACCCTTAAGGTACCTGATACTCAAGTGAACAAAGTTGGTAAATATGTACATAGTTTAATAGATACACCAAAGAATTAATTTAATTCTAGTGGAACTTCCGGGTCAGACGAAAAATAAATAGAAGTACACGGGTCCTAGATCGTGTCAGGGTTCGTGAACTTATAAGTTCTTTACAAACAATTTGACTTGACTTAGTTACACCTATTCTCGTAATACAGCATTGATATCTGTTATGTTCGTTGTACGGGCTATACAAAAGTCTCTCATTTAATTGGGTGAAAGTTCTATAGTGAAACGGAGAGAGGTACATGGTTTATGTAATAAAATTTTAATTTCTAGTTTACTAGTAAACTATTAACATTGACTGACAGGAAAACAAAGTTCAGTTGATTTGAAAACAAAGTTTGATTTGGAAACAAAGTTCCAAAGGAAGTACAGGAAATCATCGTGTGGTTTAAAGTAGTCAGTTTAGGAAACTATAGTGTCTTAATCGTTTTTTTTTTTTCACTGGAAGGAAGTAGATCAGTTGTGTGAAAGGGAATTTACGAGAGACTCGTTTGTAAACCCATTTGTCTACAAGAAATAGAAACAAGAGTCTTCTAGTTATTCCACTCTAGTATCTCCCGTACTGTCTGTACCTTAGTCTAAGGGGACCCGTTCGCGTGTAATCGACAATGATGTAAGTTAAGTCTAGTTTACCTCAACTGAAATTTAAAAAAGAGATGACAAATACCCTAGTAATTAACTAACCAACGAAAGTAGTTAAGTTGATAATGTTACATGGAGTCGATCCACCTCTAAGTTAGTTGACAAGTCTCTAATTACACGTTTTCCAGATATATTCGTCGGTGATAGTATCAGAGGTATAAGAAACATGATTTTAAAATCATGTTTCTGCAAATCTCCACAAAACTCTCACGTGAAGGTAACTCTTATACCGTGAAGTTTTGTGTGACAACTGAGTGGTGGTTCCTGTTTCAAAAGTGACGGTCACAATATCAGACGTCACCTAAAGATCTATTACCAGACAAACTTGATATACCAAAACAAAATTTTAAAGAACTCCAGTGACATTATATAAAAGATGGTTGATTATTCAGTTTTAAAAATTTTTGACTTTATTATTATTTTGGGAACCACCTAAGTCCTCCACTTCCTTCAAATGGAACGTACGCACGGAGTAAAAGAGTTCCCTCAGAGGGTCTTCAGACCTCTAAAGATCCCATAAAAAATCCAATCCTACGGTACAAAAGAGATTTTAGTTCCATTTCCAATGGGAAATGAAACGGGAAAGGACTCTTTACCTAGTCACTGGTCACGACTAAGAGGGGTAACACGATGTTACTTATACTTCAATCCTCTTCTCTCGATGGAACGTTTCTCGAAATTTTTCCTCTAAAGACAAGGGAGATATGAATTACTTTGTCAATCTTAACATTAATTACTTCATTAAAGACCTTCTTTTCGGACTGAATCGTGAAAATGTCTGTGTTGACTGTTATACTGGTTGGTTTTCTCACTATCGATGAACAATCTTGTTCTTCCTTAAGGGTCTCAGAACCCTGATATACTTGTCGTACGACCCGATGATATATCTTGGTCATCCGGAAACCTCTCGAACTCTAGTTTGGTCAGTTAGGATTTCCTTTAGTTGGGACTTATAAGTTACCTTCCTGACTACGACTTCGAGGTTATGAAACCGGTGGACTACGCTTCTTGTCTGAGTAACCTTTTCTGGGACTAAGACCCTTTCTAACTTCCGTTTTTCTCTTCTCCCACCGTCTACTACTCTACCAATCTATCGTAGTGGTTGAGTTACCTGTATTTAGACTCGTTTGAGACCCTCCATCGTCTCCTGTCTCCTCCCAGGTATCCCAGTGTTTCAGGTACCCCACCGTTTGCCATCCCGTACCAAAACACTGACTTGTTGTTATTAGCCGTCTCGAGTTTTTCATCCGTGACCTGAGGATAGGGTTGACAACTCTCCCTCACCCGTCACATCCCTACACAAATTACGGAGAGAACTCTACAACACAGGTTGTAGAAGGACCACCTCCCTCACATACTTCAAGGTCCCCTTACCCGCAGGAACACCTTAAACACTAGGGAGTGGGACTGGGGTTTGGACTACTTGATACATCCGAGAACTTTTTGATTTCAACGTCAATATTATGATCGAAGGGATGTGTGTCAACAACAACGATTACATGATAGGTGTTCCGTGTTCGAAAACACACACATACACACACACAAAATAAAAACATCAAGACCTCTACTTAAACATGTTCTAGTGGGGACCGGATACACTAGTCGACACACATTAAACCTCTACGTGTACCGACCCCGACACCTCAGTAGATCCGACTCATCGTGATCGTTCTAGTTAGGGAACCGGAGTCGGAGTAAGTGTCTCTCGACGTTAAGATGGTTTCCTTAGAAAGGGGTTGATATCACACAAGTGAGCTGTTTTGTTGGATGAGTTTTTCTTTGACTCTTTCCAACTTATTTTTAGATGGGTATTCGGTTTTAGAGGAAAGTGAAATACTGTTTACTCTAAAGAAGTGACACAGACTCGTTACCATCTTCCATGTGACCTATGTCTCAGGTTTCAAAGTCTAAACTTAGGAGTGAGAGAGTGACTGACGTACCAAAATCTGTCCAACGACGAAACAGAATCCGAAGTCAAGAGAGTTGACGTTTCTCTCCCGAGAGGAATGAGGGACGACGACGACGACGACGACGACGACGATTCAGCGAAGTCAGCACAGGGCTGAGACACGCTGGGGTATCTGCCGTCGGGTGGCCCAAGGGGGCAGGGACCCTAAGAGGTCCTTTCTTGTGACCTCACCCAACGGTAAAGGAAGAGGTTCCGTACTTTCACTTTTCACTTTCACTTCAGCGAGTCAGCACAGGCTGAGAATCGCTGGGGTACCTGACGTCGGATGGTCCGAGGAGGCAGGTACCCTAAAAGGTCCGTTCTCATGACCTCACCCCACGGTAACGGAAGAGGCGGAATGAGGGATGAAGTCGTATACAAATGAGTTTCTAAAACACGGTACCTGTATGGTGTATGACCCACAGATTATCAGTTGTACAAAGATTAGGAGATTTGTGAGTGTCACATCATATTCTCTCTTCCTTGTTCTTTGACGTCAAATATAGACAAGGAAAATGAAATATGCTAACTCTACGTTTATTTATTAAATACGTTTATGAACTATGTGACACTTCTCAATAAATTTTTTTTCTTTTGTTATCGTAAAACGGGTGTCAACTAAGAAATATTTATAATTCAACATGAAGAAAATACTATTAGAATAACACTCTACTAAACATACAAACTATTTCTGTCTATATTTCTAAAAGAAGTAAGTACTTTCACCCCATGTAATTTTCTTCCACTATAAAGGTCCCGTCTTATAAACTGTCCTGGTGGTACTTCACCGAGACATGAGAGAGAGAATAGGAAAGGACTTTTGACTAGATGGAGAGTAGTTGGGGATTCTGTGTGATAAGGAATGCAGTGAGGACTTCGGGGAACCAGTTCCCAGTATCTATTCAACTCAGAAAATCCTGTGTCCCCTCACCTATCCTACATTCCAGACAAAAAGTGTACTGACCGTTTAAAACAAATTCGACTTGTCAATTTTAAATATAGAACTCAGTACATTTTTGTACCATGGACCCGTTTTTACCGATGTAGTCTTATAGTTCATTCCCTCCTATAAAAACTTCCCCTTCATGTTGACCTTTTAAACTTTCAGTATCGTGTATAATAAAGTTTTAATATTGATTAAAACTTTTGACAAAGGTATAAACTAAACTCAAATTCCGTAAAAGTTTCATAGAGTGCGGTAATTTTTTAAAAACTCTGTCCTAGAAAACAATACTGTTCACAAATGACACGATTCGGGAAATCCGGTACGGTTCTTAATATTTCGTATCAGGAATAAAAACTGCTCAAATAGTAGATAAACCCCTCCCTGTTTTTCGGTGTACACACGGATATGTGTATATGTGTCAGTCTGTTTTTTTCTATTCCTCGACATATATTAATTCCCAATTCACTCATTATGTGTGGTATTTCCCCCGTAAACTAACGTTCTGTAAAGTGACAAGTCACCTTAACCCTCGCTTCCCAAGTACTTACTCAATCTTTCATCAGTACCGGAATCCTTCTTCTTCATTCATTCCAAACCTGTCCTTCTCTCCGTCTCCGTCTCCTTCCCGTAAACTCCACTGACTTCTCTCGTATTCCTTCTTTAACATCCGTCTTTACTCGTTCTGCGAACCACGGTGGATGTTCCCGGGAAGGTCTCCTTTACCTCCCGAAGTGAACCCCCTATAACTGTATAGATAAACCCGTCCAGTCCTCCTCAGTCTAAACACCTTCTGGAAATTATAGTCGGATCCTTCTGACCTGAAGTGAGAACCTCTTATCCCTTAGTGACTCGAAATCTTTTCCCCTTTAACATTGACTTAGTACAAAGTCTTTCTAAAGAGAACCTCAAGGGACTACCGGAACACCAATCCCAAATCCCGACAGTGACGGTACCGGGTCCAAAGTGGGGACCAGTCCCTACTTTGACGCGTTCGGTACGTCGTACCGGTTTAAAAAAATTCTTTTTTAAGTTCTTTCTAAATAGAGGGTTTCTGCATGTTCCACTTAGTCATTTGTCTCTCGAGTAAAGAAGATAATAAAAAAGGTACAAAATAAGTAAAAAAGAGAAGTAATTATTTTGTGTACGTTCCATATTTTTAATTACTATATTACTTGTGGACACTTGTATAGAGGGTTAAATACTATTCGTTATCCTGGTAATGGAATGACAGGGGACGGACTCGGTAGTTTAGGGAAAGAAGAGGACGAGAGGACTCTGTATCTGGGATTATTAAGACGTAGACAAACGTAAAGAAGTATCTAAATGGTGGATCCGAACCCAGAATTTTTAACAAATTGTTAAAATATTCAAAAAAGTAATTACATTTTCATTAGTAAGAAATATTTAAGAAGGTGTTGTACGAAAAAACCCAGTTGTAATATAAAGACTCTAAGTAAATACAACAAAAAAACATTGACATTAAGTAATTAAAGTTGAAGAAATACCACTTTCACTTTCTTTCACTTTCAGCGAGTCAGTACAGACTGAGAAACACTGGGGTACCCGATATGTCAGGAACTTTAAGAGGTCCGGTCTCATGACCTTCCCTATCGGAAAGAGAAGAGGTCCCTTAGAAGGGTTGGGTCCCTAGCTTGGGTCCAGAGGACGTAACCTCCACCTAAGAAATGGTCGTCTCGGTGTTCCCTTCGGGTAGGGGAACATTTTGAAATGAGTCAAATTAATAGGTAAATTGATAACTAACTCGTAGACGCAACTAAGGTCAATAAAATAATAATCTTTATCACGACGATCCTTAGCAGAACATGTAAGGACATCCATATGAATTCGTTAATAAAAGGGTCCCACATAAACAAGTACACCTTAACGACTCAGTAACCCATAGGTGTGGAAGTTTAAATAATCTATTACGGTTTGACCCACACCAGTGTTTTACCTAATATAATTAAATATGACGGTGGTCGTTCCATGACCATAACGTCACCAAGATTTAGGACCGAATGTGATCTATGATATTATAGAGAACAAAAACGGTTAGACTAGTCATACTTAACACTAGAGTAACCCCAAAATTAAACACAAATTAAAAACAAACAAGTTAATGATCGTGTCCCCTCGTATACACTCCAGGTGTACCGTCTTCTATCTACTTTTCACTCCCTCTTCTTGTTCGACCTTTGATGGTCGTATCAGTCCTCAGGTGTTCGTGTTTGACTGTTGACGACTTTCGACCGTCGAGAATAACCGGGACTGGAACTTCCAGACTTGTAGGATGTCTTCGATCCTATGAAAGCCACTGTGTGTGTGTGTGTGTGTGTGTGTGTGAGTATCTCCGTATACACGTACGTGTGTGCACGCACGCGCGTGTGTGTGTGTGTGTGTGTGTGTGTGGGGTGATCACGTCCTTGTCTCTTTGACTTCATCCTTGGTCCCCTTCCGCCTCAGTCATGTCGGACCAACGACGGAGTGTAGTCGTTCCACTCGGTCATCTGTTCGTCATTGGGCGCAATCGATGTCTTACCGATGAGACCATTAAGACGACAGGTGTAGGTCACTCTTCGGGAAACCACCGGGGTGGGGTTCTCTTTATATGTCTTTCCCCTTAAGACCCTCTACGTAACTCGGATCGGTACACCTGAGTCACGTCTCGGTGGGGTGTTTGTTATAACGGATCATAGTCAAGTCAAGTCAGCGAGTCAAGTCTGAGAAACGTTGGGGTACCTGACGTCGTGTGTCCGGAGGGATAGATAGTGGTTGAGGACCTCGAACGAGTTTGGTACAGGTAACGTAGCCACTACGATAGGTTGGTAGAATAGGAGACAGTAGGGGAAGAGGAGGACGGAAGTTAGAAAGGGTAGTAGTGTCAGAAAAGTTTACTCAGTCGAGAAACGTAGTTCACCGATTTCATGACCTCAAAGTCGAAATCGTAGTCAGAAAGGTTACTCATAAGTCCTGACTAAGGGGAATCCTACCTGACCAACCTAGAGGAACGTCAGGTTCCCTGAGAGTTCTCAGAAGAGGTTGTGGTGTCAAGTTTTCGTAGTCAAGAAGCCACGAGTCGAAAGAAATATCAGGTTGAGAGTGTTGGTATGTACTGATGACGTTTTTGGTATCGAAACTGATCTGTCTTGAAACAACTGTTTCATTATAGAGACAAAAAATTATACGTCAGATCCAACCAGTGTCGAAAAGAAGGTTCCTCGTTCACAGAAAATTAAAGTACCGACGTCAGTGGTAGACGTCACTAAAACTTCGGGTTCCTTTTTTTTTACAGAGAGTGACAAAGGTGACAAAGGGGTAAATAAACGGTACTTCTCTACCCTGGTCTACGGTACTAGAATGAAAAGACTTTCAACTCAAAATTCGACTGAAAAAGTGAGAGGAGAAAGTGAAAGTAGTTCTCCGAGAAATCAAGAAGAAGTAAAAGACGGTATTCTCACCACAGTAGACGTATAGACTCTAATAACTATAAGGAGGGTCTTCAGAACTAAGGTCGAACACAAAGTAGGTCGGGTCGTAAAGAGTACTACATGAGTCGAATATTCAATTTATTCGTCCCACTGTCATATGTCGGAATTACATAAGGAAAGGGATAAACCTTGGTCAGACAACAAAGTACAGGTCAAGATTGACAACGAAGAACTGGACGTATGTCTAAAGAGTCCTCTGTCCGGTCTACCAGACCATAAGGGTAGAGAACTTCTTAAAAGGTCAAACAACACTAGGTGTGTCAGTTTCTGAGACCGTATCAGTTATTTCGTTTTCATCTACAAAAAGATCTCGACAGAACGAAAAAGTCAATAGGTCATCTACAACCGTTTAAATAGAGACCAAGGAGACGGAAAAGATTTAGATCGAACTTATAGACTTTAAAGTGCCAAGTGTATGACAACTTCGGATCGAACTTCTTAAAACTCGTAATGAAACGATCGTACACTCTACTTAAGTTAACACGTCATCAAACTCGTAGGAAACCGTAACGGAAAAAACCCCCAACCTTATTTTTGACTGGAAAAGGTTAGGACACCGGTGACGACTCAAAAGCTTTAAACGACCGTATAGCTCACGTCGTGAAATTGTCGTAGTAGAAAATCCTGAACTTTATCGAGACTTTAAGATAGTGGAGGTGATCGAAACAATTATCACTACGAAGAATTCCGGGTGAACTGAAGTATAAGGTCCTACAGACCGAGATCCACTAGTGTGGTAACACCAATAGACCCGGTAATCCTAGAAAAAACATATCAAGAAGACACAGAACGGTGGAGAAGAATTATAAAAGACGAAGACAATCCAGGTGTGGTAAAGACAGGAAATAACACGTACTTTACAAGGGAACCATAGAGATTTAAAGAACTATTCTACAGATCAGAAAGGGTAAGATAACAGAAGGAGAGAAAGAAACGTAACTAGTGACTCCTTCTAAAAGATTAGAGAGGAACGATAAGAAACGGATCATGTCTGTATATAATTTCTTTTAGAAGGTTATTGTGTCCTTAAAGAATTTTAGTAATAGTCCTACTTTCTATACTTGTATGAAAAAAGTCCTAAACTATCCAATTTACACAATCTGTTTTAAGATTCAACCAGGGATTCAAAGGGTGGTAACCACCTATGTGATATCACGTGAAGGGAACACGTACCCGGTCCGAACTTATGTTACCCTGTAGTAAGAACACTAACACACCAATGTACCGACTTCCCAAAACGTTGATATTAAATATAGTCAACCGTTGTGATTAGTTAACTGAAACTCAATTTGTTTTCTCTCTAATAGGACCAACTCTACCTAAATTAATCCCCTTGGGAATTTTACACGAGACGACGACGATTCAGCAAAGTCAGCACAGGCTGAGATACGCTGGGGTATCTGCCGTCGGGTGGTCCGTGGGGCAGGGACCCTAAGAGGTCCGTTCTTGTGACCTTACCCCGCGGTAGATACCCCAACGTGTCTCAACCTGTGCTGACTTCACTGAATCGTCGTCGTCGTCGTCGTCGTCTCCTTGGTCTCTAGATTGACGGATGTAGGTAACCTAGTATCCCTTTCGTTCCCTTAAGGTCTTTTTATCGATGGAGACGAAGTGACTGATTCGATGTCATGAATTGACACACTTGTTTGCCCTTTTAACAGTTTCTTTACCCTCATAGTCTGGTGGAATGAACAGAGGACTCTTTCGACATACGTCCAGTTCTTCGTTGTCATTCTTGACTTGTACCTTCTCATAATCTTTTGAAACTAATATATAATCCGGTGTTCTTGAAAATGTTATATCTGGTGTTTAACTTTGGAATACTATGTAAGAGACTTATAAGATATTATTTCAATCTATGGTTTATTTTGAAGGAACCTATCATGCAAATTTTTTTTAGTGTGGTTGTTTATAGATAAACCATTTTCCCTTTAGTTTGTCTTTACTGTCTAAAAAGATTCTTACTTGTTATGATCTTGTGTTATATGGTTTTGTATATATATGTTGATTTCGGCAAGAGTCTCCTTTTAAGTATTGGAATTAATGAAGATGTTCTTTCTTATATTTACTTAATTAGTCATTTGAATTTCTGTATTCTTGTTACTTTCTTTAATTTAGTCCTCTTTACATTTGAATGTTTATTTTAGTCATGTAACAAGAAGTCTTTATTGATACTTTCTCTATAGACAGACCATCCCTAGTTCCGTTTTTCTCTCTTTTTATATTCATTTATTCAAAATTTTACTTTTTCCTACGAAATTTTAACAAACGATGTAGTCCTAATGATTAAAATTTTTAGATTCCGTTTATTTTCTTAAAAATCTTTTCTGACTGGTTTTTAGTAAATACACACAATCAATGAGTCAGCACAAGTTGACAAACACTGGGGTACCAGACAGGTACCTTAAGAGATCCGTTCTTATGACCTCACCTAACGGTAAGAGAAGAGGTCCCCTAGAAGATTTGTGTCCCTAGTTTGGGTCCAGAAGACGTGACGACCGTCTAAGAAATGGTAGACTTGATGTTCCCTTCGGCTTTTTAGTGAATTCTGTATATTTATTGTCATTGATAAAGTATCCATGATTTTAGAGTTTCTAGACGATTAGTTTCTCCTCTAACCAACGCACGTACGTACCATTCAATGAAGTCAACACAGAGAAAAGTTGGGATAACTGACATCGGGCGGTCCGAGGAGACAGGTACCCTAAGAGGTCCGTTCTTCTGATCTGACCCAACGGTGCCGGAGGAGGTCTCTAGAAGGGTTGGGTCCCTAGTTTGGGTACAGGGAATACAGAGGACGTAACCGTCCGTCCAAGAAGTGGTGGTCGTGGTCGACCCTGCGGGTCTAATCAGGTGTAAACATATATTTACCTTGGGTAATAAAAAAATTCCTTGTATTGTAAGAATCCATTAAATTTAACAAGATATCCTATCTCTTTATACCTTTTGAAAGATCAAAAAAACAAGTATTTGTCATACAGACTATAGTTTAACCTGTTTATTTTATGTTTAGTGGATGAATATTAAAGTTTCGGTTTTCTTTTACTTTTTGATATGTGAGTTTTTAATTTGGATCATCATAAACACAGACACATAGTACTGATTTATCCCTAGAAAAGTCCTTATATTCTTGTAAATTTTATATCATATTAATTCATTATTGTATTGTTCTTTATCTTCTTAAAAAACTTTACATTATCGGAGTCATTTATAAGTTGTCTGTAAAACTATCTAAGGTTGTAAGTAAAGACGAAATTTTTAGTGTAACGAATGTAAAAAATTTTTGCAGAGGAGTACTAATTTGTTCTTTGTACTTTGAATTGTCAAGTGATTTCCGTAACAGACATTTAATTGCTTGTCTTGTTCCTACGGACAAAAATATTAATATTAAGTTATAAAAACATTACTAAAGATAGGTATATGATTCCATTCTTTTTATTTATTTATATTTCTAATTTTTCTTTTTTTTTTTTCATTTTCGTTTTTAGTCATTCAATCTTGTGATCTTTGGGTGTCGGGTGTTCGACATAGAAATCCTCTCCCTCTTTGTGTCATTCTATCGGGGCATCAGTTGGATGGGTGTTCTTTTTCCTTCTTCTTTTATGTTTCTTTCTTTACTTTTTACTGTTGTCCGGTTACAAGTAACTTTTTTATATATTTTTCGATAGATTTTCTCGCAAACTATTTTTCGTCAACATCCGGACCCCTTTAAAATAATTACGAAAATCTTTTAGTCCACCAGGTTATTACGAATTTATAAGATCCCGTACATCGTTCTCTCTTTCAAGGGTTCTTAAGGGTAAGAAAATACCTTCATTTATGTTTTAATACGGATTTAGACCATGTTTGATCCGTTTTTATTTTTGTTTGTTTTCAGTGAAAGATTGAAATAAACCGTATAATCACGTTTTTAGTCTATATTTTATAATCGCTTATCTCAGGTAATCTGGGTATTTTATTATGTCATATTTTTACCCAAAATAAAGTGTTTAGATTCTTGCCATTTTATTATCCTCTTAGTGATTCATTCAATAAGATGATGACTGATATTCCTTTTTTTAGTATACCGGTTAAGTCTGTGATTCTTTTTAATGTACAATTTAAGTTGTTAAATTTTTTTT
>SJYO01034137.1:39970499-40003099 GCA_006410555.1 Capra ibex
ACGAATGTAAAAAATTTTTGCAGAGGAGTACTAATTTGTTCTTTGTACTTTGAATTGTCAAGTGATTTCCGTAACAGACATTTAATTGCTTGTCTTGTTCCTACGGACAAAAATATTAATATTAAGTTATAAAAACATTACTAAAGATAGGTATATGATTCCATTCTTTTTATTTATTTATATTTCTAATTTTTCTTTTTTCTCTCTCGTTTCCTATTAATAAATATCAAGTAATATAAGATAGAATTTTTAAATTCTATTACTTTTTTAAATCCGAAAAATTATAACTTTACTTGTCTTTAGGGTAAGTTTGACCAAAGCTTTTATAATTTGTAATAACCAAATGTATTGATGTTCAGGTCTTTACCGTACCCGGAGTCCCAACCAACTAGGTCATTAAGTCACTATAGTGATTCCCGAGTCGACGTAAGACCAGGGACACAGTCGAATTAATCTTCCGACGACGACGACGACGACGACGATTCAACGAAGTCAGTACAGGCTGAGACACGCTGGGGTATCTGCCGTCGGGTTGTCCGAGGGGGCAGGGACCCTAAGAGGTCCGTTCTCATGACCTTACCCAACGGTAACGGAAGAAGTTACGTACTTTCACTTTTCACTTTCACTTCAGCGAGTCAGCACGGGCTGAGAATCGCTGGGGTACCTGACGTCGGATGGTCCGAGGAGGCAGGTACCCTAAAAGGTCCGTTCTCATGACCTCACCCAACGGTAACGGAAGATCGAGGGGAGTTTCAATACCCTACCCACAGACGTTATCAACCTCGATGTTCGAAGGAACAAGTACAGGTCCCTTACTGTCTCTTGACCAAAGAATGTCGAAAGTCTCTCAACTCCTTAAAGAAAGGTTTCGGAGTCTTTCAAAGAAGAGTTTAAAGTAACCGGGGTTAATTTGGTGTAATAATAAGGACTTGGTCCGTACCAAAGTTCCCACCCTTTTACTAAGAGTGTCCAATTTGATCAGATAAAAATGGGAATTTGGAATTTGAATACAAATGGGAATTAGTCACAAGATGGATTTCGGATATCAACGAGTCTTTTTCGTCACCGATAGGGTTATTTTTAGATCATGATAAACTTTCTCCCGAATTTTCTACGGTTCATCCTGTGATTACGACAAGAGATGTCACAGTTGATCCATTGATAAATTTTGACATTATTTCGAGTAATCCTACACTTATAATTTCCGTATGTACGTCTTTAAACGAACATTACTAGTCAATCTTAATATTTCTTCTAGAGTAAGATTAAGGGGTTCATCTCTGTTGATTTATGGTTTACGGATCTTTATTCTTAAATTCTTAAACGTTCTGAGTCACCTCTTTTATTACATTTGAATGAATTCCTGTATTCTTTCTGAACTTATTTACCTCTCTATTCTTAGTATAAAGACTTCCCTGATAAGTTATCATATTGAAATAGGTATTTCAATTACGAGAAAGTAATTAATCTCAACCCTCCTATACTTTGAAAAATTTACTAAAATTTCAAGTGAATAGATTATTTATAAACTTTTATCATTATTCCTCCCTAGATAAGATGGTGTTTCTGTAGTTTTACAGAACGTCCTGATGTCATTAATTTTAGTGATAAAATGAAGGTCCTAAAAAAAATATGTCCGTTCTACCTTAAAGTTTAGTTTATCACAACTTTTTGAACGGTTTTATAAAACCTTATTACAATCTCAAGACGGAATGTGATATATAGTATTATATAGGAATTTTTTAATTTTTAATTCACACATCTCATTTTAGTACCTTTATAATATTACTTTATATTTTGTTTCGAATTAACCCGTATTAAAATCTGTTTAATTTATTTAAATTTATTTAATTTAAAATCGGTCTAGAAAATGGCATAGTTTAAATCATTGGTGTGTGTTTTTATACATATCTGAATTCAAATGTTTAAAATATTTCAAGATATACCGTCGGTGTGTAGTAGTAATATTTATTTTGTATTTCCTAATTTATCTTTTACTAAACGGTATATATTATCTATTTTCTAAATATAAAAATATAGTATTTCTCACTGTTTGCAATAATTTTTACTTTGACTACTTTCCCCCATCTCCTGTATTTAACTTTTACATATTTTCCTGTGTTTATCAATCGTGTACTTTCTATGGGTTGGAGTTAGTCAGTCAAGTCAGTGAATCAGCACAGGCTGAGAAACGCTGGACTACCGGAGGGACAGGTAGTGGTCGATGACCTCAAATGGGTTTGAGTACAGGCAACTCAGCCACGACGGTAGGTTGGTAGAGTAGGAGAAAGAAGGGCAAGAGGAGGGTGGAAGTTGGAAAGGGTCGTAGTCCCAGAAAAGTTTACTCAGTCAAGAAGTGTAGTCCACCGGTTTCATAACCTCAAAGTCGAAATCGTAGTCAGGAAGGTAGCTTATAAGTCCTGAGAAATGAAATCCTACCTGACCAACCTAGAGGAACGTCAGGTTCCCCGAGAGTCCTCAGAAGAGGTTGTGGTGTCAAGTTTTCGTAGTTAAGAAGCCACGAGTCGAAAGAAATATCGGGTTGAGAGTGTAGGTATGTACTGATGACCTTTTTAGTATCGTAACTGATCCGTCTGGAAGCAACCATTTCATTACAGAGACGAAAAATTATACGACAGATCCAACCAGTATCCAAAAGAAGGTTCCTCGTTCGCAGAAAATCAAAGTACGGATGTCAGTGGTAGACGTCACTAAACCCTCGGGTTATTTTATTTCAGACAGTGACAAAGGTGACAAAGGGGTAGATAAACGGTACTTCACTACCCTGGTCTACAGTACTAGAATGAAAAGACTTACAACTCAAAATTCGATTGAAAAAGTGAGAGGAGAAAGTGAAAGTAGTTCTCCGAGAAATCAAGAAGAGAAGTGAAAGACGGTATTCACACTACAGTGGACGTATAGACTCCAATAACTAAAAAAAGGTCCGTTAGAGCTAAGGTCGAACACGAAGTAGGTCGGGTCGTAAAGAGTACTGCGTGAGACGTATATTCAATTTATTCGTCCCACTGTAATATGTCGGAACTGTATGAGGAAAGGATTAAACCTTTGTCAGACAAGAAGGTACAGGTCAATATTGACAACAAAGGACTGGACGTATGTCCAAAGAATTCTGTGTCGAGTCCACCAGACCATAAGGGTAGGGAACTTCTTAAAAGGTGTCAAACAACACTAGGTGTGTCAGTTTCCGAAACCGTACCAGTTATTTCGTCTTTATCTACAAAAAGACCTTGAGAGAACGAAAAAGTTACTAGGTCACCTACAACCGTTAAACTAGAGACCAAGGAGACGGAAAAGATTTTGGTCGAACTTGTAGACCTTCAAGTGCCAAGTGGATAACGACTTCGGACCGAACCTCTTAAAACTCTTAATGAAATGATCACACACTCTAATGATGTTAACCGTCATCAGACTCGTAAGAAACCGTAATGGAAAGAAAACCCAAGGGACCACCGAGTCTACCATTTCACAGACGGATGTTACGTCCTCTGGGTCCAAGCTAGGGACCCAGTCCTTCTAGGGGACCTCTTCCTTTACCGTGGGGTGAGGTCATAAGAACGGACCTTTTAAAGTACCTACCTCCTCGGACCAACCGATGACAGGTACCCCAGTGTTTTTCAGTCTGTGCTGACTCACTGAAGTGAAGTGAAGAAAGCCCAAAGCCCAACCTTACTTTTGACTGGAAAAGGTCAGGACACCGGTGACGACTCAAAAGGTTTAAAAGACCGTACAACTCACGTTGTGAAATTGTCGTAGTAGAAAATCCTGAACTTTACCGAGTTGACCTTAAGGTAGTGGAGATGATCGACACAAGCATCACTACGAAGGATTCCGGGTGATCTGAAGCGTAAGGTCCTACAGACCGAGATCCATGCACTAGTATGGTAACACTAATAGACCCAGCACTTCTACCAAAAACATATCAAGACACATAAGAACGGTGGAGAAGAATTATAGAAGACGAAGACAATCCAGGTATGGTAAAGACAGGAAATAACACGGGTAGAAACATACTTTACAAGGGAACCATAGAGATTAAAAGAACTTCCATCAGAAATGGTAAGACACAAAGGGAGATAAAGAAACGTAACTAGTGACTCCTTTCGAAAGAACAGAGAGAGAGGAACGATAAGAAACCTTGAGATGTAAGTTTACCCATATAGAAAGGAAAAGATGAAACGGAAAACGAAGAGAAAAAAAGTGTCGATAAATATTCCGGAGGAGTCAGTCGGTAAAACGAAATAAGTAAAGAAAAAGAACCCACCAGAACTAGGGACGGAGGACATGTTGCAGTACTTGGAGACAGGAATCAAGAAGTCCGTGAGAAAGATAGTCTAGATTAGGGAACTTAGATAAACAGTGAAGGTGACATATTAGTATTCCCTAAACTAAACCAGGATGGACTTACCAGATCACCAAAAGGGATGAAAGAAGTTAAATTCAGACTTAAACCGTTATTGCACAAGTACTAGACTCGGTGTCAGTTGAGGGTCATAACAAAAACGACTGACATATCTCGAAGAGGTAGAAACCGACGTTTCTTATATTAGTTAGACTAAAACCATAACTGGTAGACCACTACAGGTACACATCTCAGAAGAGAACACAACAACTTTCTCCCACAAACGATACTGGTCACGTAATAGAACCGTTTTGAGATAATCGGAAACGGGACGAAGTAAGACATGAGGTTCCGGTTTAAACGGACAATGAGGTCCACAAAGAACTGAAGGATGAAAACGTAAGGTCAGGGGATGNAGTCCGTGAGAAAGATAGTCTAGATTAGGGAACTTAGATAAACAGTGAAGGTGACATATTAGTATTCCCTAAACTAAACCAGGATGGACTTACCAGATCACCAAAAGGGATGAAAGAAGTTAAATTCAGACTTAAACCGTTATTGCACAAGTACTAGACTCGGTGTCAGTTGAGGGTCATAACAAAAACAACTGACATATCTCGAAGAGGTAGAAACCGACGTTTCTTATATTAGGTAGACTAAAACCACAACTGGTAGACCACTACAGGTACACATCTCAGAAGAGAACACAACAACTTTCTCCCACAAACGATACTGGTCACGTAATAGAACCGTTTTAAGATAATCGGAAACGGGACGAAGTAAGGCCTGAGGTTCCGGTTTAAACGGACAATGAGGTCCACAAAGAACTGAAGGATGAAAACGTAAGGTCAGGGGATATTACTTTTCCTGTAGAAAAAAACCCACAATCAAGATCATGAAAAACCCACAATCAAGATAGGGTGAAGTGTCAATTGGTTTATTTACGTATACTTTTGTTAAAATAAAAAATTGACGATATCACTCTCTTAATCTTTCTTAAATGTAATTGATTATAATTTCTCTTACTCTCCTTATCTATGTAAAGGGGGAACCGAAGTGACATTCCGTACATCCTAGGATGGACTGGTCTCTAACTTGGGTACGGGGACGTGTCGTTCACGTCTCAGAATGGGTGACCTGGTGGTCCATTCAAGACGTCTTCGTCCATGAAAAATTTTTGAAATATATACGTATAAGAACCTGGTCAATAAGTTGAAGATCTGTTAAGAAGATTCTCTGTCTGTCTATTCATATATATATTCCTATAAGTAAATTACACACACCCCCCTCAACCGTTGTTGATTAACAGACAACTTTCCTTCAACAAATTTAATACCGTGTAAACATATTAACTTATAATATATTAGTAATTTTTCTACTAAATATGTAACCGTATCTTTTACTGTCTTTTTACATTGTATGTAATTAGATCATACATGTTATATTAGGGTGAAAATCCCTTTTTCCCTCTTTATAAATACATCTGGATGACTTTTTAAGATCCCCCCATATAAAGTTGGACAATTATCACTATTTGATGTTCCCGACCCTAATACTCTAAAAATAAAATTAAATTTATGAAGACTTAAAAAAAGTTAAATCATACTAAATAAAAAGAGTTCCATTTCACCAATATAAAAGGGTGATCTTTACTTTTTTTCCGTCTTCTCTGTCTACTTTACCAACGATACTTAACTTACAAACACAGTAGGGTTTTAAGGATCCAATTCTGGGATTAAGGGTTTACACCACAAAACTAATCTCCTTTAACCAAAACTTACTTCAATTCCCTCACCTCAGAGGTACCACCCTAACCATCGAAATTTTCTCCTAGTTCTGACTCGAGAGAAAGTCAGTATACTCTTACGTTGTTCTTCCATCGACAGATGTGGTCCTTTCTTTGGGAGTGGGAGAGGGTTGGAAGTCAAGTCAAGTCAAGTCAAGTCAAGTCAGCGAGTCAGTACAGGCTGAGAAACACTGGGGTACTTAACGTCGTGCGGTCCGGAGGGACAGGTAGTGGTTGAGGGTCTCAAGTGAGTCTGAGTGCAGGTAGCTCAGTCACTACGGTAGGACGGTAGAGTAGGACAGCAGGGGAAGAGGAGGACGGGGGTTAGGGAGGGTCGTAGTCTCAGAAAAGGTTACTCAGTTGAGAGGAGTACTCCACAGGTCTTCATGACCTCAAAGTCGAAATCGTAGTAAGGAAGGTTTCTTTAGGGTCCTGACTAGAAGTCTTACCTGACCAACCTAGAGGAACGTCAGGTTCCCTGAGAGTTCTCAGAAGAGGGTTGGAATGAGCGTAGGATCAGAGTCTGTAGATCGGAGGTCTTGACACTCTTTATTTACTAACAACGAATTTTGTGGGACAGATACCCTAGAACAATATCTTCGGGTTTACCTAATTCTGACTTTAAATTCCACTTTGTGAAGACTTCCTTGTAAAACGTCCTCTTAATTCTGGACTTGGAAAAAAATACTGGGTCCTTTCTTCGGTTACCCCCTTTCTCTAACTCTCTCACTCCTTTTACAATTGACCTTCCAAAGTCTCCCCGACCTTGTCATGTGGTCGTAGTCTCGATTGAAATCTTTCTTTCCTTTCCTTTCCTCCTGTAATATTTATTTTAATCCCGTTGAAAAACTTCTCTTCTCCATGTTTTCATAATATCGATTACTTGGACAAACAAAAGAGTCACCTAATCCTATTTTCTAGTCGTCGTATCACCCTCCTAACCTTGTCCCTTGACCTCCTCGGACCTTCTCTATATAACGACGACGTATCTCACTTTAGAGAACGGACCTTTTAGGGTACCTACCTCCTCGGACCACCCGACGTCAGGGACCCCAGCACTTCTCAGTCTGTGCTGACTCACTGAAGTGAAAGTGAAAAGTGAAAGTACGAAAGCTCTTCCTTTACCGTTGGGTGAGGTCACAAGAACGGACCTCTTAGGGTCCCTGTCCCCTCGGACCACCCGACGGTAGATACCCCAGCGTGTCTCAACCTGTGTTGACTTCGTCGAATCGTCGTCGTCGTCGTCTTACTTTATCATGCATCCTAGACTTGATGGTCCTTATGTACGTTCTAAGGACCCGAGGTAGGGTCTACATGGTTTAGTATCAAAGACTTCAACCCACTATACTTTCGTAGGATTTCAGACCTTGGAAACTATATTTTCCAATTGATTTCTATACCCCGGTAACGACTACGATCTAGTGTCGATAGAAATCCCAGTTAGTCATGGAAATATATTAAAAAGTCGTAATAATTGTAACACCCTCCTTTCTTAAACTCTCTTTAGTTACCAACTTAAATGAGTCTCAACCCGAAACCGTTACACCCACACCTTCTTTCAGTTCCCCAGTTACCTTGGTCTCTGTGACCAATTCACGTAGTAATTGGTCCCACTATCACTCCATTCTCGATCCACCTCTCCCTCCTCAACTGTCTGACATTAGATACTTCTCCTACACTTCGTCTAACCACTTTCTCTCACCCACTTTCCACCCTTGACCTTCAAAATCAGTCACCCTACATCAGACCATACTTTCTAAAACTCTCTCCTGTATCACTGTGTTAGGGTTGTCACCGGTAGTTTCCCCGAAAACTTCATCTCACCCCTAAGCCAACCGGTTTCATCTTCTCCAACCCCTTCAGTCCAGCCTCATTCTCTGCCAAGAGGAATTCTTGTTGTCTGAACAACTTACGGTACCACCACCTTTTCTACCAAAGAGAAGAAGTCACTTTTCGTCTCTTCTGTTACAACTCCAATCCCTCCCTGTCTCTTCCTTCCCCCTTTTATCTTCTCGACCCATGTTTTGACATTTAGTTGATATGAGATTATTTTAAAAATTTTTTTATTTTCTACCTCTTGTCACACCTCTAAGGAATTTTTTAACGTTTATCTTGACGGTATACTGGGTCGTTAGGGTGACGACCCGTATGTGTGGCTCCTTTGGTCTTAACTTTCTCTGTGTACATGGGGTTACAAGTAGCGTCGTGACAAATATTATCGGTCCTGTACCTTTGTTGGATCTACAGGTAGTCGTCTACTTACCTATTCTTTCGACACCATGTATATGTGTTACCTCATAATGAGTCGACAATTTTTCTTATGTAAATTTAGTCAAGACTACTCTACCTACTTTGACCTCGGCTAATATGTCTCACTTCATTCGGTCTTTCCTTTTGTGGTTATGTCATATGATTGTGTATATATACCTTAAATCCTTCTACCGTTACTGCTGGGACATACGTTCTGTCCTTTTTTCTGTGTCTACACATATTGCCTGAAAACCTGAGTCTCCCTCTCCCTCTCCCACCCTACTAAACCCTCTTACCGTAACTTTGTACATATGATAGTACATTCTTAGTTTAGCGGTCAGATACAGGTTACGTCCTATGTCGTACGAACCCCGACCACGTCCTTCTACTGGGTCTCCCTACAACACCCCTCCCTCCACCCTCCCCCCAAGTACAAACCCTAGTGTACATGTGGGCACCACCTAAGTACAGTTACATACCGTTTTGGTTATGTCATAACATTTCATTTTATTTCATTTTTATTTTTAATTTTTTTATTTAATTTTTTTTTTTTCTACTCCTTTGCCTCCATTTATTTATTTAATTTCTCGATCCATCCGATCGAGGTTTCTAAACCGGACCGTGACCCAGATCCATACGTGTTAAAATCCTGACGACCACCGGTTTACTCAGTAACGCAACCGTGACGTGTCATCGGAGATCCTACAGATACACCACTATTCGCCTCAAAACCAAATCATAAAACGTGTACGAAGACGAAATGGTATACTACATAAGTAAACCTCTATAAACAGTGAATCTGACATATTTAAGAATTTTCATCTCTAGACAGATGGAATAAAAACTTAGGGATGACGAATTACGACACGCACTACATACCATTTATTATTTTCCAAAAAGACCTACTCATTTACTTTCTTTAATTCGTCGGAGTAATGGGTTGTCCTGGAAACCGTACTCCCACGAAACGTTTCCCCTCACACTCACTTAATCCAAACTCCTACTTAAATACCGCTACCTCCACTTTTCCCATTGACAGGAGACTTCCATTTTACTTTCTTTAATATTTCTAAACTTTACAAATCATGGTGTTCAAGTTGAAGACGAAAGTTATTTACGAGAGGATTCCATTAGAATAGAAAAAAAATTTAAAATAAGTTAAAATAAAATAAAATCTATACCGTACGTACGAATCAACACAGACCGAGAAACGCCGGGACACCTGAGATCGGATGGACGGTCCGAGGAGACAGGTACTCTAAGAGGTCCGTTCTCATGACCTCACTCATCGGTAAAGGAAGATATCTCTTAGAAAAGGTAAGTCTCTAGTTTGGACGTAATCGTCCCCTAAGAAATGGTGGCACTGTGGACCCTTCGGACATTGGAGTAGAAATAAGTTCCGAAGTCAATAGTGGAGCTAGTTGTATGTCTGGAAAGAAGACTTATGTCTGGTAAAGGATGAACTGTAGAGGAGAGTCTTCGTGATCTCTCAGGGACTCCGAGTTGGACGTGTTCGTCTTAAGTACTGGAAGGGAACGTCGGGACCAGGAGAAGGTTGTAAAGGAGAGACCCACGAATCGGGGAGAAAAGGGTTGTTCGGTCCTTATATCGGTAATTTGAACTTAAGGAAAAGGAGTAGGAAGTATAGGTTAGGTATTTCGGGAAGGTTCAAATTCTATATTTCTTGAGAAGGTAAAGAAAAAAATTTATATTTAAATAAATTAACCTCCAATTAATGAAATGTTATAACATAACCAAAACGGTATGTAGTTGTACTTAGACGGTGTCCATATGTGCACAAGAGGTAGGACTTGGGGGGGAGGGAGGAGGGAGGGATATGGTATGGGGACCCAGCAGGGTCACGTGGTCGGGGTTCGTAGGTCATAGTACGTAGTTTGGACCTGACCGCTAAGTAAAGTATATACTATAATATGTACAAAGTTACGGTAAGAGGGTTTAGTAGGGTGAGAGAGGGAGAGGGGGTCTCAGGTTTTCTGACAAGATATGTACACACAGAGAAAACGACAGAGCGTATAGAAAGATTTAAGGTATATATACACAATCATATGACATAACCACAAAAGGAAAGACCGAATGAAGTGAGACATATTATCCGAGGTCAAAGTCGGTGGAGTAATCTTGACTAAGTTTACATAAGAAAAATTACCGACTCATTATGAGGTAACACATATACATGGTGTCGAAAGAATAGGTAAGTAGACGACTACCTGTAGATCCAACGCAGGTACAAGACCGATAATATTTGTCACGACGTTACTTGTAACTCCATGTGAGAAAGTTAAGACCAAAGGAACCACACATACGGGTCGTCACCCTAACGACCCAGTATTCCGTCAAGATAAACGTTAAAAAATTCCTTAGAGGTGTGACAAGAGGTATCACCGACATGATCAAACGTAAGGGTGGTTAACACATTCTCCCAAGGGAAAAGAGGTGTTGGAGAGGTCGTAAATAACGAACATCTGAAAACCTAACGTCGGTAAGACTGACCGTACTTTACCATGGAGTAACACCAGAACTAAACGTAAAAAGACTATTACTCACTACAACTCGTAGAAAAGTACACAAACAATCGGTAGACATACAGAAGAAACCTCTTTACAGATAAATCAAGAAACCGGGTAAAAAACTATCCCAGTAAATAAAAAGACCTTAACCCGACGTACTCAACGAACATATAAAAACTCTAATCAACAAACAGTCAACGAAGTAAACGATAATAAAATAGGATAAGACTTCCGACAGAAAAGTGGAACGAATATCAAAGGAAACAACACGCCTTCGAAAATTCAAAGTAATCCAGGGTAAACAAATAAAAACGAAAATAAAGGTTATAAGACCCTCCACCCAGTATCCCCTAGGACGACACTACATACAGCCTCTCACAAAACGGGTACAAGAGGAGATCCTCAAAATATCAAAGACCAGAATGCAAATCTACAAATTGGGTAAAACTCAAATAAAACACATACCACAATCTTTCACAAGATTCGATGGTGGATCAGGACCGTAAGACATTATAGGGGGTTACAGATGTATATAGGTGAAAATCCGGGAGAGGTCATGGGGGGAGGTGAGTGTCGATTCTACTAGAAAATTTTTGAGTTTAGACCCCCGAAGGGACCACCAAGTCACCAATTCTTAGGCGGACGGTCACGTCCTCTATACCCAAGTTAGGGACCGGGCCCTTCTAAGGTGTACGGTACTTCGTTGATTCAGGTACGTGGTGTTGATAATTCGGACGTAAGATATCGGGTGTTCGACGTTGATGACTCGGGTGTACGGATCTCTGACACGAGGTGTCTTTCTCTTCTGGGGTGTGGAGTTGTTTCTCAGGGGTGAACGGTGTTAATCTCTTTCGGGTTTGCATCGTCACTTTTGGGTCACGGCGGTTTTTATTGTTTATTAAAAAAAAATTATGAGTTTAGATTACCACAGGACAAGGACGAATTTGGTGAAGTCACTGAATAATAACGAGAATAGAACTTGCACTAAATGTTCCGAGTCATACCAGACAGGGGACTTAATCCGAGTAAAACGAGACATGAGGAAACGACGGAGACCCTCGGTCAGTAAAGAGAGTAAGAACCTATGCGTAATATGACAAGGGTAGGAGTGGGGGGTTCTGTAAGGGGTGAAGTACACTAATCGGAGATAGGAAGGAAGACTAGAGTCGAGTCTGTACTATAGGAATTCTCTTCGAAAGTCTCTAGAGATCGTTCCACTTTAAGGGACGAATGTAGACGAGTATCTTTATACGGGAGATGGGGGTATCGTATGTAGAGACAACACTAAAGTGTAAAGACACACATACTAATAAAGTGAATACGAACGAAGGGAGTACTCTGAGACTCGAGACATTCCCCGTTCTTGAGGTGTACGAACACAATTCATGTCACGAACCGTGTTGTGTGTTACTTATGCGGTATTTATAAACAATCCACTCCCTCCTGTCGTTTCTTGTGGGAACACACCATAATCAACATTTGTGTTGTTACTTCAGGACAAAGAGACCAGGTAGGTCACCATGAACCCTTATCACGTCAGTATTTATTGAGAAGATCTGTTATCATAGGTATTGAATTGGTCCTCAATCAGTTTATGAAGTAATGACAAAACCGTTACCGTACAAGAGTCCGTTCAATATTAGAGAAATCTGGATTTGAGAACTAAAGTTAATATGTGATCCATACAGAGGACAGGAACTTTATAGACGTCGAGAAAAGAGGTCCGGGAAGGAAGAGAAGGTCAGACGGAGGAATTGAGCCTTATTGACACCCGGATGACGTTTCTGTCCCCTCCCGGACTTTATCTCGACCGAAGAGACACCCTCTCGACCTTTCTTCGTGTGTCGTACCCATGAGTAAGTTACCCTGACAAAACCCTAAGTCTTTGTTGGTGACCTAAGATGGAGAAGTTTGATCAAAACTTTTTGTTCTGAACTTACAAGCTACACTACTCTTCGATCAGAACTTATGTCAAACGACAGACATCCCTACAATAAGTAGTTTGAATTTTTTATATTGGGTCCTCTGAACAAATCCATAGAAATGAGGGAAAGAACAAATTAACCCCACTGTATATGACTCTAATTCGAGAAAGACTGAGTCACTAGAGATTCGTCATATCTGAAAGTTCGATGACAACAAATGAATGATATCTAAAACGGATTCGTAAAGTACCATTTACTTCCTTTCGTTGAACCAAAAGTTTGATCTTACGAAGAATTCTTCAACCAAAGAGGTAGTAGGACTAAGAACTAAGGTTCGATAGAACCCATCTACTTAGGGTCGATGTCCTAGGCTTGTCCTCTAGGGTAAGACAAGATATCTGAACGGTACACTTTGAACGTTAACAGAGAGACATACAAGTAAAGAAGTCCAGAAGGGTCCACCGAGTCACCATTTCTTAGACGGACGATTACATCCTCTACCTCCAACCTGGGGACCCAGTTCTTCTCGGGGACCTCTTCCTTTGCCGTTGGGTGAGACCACAAGAAGGACCCTATTAGGGTCCCTGTCTTCTCGGACCACCCAATGTCAGGTACCCCCAGTGTTTCTCACTGACTCTGTGACTCGTGTGTGTGCCATTAGAGAAGTAGAGATCTTGTTTACGTCACCAAGAGTTATAGTAGTCCCTCGACGTTAATTTAGTGACTTTACAATAACCTTCTCTTTTTCTCACTAATTAAAACGTCTTGTTGTGTAGATATAAAATAAGTACAAGATATTACACGTACTTTCACGGAAGTCTCTTCTTACAAATGTGACCTACATATACACGGACTAAACTGTTAAGGTTCGATGTGAAGTTGGTTGGTAAAGATTTGTCTTTTTTTTTTTTTTCAGTCTTCGAACGTTAACACGTTGTACATTTAGAGAGGACCTGACCTCGGGTAGCGACACCAAACCGTTGCTGCGTTGGTTATGTAGAGAAAAGAGTAGAGAACTTTTTTTTTGGTTGTCTGTTTTTTCATGGTACTTTTCTTTCCATTACTAATTAGGTAGTCCGTGTTTTTCCCAACAAAAGTCCTAAAGTCCAAGATGGAGCGGTAAAGTTTATTTGTCGTCGTTGGTGCCTTACTGTTGAAGTGGTGGTCTCCTCATTTGGTGTCCAAGATTAACCCTGACCTATTGGCTTAGTCTGTAGTGGTCCTTGGACACTCGTCAACAATTTTTAAAAATACACGGTCACTTCATCCCTAGTCTTCTTCGTCCACAACCACTTTGCTCACCAGAAACTTCTTCGGGGTTCTACGTCGGACTCTACCTTGTTTTCTTTTTTTCGAACTTCGTCTCTAACCAGAACTTCTTGTGAAATCGGTCCCTTTGTGAGAGGCTCAAGAACCCATGTAAATATTACTAACACTCATAAAGGACTTAAAACTTGGTTCCTACGGAGTAACATTGGATCGAGTACTATTTTTTAAAAATAGAAACAAAACTCAAGCAGTAATCTGAGTGAAGAAAGTCGTTAGTCGTTCAATGAAGGTCCGACAAACCGATGAGTCACCGGTTGTAAAATCCAAAGACGAATGAGTGAGGTAAATCGGTGTTTTCACCTACTCTCTCCTTCTCCCCGTACTTTATGAAAGAAGTAAAATGTCTAAATGAACCCGAGATTTTACTGAAACACTGATTTCAATCGACAATCTTTTAAAAAGGGAAACGAATTGACTAAATATGGGACGAATAAAGGGGTTTTTACAATTCGACTAAATAGTTATTAGTTATTTATACCTACGGTTCTCTGTCGAACAATAGTGTTCACGAACCGTTTCTAACACAACGGTCTAGTGAACTAAAAATGATTTAAATTTTTACGTGATTAAATAATCCATCTTTATCACATGACACGTTACCAGGTCGACATTAAAATAATAAACGGAGGAGACAAATTGAGTTTGATTAGAGATTTCTCAAAGTTAATCTGTCAATATTTTTTTAACAGTCTACATTTCCTTCCTACATAAGATTCTTGCAAAACTCCTAAAACGGACTTCTAATCGTGTCGATAATTGTTTTCAGACCTTTCAAATGAATTCGCCGTACCCGAGATCCAAAAGTAGGACAACGTACAAGGTAGTAAGAGACATAGGACTTAAAAATCGACCCGAGTTTGGTAATCACTCGTTTTCAATTTACACACTAATAAAAGTACTCATCGACGATGACTAAAATTGAACGAAATTTTGCTGTTTTTAGATGAGTTTCTAAGGGATGAGGTAAATGCTTATTAAAGTAAAAATTCTAATATCTCCTAATAGCTATTTGAAACATGTAATTTTCAAGAACCCATTATACGTAGTACCACTGATGTCAATTATCATAATATAATGTATGTACCTTTAACGGTTCTAATATAGAATTTTCAAGAGTAGTATACTTTTTTTATGTATTAATACATACGTCTATCTGTAATCAATCTGAATAACACTACGAGTAAAATGATATATTTGTTTATAACTTAATCATATAACATGTGGACTTGATGGTATAACGATATACGATTAATATGGAGTAAAAAATTTCAAGAAACTAAACACATTTATGTATTGTAAAGTCCTCTGATTAGGTTCTGATTCTTTACTTATACCTGAGTTTTTTAACTTGATCACATTTTACTCTGTCTCGCTATACAAAAGACCAAAGACTTTTAGAGAAACATATACTAAGTAAGTTCATAGAAGTTCCATAATCCTGTTAAAGAATATGAGGGAGAACTGGTAGGAGGGGAGAGTAGATGCACTGAATCAATCTACTCCCGTCACAACCCCTCTTCCCGCAACCTTCCTTTTTCTCTCTTTTATTTTCAGGTTCTAAGAAGACTAAGATCAATGAGAAATGACTTTTTAACGGGAGTCCCTCAGTTTTTAGGACACCAATACAAGGAACTGTTAAACCAGGGTTTCCCTTCTCACCACCAATAGGGTCGAATTGAAATAGGAGTCCCACTGGACACTATGTCTCTTCACTTCATTTAAGTCAATGTTCAGATTCACGAGACGTTTATTTTATCTCCTCCTTCACTCGATTTGTAGACACATAAAACATTGGTTTTTTTCTCAATTTTGGGAGAAATAAAGAAGTATTCTTAGATAAAGTATTAGAGTAGGACAGATTAACTCATTTACTTTCACTTTAAATCGATAAGTGATAAGACGAGTATGTTTATCATTACAAAGAAGGGGATGTTAAGTACCACCATCGATATCTTTATTATAGAGCTGTGACGACTTTTTAATTTAAAACATAGAAGACCGATTTCGGTTAGTAAAGAACTTTACAAACTAAAGATAAGTATGACAAGATTTTACTTGGGACTACTTTAGAAAGACTAATATTGTAAGTTAAAACAACTCCGAACACCCTTACATATTTGCTCCTTTAAGACGTTTTTACATAAAAAAGTTATATGTACATTTAATTTTAAAATCAAAAATTATTTAGATGTACCAGAAAGAGTTTCCAATAGGTTTCATTAATAAAGACGAAATAATCTTTTACACGTAAAACGGAATGAAAGAGATCATTTTTCAAACGTACAACTATTCCGTACCTCGTTTCCCTCGTGATTTTTTACCGTCTCACATATACTTCCTGAGTGAAATAAACATTTCTATTAAAAGTGGGTCTGTGACCCTCAGACTACGGTAAAAGTGGGATTAGAACTTTTCACGAGAATTCCCTTCGTAGAGTTCGAGTAAGTGTGACACCATATTTACTGACTATTCCCGATGATAATCGTAATTCCCTTCTCTTCGAGGTACTTTTTAAGAGACATATAATTTTATTAATTCAGTATTGGATTTTTTAATCGAGATTAAACCGGAAAATCTGTAACCCTACCTACCACCACCCCCAAATCAGTGATCCATCACAGGCTGAGAACACTGGGGTACCTGACATCGGGTGCTTCGAGAAGAGAGGTACCCTAAAAGGGTCTTTCTTATGACCTCATCCAACGGTAAAGGAAGAGGTCCCCTAGAAGGATTGGGTCCCTAGTTTGGGCGTAGCAGATGTAATGTCCACCTAAGAAATGACGACTCAGTGGTCCCTTCAGGTCTGTAACCCTATCCGTCCGGAAAAACGGAAATGACCACACTCCTTCTGTCCAACGTTACGTAGAAAGGATAGTGTCTCTTCTCCAAATCTTCGTGACTCGACGTTTATATCCCACATTCATTATTCATAGATGACAAACAATCGAAGAAATGGATGTTAATAGTGAACATTTGTCAACCTCTTTACTCCCGAGTTTCTCTACTTCATTGACGGGGTTTGGTCACCCAAAACGTCACTTGACCCCAAGGAAGATTAATATTTCGGATGTGAAAGGCGTATGAAGATGGGTAACGACCTTAAGGAAACCATCACAGGAACTATCTATCATTTAGTCTAAGACGAAATTATAAAGGTATCTGACCTCGGAACTCAATTGTGACACACGTATACACAAATTGACCACTCGTGGACTACTCTGGTCTAGCAATCAACCCGGTGGTTCTTCTTTTTTGATGAGTTAAGTCCACCTTCCCACATTTCCACTTCCGTCTATTGTCAAAAGAGTCGGGGGACGTACACCCGGGTACTGCACACCCAAAGTCCAACGTGTAATTTATATGTGATGTACATTTTAAGGACTGTGTCCTTCGAGTAATGTACAATCGAGGGGAAGGGGAACTAGGAAGACGAGAATGAACTCTCAGAAACATCATAAATTTTTATCGACGAAACAGGGGAGGACCCGTAGCACGGGTATGGAAAGGGATCTTAACTGATGTCTTGAGACGGGTATATATTTTCTTCGGGTAGTTACACATAACTTAATTATTAAGAAAATCCTCCGACTTGAAGGGTTCTAGAGAGTAATAGAGAGTGTCCTAGATACAAGTGAGGAGTGATAAGACACATGGGAGGAGAGAGAGGTTTGTAAGGTCCTAAGAAACTATGTCTCGGGTAGGATAACCTCTACGATTCCACTTGTCGGGTCGGTCGTCGGTATAAAGGGGAATACCACCTTCCTGTAGGAAGGTCCCGACCTGAATCTTCACCTACCGTAGATGAACATATAACCCTTTCTGGGATGTAAAAAAAGGAGTGGGGCAGTTCGGACATGTAATCTGTAGATGAAAAATCGGATAGATTCTTACTTTATTACGTTCGTGAAAACGATTTTCATTATGGAAACTAGAAACGGGACTTCCCTTTATCTTTCCCGTCTCCGACCAATGTCTTTAATATCCCGAGAGTTTACTAATAATGTTTCACACGAGTCTAGAACCTTATCCAGACCAGGTATAATCCTTCGACAACTTTGATTTCTTATATCCCAATCGTAAGTCACACTTTATCCTTTCAAGAATTTTAATCGGTCAAGAATTTGATTCCGGTGAAACGTCCCACATTAAATCCCGTTAGGACCGGACGATGTAATAGACCTCAAGGATCTCTGACCATCCTGTTGTCACTCCATTCTCATTCCCACCTACAGGAAACGGGAAGAACAACCACCCTTCGATTCCGTGTCCGACTACGTTCATATCCAGGATCCTTAGTCGTACCTCGGGTCAACAGGACAGAATATGTGTATGACCCGGAACCCAAAGGTGAGACGAAAAAGAGATTCTCCGTACCTCACAAAAAAGTAGACCCGACAACGAATAAAAAATATTGAGAGGTACCTCTCCTCCCCTTCTCCCTCCCTTCCTCTCTCTCTTTCTCTTTATACTACTTGAGGTAAAACGGTCTACCCTTTTATCTACATTGTGTTAGTTCTCCAAGTGGGTTCCAGTGGGTCGGGTACTTGTATTCTCGATCCGAATTATAGAACTGAAGTCAGTAAGGATTATATAAACAAACCGGTTTTTAAAGCAGAACCAAAAAGATAATGTAGAGTGTTTTTGAATTCACTTTAAAAACCGGTGGAGTTATGGTCATAAGTCACTCTTAATTGTAGAAAGTACACCTTCAGGTTCTCTTGAAACAATTAAAATATCGGATTTTATGTAATCTGTCATCTCACAGTTTTCTGATAATATATCCTGTCTGTACTGGTACTGCACTTGTAAAGTATCCAAATAATCGTACTTCAAAAATCCGAAGAATTTACCGTTGGGTGAGGTCATAAGGACGGACCTCTTAGGGTACCTGTCTCTTCGGACCACCCGATGTCAGGTACCCCAGTGTCTTAGTCTATACTGAATCGTAGACTCGTGGGTCCGTGCTGGTGGATGTTAGTGTAAGTGGGGGGACATTGTAGTCTTGAGATTCCACCAAGTCGGTAGGGAAGTACCGAGACTATTTGTACAACCGGTACGTACCGTGAGACAAGAAGGGGATTATAAAGATAAAAGATCTAGGAGGAGACACTCTGGTTAGACACCGAATTTTGTTTCCTTGATTTTCCTTCGTCGGGAATTCTCTGAAGTATTTAGAAGACAGAAGGAGAGACCGACCTTTACGGGGACAGGACAGAGGAGAGACGAACCAAGTTCGAACATCGAAACGTTTCGACGCGGGATGAGGTCCGGATGTTGGAGGTCCTGACACCTGGGGTGTCTCGATCTCGACAGTTACACGTCCGGTTATTCGGCCCTCGGAGACAACTAGAACCTACCGGACAATGGGTCTCGGCACCTTCCTCGGAGTAGGTATCCGGGAATGTGACCCTACGTCAACAGAGACAACAGACTAGGGGCACAGAAAGGCTACTCCTTTGTCTCTGTGTACCCGAGCGAGTGTCTTAAGACAGGTTACGAGAAAGATGCTGTCGTCTAGTACCCTTTCTGCTAGGTGGCGGTTGTGATAGACGAAGAAAACAAATAAATGTCGCATACAGATCATGAGACGGAAAGGACCTAGACATGAAGACGTACACCCACGAGACAGTGAAATTCTTTCAGGTCCCAAGATTCACACCTTCTCGGTCGGTACTCCAGAATACACCCGAGAACGGGACACGGAAGTTGCGCCCATGTCTCCCCGGACTTCACCTTCTAAGAGAGTGAGGTCTATCTCAATGCATTACTTCAGTTTCCTACGACTTCCCGTAATTGTGAGTGAAATTAGGACTTTTTTAGATCACTCTATTCCTTTGACAAGAATAAAATGTCCACCCCTTTACTTCCGAATCATATACCTTGTGGAACGAGTGTCCGTTTACGCACCACCTCGACCTAAATCTTAGTCTGGAGAGACCCAAGAGAAGTAAGAATGTGTACGAAAACGTGAAATGATAACGGAGGGTACTGTTAGATACAATGATAAAACCTACAAAGTATTTGAAAATACACACCGAAGTATCAAAAATATGGAAGATGGTAAACTCTAAAAAAAGGGAGCTTCTGTAAAAAACTCTAAATAGGTAAACCCCGGTACAACTGCACCCACTAAGTAAAATTGACAACACGGTCTGTCGCTCACACCTATAGGTAAGCGCAGTACTTGACAATTACAACAAACGTCGTACAGTGACAATGGTTGAGACGACAATTTCTGTAGGACAAGTCCGGAGGATCATGTACTCAAGGAGAAAAGAAAAAAAGAAAAAGAAAAATGAAATAAAATGAGATGTTATGACATAACCAAGACGGTATGTAACTGTACTTAGGTGGTGTCCACTCTTCACCCAAAAAACCGGAACCCACACAGCTAGAAGTGGAAATACACATAAAATTATAACGAGAGACTTCACCAAAGTTTGAATATGATATCCGTCATTATATTCTTAAGGGTAAAGGTATATGAGCAGTTGAGAACTATACGAACTTGAAAGATAAAAACACATAAACTATATGTCCTTTATTTTCAAGTGATCTTTAAAATTACTTAAAGATCACGTCAACTAGAAGAGCACAAATGATTTGAAACTCTAAAAAGAGGAGACCTTTAACGAAGAAGTATAGGAGACGTATAAAAAAGAAACAAAAAGATGAAAAGGAATAACCAATATCCTATGACTATAAATTTTGGTCTGAACTTTTTATAAAACACAAAATTAATGTCGAATCATAAAACGAAAAGTGTAAATCCACGAACTTAATAAGTTTAATTTTTTTTAATAACTTCATATCAACTAAATGTTACAACACGATCAAAGTCATGTCACTAAGTCAATATATGTATGTATATATATTAAAAAGTCTAAGAAAAGGTAATATCTAAAAATATTTTATGACTCATACCCAGGGACACATCTTAAATAAAACCCCATCTTACATCTCATCCACAGAGACAAACCTTCCTAGTGGTTAACAAGGTCATGGTAAAACTGAGATGACGAACATTACGGTAGAGATAATATGTGGTCAAGGGTATATTTACACCACATATAGATCTGAATTAAATCAAGGTAACTAGAGAGACAGGTTTGGGTATGGTGACGGTGTATAAAAACAATACTAACGAAAGATTTATTAAAAACAATAGACCATAAAAAGAAGGAACAATAAAAAAGTTATAACAGAATCGATAAAAATCGGAAAATCAGGAGGTGTACTTAAAATCCTAGACATCAAGGTATGTATGGGACATCTCTAAAACTGACCTTAACGTGACTTAAATGTCATAAGACCTGTCTTGACTGTAAAACTTTATCACTTAGACGAGTGGGTATTTATTAAGAAGTAAGTATCCAGACGAAAGCATAAAGAAAGGTTTCAAAATATTAAATGAACCATAATCAGTATGTAAATAAAAACAAACTATATCAAGATCGATAGAAGACCAATACTAGTGATGACACTTATCATGGAAAATTTACTATAAAAGATTAACCAATAATGATCACAAATCTTTGTTATGACTCACAATATATAACTAAAACATAAGTCGTTTGAACCAGTAAGAGAATAATTAAGTTTGTTCAGATTCTAACAGAATCTATAAGACATATCAAGTTTCGACAGTTTAAACTCACGGTGATGGGTATACACCGATGAATTTAATTTTAATTAGAATTTATTTTATTCTTTAAATCAAAGGTGGGAAGGATCAAGATAAAATACACGAGTTCTTGGAATATGTTGATAACTGATGGTATAGTCTGTCGTCTCTATATTATTGTCTTGAAAAGTGAGTAACTTTTTACAAGATAACCTGACATGACTGTATCTATTATGGAAAAAGAGACTCTTATACCCTCGAAAATTAAAAGAAAGAAAAATCAGGAATTTATAAATTAAAAGAAGAATAATAATATCAGTCTTGGAGAACAAGTTACAATGATCTTCAATATTAACACAGTAAGAACAAGATAGGGGTTGAAAATTTTTAGACGAAGAATATAAAATGGTAATTTGTTATCAAAGAGAACCAAACCCCATCTGTAAGAACTACACTCTTTCCTTTAAGGATAGAGAAAGAGTAAATGATTTTGAGGCTAATCCTTGTTAACAGCTTAATATGTAAAGATGTAGATAACTCTATTGGTGTACCCAAAGACAAGAATAGACAACTATTTCTTTTAATGTAACTATTTATAAAAATCACAATTTAGTAGGAATGTAAGGACTCTAATTAAGGGTAGATTAGTGTCGTAAATCAAACGTTACAAAGTAATTCCTAGACCTGATATTAAAGTTAATAATATAACAGGACAGATGAAAATAATGGTCGTCGTATAATTGAAGTACTTTATATAACCTTAAAAAAGGGTGAAAAACAAAATACCTTGTGAAACATATTTTACTCCTAACGGTCAAGTAATTTCTAATGAATCGTACACTTTACTTTTTCTTTCTCTCTACAAACTTTCATCTAAAGAGATTTCGATACAAAGTAAATGTAAAAGACGATAATTAAGATAAAACCGTTGAATAAAAAAAGGTCTCTTGACACGAAGTAAGGACAAAAGTTTACATCAAAATTTAAAAAAATTTATAAAAGTTTTAAATAAATCACTTTCGTCATTAAAACTTTACTAAAAAGTATCATAACCGAAGGTCGAAAATTTTTAGAGACGACATGGACACCACTACGGGAAATTAAAAGTAAATAAAAAATAACTTCATAAAACTAAATATTACACGATTAGAGACGATATGTCGTTTTACTGAGTTAGTATGTATATATACGTAAAAAAAGAAATTAAAAATTACACCAAAGATACAAAAGGTGAATCGAAGACGAAACTGTAAAGAATGTAATAGGGTAACTCAACTAAAAGGGTAGTCAAAAGAAATAAAGAGGGAAAAGAGGAGACGAATGAGAAAGATAACAAATTCATGAATAGGAATGTTTTACATAATAACGTGATTGTTTGAAATTTTACTTAATTGTAGAGAAAGGAAGACTTGTTGTGTTTCTACAAAATTTTCGGATTAACATTAGTTGATGAGGTAGAATACCGTAATAATACGTTATAATATGAGTAACACGAATTATAATCACAAAACTTATCACTTATGAATAAACTTAAATGATAGTTAATGGTCAAATAAACAATTAGTAGTGACGTAAGTGGGAAATAAAAGAAAGTCTACGACCGAAGAAACACGTCATTTTTTTTTTTTTTTTTTCAAAAGAATTTCTTTAAAAGGTCCTTTCCATCAGAAACAGACTGATACAGAAATAAAGTGGGAGTTCGAAGTTACTATTTAATCGACTATTCGAAATCCAACTACCAACCAAAACAAATCGTTAAACGTCCATAGTAGAGTCATAGAAATAATAACGATAACTATTCAGATAATAACCAGATTAAAAACAGGAATTATTAGACGTAAAGAGACTGATGATAATATTTAAAGGGGAAAAAGGACTTTGAAATGATATTATACTGATCCTTACTCAAATAAACAAAACATCACGGGTCCTAAGTAACAAGTAGAAGTTAAAATTCTAAACCTTAAAAGTGGTTACGACCTTTTAAGAGTCGAAATAATAGAAAAGAGAGGAGGTCTGAGATAAAAAAAAGAAAGTCTTAAGGATAATATGAACATATATACGAACTACGAGAGTGAAAAAAGTAATGGAGAGGGTTGGTGAAAGTGTTTAGGTAGATTTGGAGAGGTACTACTTAAAACACATCACGAGAGTTTAGACGACTAAGTAATTAAGGGATAAGTCAATATAGATCCGAAGACAAATTATACAAATAATGCAGAAGTCAAAGGAATTATACAAAAGTAAAGATCTTTAAGATAAACCAAGAACACGAATTAACGAAAATAAAAGAGAGGAATCGACAAATAAAAAAATTAGACAAATTGACTTCGGATTGTATAAATGTCAAGTCAAGTCAAGTCAGCGAGTCAGCACAGATTGAGAAGCTCTGGGGTACTTAGCGTCGTGCGGTCCGGAGGGACAGGTAGAAATAAGAGTAGTAGAGTTCAAAACCTCAACCATTAGGAGGACGAATAAAATACGTGACGAAGTAAGTGTTTCCTAGTAAAGGAAATCACAAAGTACCTAAACATGACATTCGAGAAATCCTTCCAAATAAGAAGTCACACCCTTTAGAAATCCCGGGTTTAATACCGTGACGAGAAGGTCTTGTTCACACGTAAACGAAGACGATCCAACGGGTCCATATAGTGGTTGGTCTTTACTAATGGTACTCCACCTTTTGACTTTTCCTCTTCTGATTACTCACACCCACGTCACCACTTCTCGAGAGACGAGGGAAAGAGGGTGGACCTTATACACTGGTACTCACTGATCCTTTGGGATGGTCAAGTCAAGTCAAGTCGAGTCAGCGAGTCACAGGCTGAGAAACGTTGGGTACCTGAAACGAGTCACAGGCTGAGAAACGTCGGGTTACCTGACGTCGTGGGGTTCGGAGGGACAGGTAGTGGTTGATGACCTCAAATGAGTTTAAGTACAGGTAACTCAGCCACTACGGTAGGTTGGTGGAGTAAGAGACAGCAGGGGAAAAGGAGGACAGAAGTTAGAACGGGTCTTAGTCCCAGAAAAGTTTATTCAGTCAAGAAGTGTAATACACCGGTTTCATAACCTCAAAGTCGAAGTCGTAGTCAGGAAGGTTACTTATAAGTCCTGACTAAAGGAAATCCTACCTGACCAACCTAGAGGAACGTCAGGTCCCCTGAGAGTTCTCAGAAGAGGTTGTGGTGTCAAGTTTTCGTAGTTAAGAAGTCACGAGTCGAAAGAAATATCAAGTTGAGAGTGTAGGTATGTCCTGATGACCTTTTTGGTATCGAAACTGATCTACCTGCAAACAACTGTTTCATCACAGAGACGAAAAATTATACCTCAGATCCAACCAGTATCGAAAAGAAGATTCCTCATTCGCAGAAAATTAAAGTACCGACGTCAGTGGTAGACGTCACTAAAACTTCGGGGGGTTTTATTTCAGACAGTGACAAAGGTAATAAAGGGGTATATAAACGGTACTTCACTACCCTGGTCTACGGTACTAGAATCAAAAGACTGACAACTCGAAATTCGGTTGAAAAAATAAGAGGAGAAAGTGAAAGTAGTTCTCTGAGAAATCAAGAAACGAAAGACGGTATTCCCACCACAGTAGACGTATAGACTCTAATAACTATAAAGGGGGCCGTTAGAACTAAAGTAGAACACGAAGTAGGTCAGGTTGTAAAGAGTACTACATGAACCGTATATTCAATGTATTCGTCTCACTGTTATATGTCGGAACTGCATGAGGAAAGGGACAAACCTTGGTCAGACAACAAGGTACAGGTCAAGATTGACAACGAAGGACTGGACGTATGTCTATAGAGTTCTCCGTCCAGTCTCCCTTTGGGATACGAAAGAGGTTTACTCCGACTTAGAGAAGTTTAGGAATCTGAGACTCAGTCATAGTCGACTTCTTCCCGAAAGGACGTCAGAAGGGGAATAGTCGTCACTTGTACTTCCCGGTCTGATTGAACCCTTTAAGGTCTCAAGGTTTCCTGGATCCCTCTTTTCAGACAAGACTCAGTGACTAGATTCCCGACGTCTGAGTATTTTGGTATAAACTAAGNAGTTCTCCGTCCAGTCTCCCTTTGGGATACGAAAGAGGTTTACTCCGACTTAGAGAAGTTTAGGAATCTGAGACTCAGTCATAGTCGACTTCTTCCCGAAAGGACGTCAGAAGGGGAATAGTCGTCACTTGTACTTCCCGGTCTGATTGAACCCTTTAAGGTCTCAAGGTTTCCTGGACCCCTCTTTTCAGACAAGACTCAGTGACTAGATTCCCGACGTCTGAGTATTTTGGTATAAACTAAGACGGTTTTTATTCGAGACACTAGGGACTCAAAATTAAAACAGGGGCTTTTGAACGATAAAAGTAATGAAAAAAAAAAAAAAAAAATGAAATGTTATGACATAACCAAAACGGTATGTAACTGTACTTAGGCGGTGCCCATATGTACTCAAGGGTTAAGACTTAGGGGGAGGGTGGAGAGAGGGGTATAGTAGAGAGACCCAGTAGGGTCACGTGGTCGGGGTTCGTAGGACATAGGACATAACTTGGATCTGACCGCTAAGTAAAGAATGTACTATCATATGTACAAAGTTACGGTAAGAGGGTTTAATAGGTTGGGAAAGGGAGAGGGTGTCTCAGGTTTTCAGACAAGATATGTAGACAAAGAGAAACCGACAGAACGTATGTCCCAATAGTAATGGTAGAAAGATTTAAGGTATATATACACAATCATATGACATAACCACAAAAAGAAAGACCGAATGAAGTGAGACATATTATCCGAGGTCAAAGTAGGTGGAGTAATCTTACCTAAGTTTACATAAGAAAAAATACCGACTCATTATGAGGTAACACATATACATGGTGTCGAAATAGGTAAACAGACGACTACCTGTAGATCCAACGAAGGTACAGGACCGATAATGTTTGTCACGACGCTACTTGTAACTTCATGTACACAGAGAAAGTTAAGACCAAAGGAGCCACACATACAGGTCGTCACCCTAACGACCCAAAACTTTCCCTTCATAAAAACAAAAAATGAAAGGTCTGCACGTCGACGAATCAAAAATCACTGTTTCAAACAACGTTGTACAAGAGTAATGAACTGTTCTTTCCTCTTACACCCTACTCTCGTCTTCGACAGAGGAGGAATAAATAGTGGGAACACTACGTCTCCTGAGTATTACACTCCTAATACTCCCTCTCTTCGGAGTATCTTTACTCTAGTGTTAGGTATCTTAGTTAGTTATACATTTTCGTGGGTCGTCACTGAAATACGTGGATCACCCGAGGAATAAAGTACAGACTCCATCCTAACGATACACGTGACTGGGACGTTTCGTTTCGTTTACGAAATTTTCATTTATACGGTCGTTTTACACGTGGGGTGGCGGATCGGTAGAACTGTCTACCCGACTATGTGAGATTCGATGTGCTGATCCTGTCAGTCAGTTCTGGTTTTTCCTGAACTCCCGAATCAGGAGTAGGATCTTATTCAGATGTACCGAATTAGAGAAAGAAACGTCCTTTGGAGGGGGATTTGGGATACGGAGATAGTTGTCCATCAAATTTCTTTAACCTCACATAACGACATTACCTGAGAATACGTCGACAATTTTTATTACTCCGGTTATAAGTATACGACTATATCTTTCTGAGTGATTTGAAAATTTTACTTTTTCGTCCATCTTTTATAGGGGTAAACATATTTTACATGTGTGTAAATTGTCCTATATGGTCTTTTATAACAATAATCAATGGACATCTCTTATTTTATACTTTAGACCTCACTCTTCCTGTGATTAAGAGTATAAAATAGTATACGGGAAATATTGACTTTTAAAAGATGTACAGGTACTTATAAAAGAAGTGAAGAGACGAGGGGTATTTTCTCGAGTGAGTCGCCTTAAAGAGAGAAGGTTCACTAAATCCCTCAACGAGTTTGACAAGACTTCTTGTGATCAAGACATTTTACGTACGTTCTTGATGCACTTTCTTTTAGGACAGAAGGGGTTTATGTGAAACCTTTGTGACCCTATTTGGTTCGATTCGTCAAAAGAGTTGACATCCTTAATAACCTCGGAAATTGGAAATGACAATTAGAGATTCTCCCCCGATCTTGTATGTCGACAGGGGTCTGATTGAACCACTGTTGGGGGTAAAACACTCCTCGCAGAGTACCTTGACGACTAGGTACCTTGTATACAATCCTTGACGTTCGAGACCTTACTTTGACTCTTTGTTTAGTCCCGAGATTTGGGAAGGTAGAAGTTCCTAGAAGGTCTGACTCTCACTGGACTTTATATGAACTGTAACAACCTGGTGAGACTTACTTCACTCTTAACAGGAGTCGTTGGAGGGTAGGTATGGGTCGTGTGAGTCGGGGTATCAATGGGACTATACTTGTGTGTGTGTGGAATTGTTTAATAAGTAATCAAAGAATAAGACTGTGAATAAGACCGTAATAAACCCCACTCGACTCCCTTACTCACTGACCCACGGCTAGTCTTTTCTAGTGATAAGAAAAGTCGAATCACCTTTATCACCTCAAAGCGGTGGAGAGTAAAGACTCTTGACACAACCAAGACCCATGAGAAGATGAATCTCTCGACATTCTAACCGGTAAACGGGTAAGTGAACCAAGAGTTTAGAGTCTAAGGAGAGAAAAATACTCGGACAGAATTATAGTAGAGAAAACTTCATGTTGACTAAGAATCTCCACTAACTAACACAAGACTATAATAGAGTCCAATGTACGGTGGGTTATGAAATAAAAATTGGTCTTACAGGCCTAAAGTCAGATTCAAGAAACACTGATAAAAACAATACTCACTCTTTCAAAATAAAAGGTTAACCTTTAGATTGGTTGACCTTTCGACACGTATTTCTCTGTAAGACAAGATTATTTCTTTGGTTCATTGGGGTTCCTCTATCGTCGTCAACAGTGTCCTCTTTGTGTCCTGACCTTTAGTCTCTTCAACAGAGGTCTAAGTCTAAGACGGTGAACAATCGTTATCCTAAAAAACAATTCAGTGGGCCAAAAGGTGAAAAATTTACCCCTAAATTATAACTCTCCTTACAACAAGTCAGTTATACAGGTTGAGAAACGTTGGGGTACCTGATATCGTACGGTCCGAAGGGACAGAAAGTGATAGAGGATCTCAAACGAGTTTGAGTACAGGTAACTCAGTCACTACGATAGATTGGTAGAGTAGGAGACGACGGGGGAAGAGGAAACTGGAAGTTAGAAAGGGTCGTAGTCCCAGAAAAGGTTACTCAGTCAAGAAACGTATTGCACCGGCTTCATAACCACGAAGATAATACCTTCATTATCTTTACTCTGTGAAACAGGTAACATATGTACGACATTTACGAACGAGTAAGTAGGTAGGTCACCGGTTTTATTTCCTGTTAGTTTGGACCTGGAATAGTGAACGACGGAGACACTTACACTCTTTAAGAGAACTGGAGAATTGGAGAGATTAGAAACAAAGGAATATACATTTCACCTCTGTTATTCTCCTCGACCTGAGTAACCCAGGAATACTCTTAATTACCCGATTATATACGATAATATGAGTTATTCGTCATAAACAAAGACAACAACAATGATAATAATAATGTACAAGGTTATCTGTTTCAGTGTATTTTATTTATCCATATAATTATATATCTGTCTACCTCATCCTACACCCTGAAGACCATTGTCTGTGGATGTCGTGTCCGACCTCGTGGTTCCAAACGGCTCTGGTCCCAGGACTATCCACCCCTAAATAAGAAAAAGGAGAGGTCCCTGTTTTCTGTCTTACGAATGTCCCTCTCCTCTGTGAGACCGTTCGGGGGTTTTACTGAAAGAAAAGTTCTTATCCTGACACAAAAGACCAGAAGGATAATGAATTGGATGAATCTATTTCAAAATGGGTATCAATCAGTAAGTAAACTTCCACCGGTGTCTAGAAAGGAAGTCCTTTATCCTCCGACAGAACACAGAGTCCGGTCCAAACGATTGTGGTATCACAGACACCCCGGTCTTTCAATGTTCGGGGGTTTAGATTCACCCAAATAAAAGGATCCTAAATTCTACCATGAGTTATCGGGGTCTCGAATAACTTTGGTCTGTCCATTCTATAGACTTACTTTACCCGGACCACCTCAATCCCTCCTTCACCCGTCACATGTGGTACAGAATCCCCCGTAGAACAAACGGTAAGTCTGGTAGAGGTGACACACATTCGTCCTTACTCCATTTCGAAGTAGTTTATAATGTCAAAACGTTCTTACTAGTCTTTAGGTCTCAAGATACACATTAAAAAGATAAAAATTTAGGACCGTCTTTAAAGATTTTTAGTGGTACACCCGGTTTGTTTTGTGTAGAAACTCAGTTAGGATGAATTTCCGTCAGAAGTCGGTACCGGGTGATCAGACACTGAGGCGAGACTTCCACAGGACTTGGTGTAAGATGTTTCTGTTTTATAAGAGTAGTCTTTTCGTGTCTACCTCTCTGACAACTCCCCGATTCGGACGACAGACTATAATGGACAAATCTTCTCCTGACCGATTAACTTTAGCTTCAGGATGTACATTCTGACACAAGGAAAAGAGAAGGTGTAGGAGTCAAGTCAAGGCAAGTCAACGAGTCAGCACAGGCTGAGAAACGTTGGGGTACTTAGCGTCGTGCAGTCCGGAGGGACAGGTAGTGGTTGAGGGCCTCAAGGGAGTCTGAGTGCAGGTAGCTCAGTCACTACGGTAGGTCGGTAGAGTCGGAGACAGCAGGGGAAGNAGTCAAGGCAAGTCAACGAGTCAGCACAGGCTGAGAAACGTTGGGGTACTTAGCGTCGTGCAGTCCGGAGGGACAGGTAGTGGTTGAGGGCCTCAAGGGAGTCTGAGTGCAGGTAGCTCAGTCACTACGGTAGGTTTGTAGAGTCGGAGACAGCAGGGGAAGAGGAGGACGGGGGTTAGGGAGGGTCGTCGTCTCAGAAAAGGTTACTCAGTTGAGAAGCGTACTCCACCGGTTTCATGACCTCAAAGTCGAAATCGTAGTCAGGAAGGTTTCTTTAGGGTCCCGACTAGAGGGAGTCTTACCTGATCGACCTAGAGGCACGTCAGGTTCCCTGAGAGTTCTCAAAAGAGGTTGTGGTGTCACGTTTTCGTAGTTAAGAAGTCACGAGTCGGAAGAAGTATCAGGTTGAAAGTGTAGGTATGTACTGGTGTCCTTTTTGGTATCGGAACTGATCTGTCCGGAAACAACCGTTTCATTACAGAGACGAAAACTTATATGATAGATCCAACCAGTATTGAAAAGGAGGTTTCTCATTCGTAGAAAATTAAAGTACCGACGTCAGTGGTAGACGTCACTAAAACCTCGGGGGTTTTTATTTCAGACTGTGACAAAGGTGACAAAGGGGTAGATAAAGGGTACTTCACTACCCTGGTCTACGGTACTAGAAGCAAAAGACTTACAAAATTCGGTTGAAAAAGTGAGAGGAGAAAGTGAAAGTAGTTCTCCGAAAAATCAAGAAGAAGTTAAAGACGGTTTTCCCACCACAGTAGACGTATAGACTCCAATAACTATAAAGAGGGTCGTTAGAACTAAGGTCGAACACAAAGAAGGTCAGGTCGCAAAGAGTACTATATAAGACGTATCTTCCATTTATTCGTCCCACCGTTATATGTCGGAACTTCATGAGGAAAAGGATAAACCTTGGTCAGACAACAAGGTACAGGTCAAGATTGACAACGAAGGACTGGACGTATGTCTAAAAAGTTCTCCGTCCAGTCCACCAGACCATAAGGGTAGAGAGAGTCTTAAAAGGTGTCAAATAACACTAGGTGTGTCAGTTTCGGAAACCGTATCAGTTATTTCGTCTTTATCTACAAGAAGACTTTGCGAGAACGAAAAGGGTACTATGTTGCCTACAACCGTTAGACTAGAGACCAAGGAGACGGAAAAGATTTTGGTCGATCTTGTAGTCCTTAAAGTGTCAAGTGCATAACGACTTCGGACCGAACCTCTTAAAACTCGTAATGAAATGATCGCACACTCTACTCACGTTAACACACCATCAAACTCGTAGGAAACCGTAACGGAAAGAAACCCTAACCTTACTTTTGACTGGAAAACGTCAGGACACCGGTGACGACTCAAAAGGTTTGAACGACCGTATAACTCACGTCGTACAAGTGTCGTAGTAGAAAGTCCTAAACTTTCTCGAGTTGACCTTAAGGTAGTGGAGGTGATCGAAACAAGTATCGTTACGAAAGGTTCCGGGTGAACTGAAGTGTAAGGTCCTACAGACCGGGATCCACTCACTAGTGTGGTAGTACTAATAGAACCAACACTTCTAGAAAAGACATGTCAAGAAGACACATAAGAACGGTGGAGAAGAATTATAGAAGACGAAGACAATCCAGGTATGGTAAAGACAGGAAATAACTCGGGTAAAAACGTACTTTACAAGGGAACCATAGAGATTAAAAGAACTTCTCTAGGGATCAGAAAGGGTAAGACAAGAAAAGGAGATAAAGAAACGTAACTAGTCACTTCTTCCGAAAGAATAGAGAAGAACGATAAGAGACCTTGAGACGTAAGTCTACGAATATAGAAAGGAAAAGAGGAAACGAAAAGTGGAGAGAAGAAAAGTGTCGATAAACATTCCGGAGGAGTCTGTCGGTAAAACGAAAAAACGTAAAGAAAAGGTACCCCTACCAGAACTAGGGACAGAGGACATGTTACAGTGCTTGGAGTAAGGTATCAAGTAGTCCGTGAGATAGATAGTCTAGATCCGGGAATTTAGA
>SJYO01034137.1:40014177-40115921 GCA_006410555.1 Capra ibex
TGGACTGGACGGAGAACCCTTTGGATATACGTCCAGTCCTTCGTTGTCAATCTTGACCTGTACCTTGTCTAACCAAGGTTTATCCTTTTCCTCATGTAGTTCCGACATATAACAGCGGGACGAATAAATTGAAGATACGTCTTATGTAGTACTCTTTACGACCCGACCTTCTTCGTGTTCGACCTTAGTTCTAACGGCCCTCTTTATAGTTATTGGAGTCTATACGTCTACTGTTGTGGGAATACCGTCTTTCACTTCTCCTCGATTTCTCGGAGAACTACTTTCACTTTCTCCTCTCACTTTTTCAACCGAATTTCGAGTTGTAAGTCTTTTGCTTCTAGTACCGTAGGCCAGGGTAGTGAAGTACCCTTTATCTACCCCTTTGTCACCTTTGTCACAATCTGAAATAAAACCCCCCGAGGTTTTAGTGACGTCTACCACTGACGTCGGTACTTTAATTTTCTGCGAATGAGGAACCTTCCTTTCAATACTGGTTGGATCCATCGTATAAGTTTTCGTCTCTGTAATGAAACGGTTGTTTCCAGGCAGATCAGTTCCGATACCAAAAAGGACACCAGTACATACCTACACTCTCAACCTGACACTTCTTCCGACTCAGGGTTTCTTAACTACAAAAACGTGACACCACAACCTCTTCTGAGAACTCTCAGGGAACCCGACGTTCCTCTAGGTTAGTCAGGTAAGACTTCCTCTAGTCAGGACCCACAAGTGACCTTCCTGACTACGGTTTCGACTTTGAGGGTATGAAACCGGTGGAGTACGCTTCTCAACTGAGTGACCTTTTCTGGAACTACGACCCTCCCTAACTCCCTTCCTCCTCTTCCCCTGTTGTCTCCTACTTTACGGACCTACCGTAGTGGCTGAGCTACCTGCACCCAAACCCATTTGAGTTGCTCAACCACTACCTGACCCTCCGGACCACACGAGACTAAGTACCCCAGTGTTTGTAAGCTTGTGCTGACTCGTTGACTTGACTTGACTCGTATGATAATGGACAACCATACGTTTCCTTAGATTCTCTAAAAAAAGATCTATTCCTTTAGTCCTAGTCCGTGAACCTTTTGTTGACTTGTGTTTAACAAGTCATCCCTGTCATGTTTACTTAATGTCTCTCTTTTCTAATCCAAATCACTCTTCTGATACTTTCTCACTACTCAGGTTTTATCTAATGAACTATCACTTCTGGTTTTTTTAACTCTGTCGTACCGACAAAGACACAGATTCTTCCCCTTGTTATTCCGTCAAGAATTACCACTCTCGTACCTTAGTACAACGTTTAAGATAGTCGTTATGATATTTACTGTCAAGAGAGTAAAAAAATTTCTTCTTTCAATGTCTTCTTCCTTTGTTCCCATTCACTGGTTAAGGGATCACTAATCTCATACTATTGCAGTCCTATAGGTTCCAGATGAAGGAACCACGACACTTACGTCCTGTCTCCTTCGTCCGTTCTCTTCTAGGATCGTCCGTTAATGAACAGACGGAGTAATTCCGTATTAAAAGTCCGATATTTTGGTCCTTCTTTACTACAGTTGTACCCGACTTTCGAAGACTTATCGTTAAAGACTGATCCGTTTGACTTCACGAATGGAACAAATAAAGAGGAAGACGAGTAAAGGACGTCACGTGTCGTAGTCAAGTCAAAACAAGTCAACGAGTCAGCACAGACTGAGAAACACTGGGGCACCTGACGTCGTACGATCCAAAGGGACAGGTAGTGGTTGAGGACCTCGAACGAGTTTGAGTACAGGTAACTCAGTCACTACGGTAGTCAATAGGAGGGATCTTTTCTTGTTTTTTCGTTAACGTCGTAGATCCCACCTTCTCCTGTCATAATTAGTGTTCCTTCAAACTGTCTTGTCTTCGGAGGGGTCCAGGTGAGTCTGGAAAATTTCGAAAATGTGGGGGACATCTTATAGTGTTCAGGTACTTATAGTGTGGTATTTTCTCCCTTCTTCAAATAAGCCTTTCACCATTATCGAGTCCTGACCGGGCACAAACTCACACAGAGAGGAATGGGGACCAACAGATTTAGTCCAGAAGATTCGACAGTCCTTACAAAACAAAAAAAAGGAGAAAACTCTTCTCCGACGGATTTACTGTCAATCGAACCTTCAACATGAAGCCAGTAAATTAACTAGAATTTAATTTTTCTTTCTGTCGTCACACCAAAATTAAGACTGTAAATAATATTGTCTATTCCTAAGATCTTTTTTATTACAGATCAGATCCACCTTAACAATCCGACACTCTACCTGAGCCCTTATAAAGCAAAGAATTTTTCCCTTTCCCTTGGTACAAGGACGATGTCGAATTGAACCGAGAGTCATATCCCAGACCTCGTTCTAGACACTAATTGTAGTTTCTATCGGGGTACGGACACTACACTTCGGGACCACGTAGGGAGGTCTACAGTCCAGGAAGAAGAGGGATGACAGATCGTCAATCTCAATTCAGATATATAGAATCTTAGTCCCTGACCTCCCCTATAATTTTCTAGTAGATCCATTAAAGAGACGGAAGTCCCTCCTCATTTTGTTTTGGTAAGATATACACAATTTGTAGGGAACAAACATTTAGTATAAAGAAATTTCCCGAAGTGTTTACTCGGGGTTCCCTCGATAAATCTTAATTAAGTAGTGATAGTCCTTTACCAACTTCACGTAGGAGAGAGTAAAGTCCAAGTCTGAAGGGAAGAGTAGGAAACCACTTCTCTGTGCATCAACCAATAATAGTAGGACTATTCTTCGGAAGGATAAGAAACAGAGAACAAGGAACTTATGTAAACAAAGACTTTTGAACGAAGTGTATGGGAGTTTAGTATAGGTAATGAACTACGACTCAGGAGGGAGGTCAACCACGAGAAGAAATCAATTCTTTGGGTTTGACCCTAGACATAAGATCTTTTTTAAACCGATGAACTGTAGATCCTCGTTACTAGATTACTAGGAGGTCGGGGTCTGTAAGGAAGTCCTGTTGTGACCGAGAAATTTGGTGTCGTACTCCTACCGGTTACCAGCACACGACAGGACAACTTTAAATACGTTGACAAAGTAGAAAGGGTTATTGGGAGGGAGTGGTTTACAAGGAAAGAAAGGGGAGGAAGATGGGAGGGAAGGAGAGCGGGAAAGAAAGACTTCATATTAACTGTATGTTTTCACTTTCTGTCACTTTCACTTCAGTGAGTCAGTACAGGCTGAGAAACACTGGGGTACCGGACATCGGGTGGTCCGAAGAGCCAGGTACCCCAAAAGGTCCGTTCTTATGACCTCACCCAATGGTAAAGAAAGAGGTCCTCTAGAAGGGCTGGGTCCCTAACTTGGGCCCAGAGGACGTAACATCCGTCTGCGAAATGGTAGACTCGGTGGTCCCTTCAGGTATCAAAGTCAAAATATTGTATTACTAATCTATAAATTTATTTTACTTTACTAATGGTTTAATGGGTTAAATATCTAAGTAATTTTTAAAATTGTGACACTTCTGGATTGTTTTGAGTAGGTGTTAGGTCTACGTCGGAGCCCTGGTCGTGAAACGATGGACACGTGTCAACCTTCTAATATTCGACTAAATATGCTCCGGACACCGTCGGACCAAACGTTTACACGAACTTTTTATGTTATAACATTTCATTTTTTATTATTATTTACCAAATTTTTTTTCTTTTTACGAAGAACAATGACACTGAAGGGTAACAGAAACTACCACCGGTAGAAGTGAGTGAATGACTCAAAGGAGAGTAAGGTCCAGGAACCTACACCAAGACAACGGGTTCGACAAGAGTCAGCTCCTGTGAAACCTCCTTAGTAGTGATAGTTATGACCTAAAAGTTACCGTCAACCTTACCGGTAAATACACTCACGTCCACAGAGACCATTCATGGTCTTTGTTACTGCTGCGGATGATTGAGTCGGTAGGGTCACAGTGATAGTGACAAGACCCATGAATTGACAAAATCTGGAGTCGTCAGGACGTTCTTATACAGAAACTAAGATAAAAATATTTACTGGTTAAAATTTACCGGTCATTTATTTACGATTCACTGAACGGCGAAACCGTTGGACATCGTTCTCTGTCTCTACTCCCAACCTTGAGTCTTGACTAAGGATTTAGGCCGGTGACTTAGCATAAGACGTGGACAGTTATGTAAGAAAATATTCGAGGTAGAATGCGAACTTTTGGTGAAGGGTAGATAAGACGCTTACCGGGCACTTCTAGTGAGGTTGTCTCCGTTAAGGGATCTGGAAATAGTCTCGTTAGTGTCTCTCGGGACCCGGTAAACGTTTCGTCGACCACGAAAGTACCTCCACGTCCCGATTAGTCCTCCAGAACCAGGTTGGGGCGGCGCTCACCTTCTGATTAATTTTCGTTAAGAGCTCCAAGACTCTTCGTTTTACTTTACTATGAATTACGTCGGACCCTGGAATTCTTCCTTGACACTTTTGATGGGTGAAGGGTTTCCCAACGCCTTAGGAATCGTCGGAACAGAACCCCTGAGTCTTGTGATTCCATTCTGTCAGCCACTATTCCCTTCTACCCCTGGGGTCACACGACCCGTGACATTCCCCACGACATATGTTAAATAGAGGAAAGAGAAGACATAGTAGAGGAGAGAGAGGATGTCGTCGTGAGACTCCGTCCATAATGACAGGTAAGATGTCTCTTTTGACCTCCGGACTTCTAAAAACGAAAAACGAAACCCAAACACGAGTCAGTACAGAGACGCTGGGGTACCTGATATATATCGGGTGGTCCGAGGAGACAGGTACCCTAAGGGGTCTGTTCTTATGACCTTACCCAACGGTAAAGGATGAGGTCCCCTAGAAGAGCTGGGTCCCTAGCTTGGACACAAAGACACACAGGACGTTACCGTCCACCTAAGAAATGGTGACACAGTAGACCCTTCGGGGGTTCCCCAATTTAATTAACGGTCTGTAGAGTGTCGACCATTTTTCCGTTTAGTTTCTAAACCGGGTCCAGGGACTCTGTCGTTTCGTGTCCAGGGGTAACGATTTGTTGTGAAGGTTACTAGATAGTACCCTTTCCGTCAAATCTGTCCCGACATGTCCAGGTCGGGTCCCCTCCTAGGAAGTCCACTCAACCGACCTGACCACTGTTCGTGACGGTAACATCGTGACTTCTTACTGAGGGGTCTGGGTGAGTCTCGGATTCCCCTGATCCATGTGTCTTGTCAGTAAACGACCACCCGACGGCAGATATCGTAGTGTGTCTCATCCTGTACTGACTTCGCTGAATCGTCGTCGTCGTCGTCGTCGGAAAGGTATAGTATACCCGTGAGTCTAGGACTCCGTCAGGTCCAATGTCTAAGGGTACATACACCAAACAATCCATCCTCGTCACAAAGACAAGTTTGAGTACGGCTCGGAAACGACACTAGGGACGTGAGGTGACGGATGGGCTCTACGTTTTTATTGGTTCCCCGGTAGGACTTACCCGGTTCCGAACTACTGTCACGTCCGGAACTATTGTCTTTGTCTTATGGAAGAACCGAAGTTTGTTCGTACGTCTTACGAGATAACGGAGGGGGGTATGAGAAGGTTGATGTAAGTCTGTTCATACCAAAGGTGTTTGGTACGTTATATTTACATCCGTATAAGAGTCGATGAAAAATTTCCACCTCTACACCAAAACGTCATAAAGTGGATGTATTGAGGGACTTAACTTATATTAGTTTATAAATGAACCTATTTAACCAGGGTCTGGAATGGTTACATCGACTGTGAAGTGGTGGTGGCGACAGTTACAGACAAACGTATATGACTATATAAACCTTAATAGTACCCTCCTTTCCCCTTCTCTGGTCGTCCTTCCTCTTCTCCCTTACTTTCTACCACACTCCAGAAGGGTAGACCGGAAATCGGACCCCAACCAGTTCGGGGATACGAGTCTCCTCATTCCCCTGCCAAAAGTGCTTCGCGACAAAGGCTCGTTCCGAACCCTCGACAGGTTTAACAAAGTCTCTCTGACACTCTAGGGGTTTAGGTTCCTCTTGTCAAAGACTCGGACCGATTATCTTCCGTCGATAACGACAACAAATCAGTGATCTAGCACGGGTTGAGAAACGTTGAACTACCCGATATCGGGCGGTCCGAGGAGACAGGTACCTTAAGAGGTCCGTTCTTATACCTCACCCAACGGTAAAGGAAGAGGTGCCCTAGAAGGACTAGGTCCCTAACTTGGGTGCAGAAGACGTACCCGTCCGCCTAAGAAACGGGGACTCGGTGGACCCTACCGTCACAACTCGACCTCTTTCCCTTGAATAAAGGGTAGAGACAAACCTTGATTCACGATAAGTCCGAGGGTCCTTTTACCCCTTTGTCCGTATCTATTGTGGGACTGGGTTACTACTGTAGTCACGTCTGAGTCATAACCGAAATTGTCGGGCCCTTATCCTCTCCTTCTAACCCCCACCCCCTCACTAAGAGAGTATCACCGACGTTGGTTGTATGACCAAACACCTGTGAACACTCCGGGAGAAACCCTTAAGGTTTTTATTGGTTACATATAATCCGTATTTGTATTTACCCTCGGGTGAAACACCAGGTCTGACCCTTCCAGTCGACCGGAGACCAAAACCTTGTATTTCGCAATGAAGAGACGTGTCCTCAGTGGATGGGACGAGGGAACACTCGAACGGTCCTCAGACCGTTAGGTCAGACCGGTTAGTCTTGAACGTCACGGAACTAATACGTGGTGGGGTGTGAGTCGTAAACGAGACGACTGAACATGGATCTGATCCCGTCGACAAAGACTACGTCGTAAAATATCCGTTATTTTTAGAGGTCTTTTCTCGTTCTAACGAATTACTCTCGAGTTTATCATCCTAATAGAGGTAGTGTCTCAACAGACACCCACCGTCCCTCTTCCCCTGATCAGATCCTGTCTTGGGACTTGGTCTAGCGGAACGAGTACATTCTGAAAGTAGAGCCCGGAGGAGGACCCGAAGTCGACGTGGGTGGGCACCGGGTCAACAGACACCCACCGTCCCTCTTCCCCTGAGCAGATCCTGTCTTGGGACTTGGTCTAGCGGAACGAGTACATTCTGAAAGTAGAGCCCGGAGGAGGACCCGAAGTCGACGTGGGTGGGCACCGGGAGAGGTTGAGATTGTGAGGACAAAGAGGGTGTCACGACGAGACAGAACAGGAAGTCCATTCCCACTCGGCTCACTAGTGCGTAGAGACGTTTCTCTTTGAGAGAAGTAACGAAACGTTTCACGGGAGGGTCTGTGTGGGAGAGACTGGGAGTTTGTCGAAAGGGAGACAGCTACAAACATCGGATAGAGTTATTTCTGGATACCTATAAATATAGAGGTTGAAAGTATAGAACTTGTGGATGATTCACGGAAAACCATACACTTCCAGTTCCACTTATTATCAAGACCGGAGTCTCACGAAAACTCTCTGATTTTTGTATTTAGAAAATACGAAATTTGGATGTCGTTCAAAATAAAACCTTCTCCTCGAACGATTTATTATTGAGAGGGTAACCGCCTGAGTAGACTCCCCTCTATAAAAACTCACCTCCACTAAAGAATACAGGGGCCCAGGAAAGTGTGGCCGAGGGAGGTCCGACAGACCCACCGCCACTGGGAGGTTGATCGGAGACCTTTTCTCTTTGTCCCGACCGAGGTCCTTGAAAAGGGGACGGGATACACCAGGGGAGAAGATTCGGGACAAAGGTCGAAGGATCATTCGACATGAGAACGGTCAGAGGTCTTAATACTGACAGAATCTAAATTTTCGTTTTGTCTTGTCCACTACGTACACATTCAGAAGTCCTTCAGTGGACACGAAACTACATAACTGTAAAAGAACAAGTATACTCGGGGACTCCCCGTCTCAGTCCACTTCTGTCCCGGGAGTATCAAATCGGTCGTCAGTCTTAGGGAGGGGTGACGTTCGGGTGGAACCGAATCTCTAAGTCCTTTTCATGTTGAAAGAAGGACCTCCGTTACTCTCCTCCCTACGGAGGTTTTTGTTCGAATAGGTATCCAAGACACACCTCAGTTTACCGTTACTCAGTAGTAGTAGTAGTGATAGTGACGAAACAAATGTCGATAAAGGTATTGGGTCTCCCGGTGTAAAGCCACACCAATGTGCCTGTCAGTGAGATTAGGGGGGTTGTGTGTGTGATTTACAGAAGACATGAGAGGTGTACACACAGGAAGTAGGGATCCTTAGTTCGGGTATACAAGTTTCTACTGAAAACTTTAAAAAAGTGGACGGAAGATTCCGTCTCTTTTGGAAATACTTGAACATTTCTTTTGGATCTTTTCAGTTTTGTATCTTGTATCCGGGACCTCAAGTTTATTCGAACCTAAACTTAGGCTCTGGATGGTGAATAATCGGCACACTGGTATTTGACAATGAAGAGTCAAAGGGGTGGTCACTTGACCTCATCCTGGGTAGAGTGACCAAAGAATCCTCCTAGTTCACGTACATTAATGGGTATACTGTCGTAGACCGTTCGCAAGTTATACGCACCAACAATGACGATGTCGTTTCAATCGACCCCTATCGTCATCGGATGGGGGCCTTGTTCGGGAGACGGACTTGAACGTTTGCCTATTCTTAGTTTCTCCTACTAAAGAAGTCAGTCTCAAATCCAACCTCGCTTCCTTTACAATAAGGTAAAGAGACACACTCTATATGTAACAGATACGTCTCTTTGATGTCTCTTAGGTAAGTCTACAACACTGGTGAAGTTTTATTTGACTCGGGGAATGGAGTCACTCTCCGTGTCGGGTGGTTCCCTCCCGGTAATTTCTATACAGAGAAAAAGTCAGGATTATAATAAAGATATAGGAGACCTGTACCTGAATCCTTAATGATTTATATCTTAATTTAGACGATTCATATAATATATTTATGTAACTAAAATTTTATATGACTTCGATTGTCAAATATAGTTAGAGAAACCCCAATAACTAAATACCTATCCGTTTCGGGTCATCTTGTTTGACACCTTACAAGAATTTCTCTACCCTCATGGTCTGGGGGAATGGACGGAGGACTCTTTAGACATACGTCCAGTTCTTCGCTGTCAATCTTGGTTTGTACCTTTTCGTCTGACCAAGGTTTATCCTTTTCCTCATGCAGGTCCGACATATAGCAATGGGACGAATAAATTGAAGATACGTCTCATGTGGTACTCTTTGCGACCCGACCTTCTTCGTGTCGACCGTAGTTCTAACGGCCCTCTTTATAGTTATTGGAGTCTATACGTCTACTGTGTGGTGGGAATACCGTATTTCGTTTCTTCTTGACTTCTCGGAGAACTACTTTCACTTTCTCCTCTCACTTTTTCAACCGAATTTGGAGTTGTAAGTCTTTTGATTCTAATGCCGTAGACCAGGGTGGTGAAGTACCGTTATCTACCCCTTTGTTACTGTCTGAAGTAAAAGAACCCGAGGTTTTAGTGACGTCTACCACTGATGTCGGTACTTTAATTTTCTGCGACCCTTCTTTTCGATACTGATTGGATCTGTATATAATTTTTCGTCTATGTAATGAAACTGTTGTTTCCAGGTAGATCAGTTTCGATACCAAAAGGGTCATCAGTACATACCTACACTCTCAGCCTGATATTTCTTTCGACTCGTGACTTCTTGACTACGAAAACTCGACACCACAACCTCTTCTGAGAACTCTCACTGTCGGTCCTCTAGGTTGGTCACGTAGGATTTCCTTTAGTCAGGACTTATAGGTAACCTTCCTGACTACGACTTCGACTTTGAGGTCATGAAACCGGTGGACTACCCTTCTTGACTCAGTAAACTTTTCTAGGACTACGACCCTTTCTAACTTCCGTCCTTCTCTTCCTCTGCTGTCTCCTACTTTACCAACCTACCGTAGTGACTGAGCTATCTATGCTCAAACTCGTTCGAGACCCTCAACCACTACCTGTCCCTCCGGACCACACGACGTCAGGTACCCCAACGTTTCTCAGCCTGTACTGACTCGCTGATTTGACTTGATTTTCGGGTCATCTCTCTCTACTATCTATCTGTCTTACTATCTGTATATTTATCTGTCTCTACCTTTTATTCGGTGAACTCATGTTCAAAGAAATATTTAAACTCTTTCGATTTGAAGGACTTTTCGTAGATTACTACGGTACTCCTAATTGTCAGGAGAGAAGGAGGGGTGAGAGTGTGTGTGTGGGGAGACACAGGAGTGTATACCAAGGAATGGATCTTCTGACTCAAGACGGATGTCAGGGATCTGTTCGAAAAGAAGTGTTGTCAAGAGGGACCGGACGGGAGACTGAAAGAATTAGTGGAACAGAAGAAATGTCCACCGGTGTAGTTGGGTCGACAAAGAAAACGTTACACAGAAAAACCTGCCTACTTCACCAAGTTTAAGGGGAAAATACACCCCCGGGTCAAGAACCCTCGGAAACGTCCCCGACGTTGGGAGAAGCCGCAAATGATACCACTCATCCCCGGGACTCAGGTCTCTAATACCTCTCGACTCACATTCGACTTTAAGTCCTAATGAACCGTCCTTCTCCACTCTATCTTGTCCTGTGTCAGACAGTATGTGAACTGTCCGTCGAGATTCACAGGACTTACTTTCACTTTCACAACCGACGAGTCAGTACAGGTTGAGAAACGCTGGGGTACCTGACATTGGACGGTCCGAGGAGACAGGTACCCTAAGAGGTCCGTTCTTATGACCTCACCCAACGGTAAGGAAAGAGGTCCCCTAGAAGGGTCGGGTCCCTGACTTAGGCCCAAAGGACATAACGTCCACCTAAGAAACGGTAGACTCGGTCGTCCCTTCGGGAAGATTCCCAGGATTCAAGATCAATTACCCCGGTTGTAATAAGAGTCCGTGTAAGTACTTCGGAGAATTACTTTTACTAGTGTTGAATTTACTTCCCCTCTTGTATTTCCTTAAGACAGAAATCTGGGTTGGTCATGATGTTACATTTGTTACGGTTTCGTTCGTTGTCCGGTGACCGAAGAGGTATCGAAAAAGACTTAACCGACCCTCTCTTTGGTAACTGAAGAGAGTTTCCCTTACTACTCATTTATAAATCTCTTCCTTAAACCTCGTTTCGGAAACTCCCTTCCTTGTGTCGTCTCTTTACCCCACCCATCCCTTGGGGTAGAGGGAAAACGGGTTATCGGTCCCGAAGGTAAACCGTCGTCAGGACCCCCTTAGTTTCAAGACTGTTACCTTCTGGGTCTGAAATCAAGGTATACTTAATTCATCGACGCACCGAAGTTATTCAGTAGACTGGAATAACCGGAGTCAAAGGAGGAGACCTTTTACTCTCTTACTTGATCTACTGGAGTCTTGAGGAAGTTCGACTTTTTAGAACCCCAAGGTATTTTAGTTGACAATGCCATCAAGGAAGATAGATTGGGTTTCATTTAGAGTTATGGAATATTGAGAGTTCGACCTTGTTAATCCTTTGATCTTAAATACTCGGTTCGGATTATGTCCACGGACACCTTTCCGTGGAGAAGGACGTCTGATAGGATTCTTAATCTCACATTCTTTTGAGTTCCTCTTTGAGTGCTACTCTGGTCTTTGACCTCTCAGTCACCGACCCAGTCCTCTCCGGACCCCCAGACCCTGTTGGATCTGGTGTGACCGATACAGTCCCAGACGACACAGAGAACGAGATTCCCGTAGAAGTGACATGAACTACGGAGTTTACGACCTGACGATAATCCCCAATGACTCTTGGGAGACCCTTAGTACCTAAGACGGATCTCGTCCAGATTCGAAGTGAAACCGAAAATCAGTTAGAACGTTTAAGGTTGTTAAGGGGAGTCTCTTTTGACTAAGGGTTCTGGGTGACTTATTCCTAAACCGAGTTCACACCTCTCTTGGTAGGTCCCGTCGGTCCCGAAAGAAAGAGACTGTGCAGTGGGACCCTCGAGAGACGACGACGATTCAGCGAAGTCAGTACAGGGCTGAGACAAGTTGGGGTATCTGTCGTCGGGTGGTCCGAGGGGACAGGGACCCTTAGGGGTCCGTTCTTGTGACCTCACCCAACGGTAAAGGAAGAGGTTACGTACTTTCACTTTTCACTTTCACTTCAACGAGTCAGCACAGGTTGAGAATCGCTAGGGTTCCTGAAGTCGGATGTTCCGAGGAGGTAGATACCCTAAAAGGTCCGTTCTCATGACCTCACCCCACGGTAGCGGAAGAGACACCCTCGAGAGACCCGTAGAGATTTTGATGGTATGATACTCTGCTTCTCTCCGTTTACTATACCTAGACGGTTTGACTTCGACCGATAAACAGACATGAACGAGTCGTGTTCTGGACCGTATTCAGAGGGAAAGAAGACGGGTCTCCTGTGATTGCACGGTCTCGAGACAGAAGGTATCTACGTAAATACAGAAAACGACCACCTTTTGACGAGTAGCACCCTCTTTTGCGTTGTCGTGTGTAAAAACGTTGTATGGGTCGAGGCATAGACAGAGACCACTTACGTAAACGTCTTGTTCATTCACATATATGTTGTTCTGGGTTGAAGTCACTTTTCTGTATTAGATTATTCCTCCTACGTGTCCTTGTAATGTCCGGATAGTCTTTCCTTTCAGACACAAAGGTTTCAACCTCCAGGGATTCGTATTGGGATCGAAACGACTGTTTAAGAACACGAACGGTTTCAACTTGGTGACTCAAAGGACGAAGGAGAAATTTTTCATGGGAACAAAGTGTAGTCAACTTCAAGTCTCTTTTCACCTCCTCACCTGTAAAGTTGGGACATACCCGTTTACCCCAAAGGAAACGCTTTGACAGAGTAAACAGGTGTAGTACATTTGCATAGTCAAGTCAAGTCAAGTCAAGTCAGTGAGTCAGCACAGACTGATAAACGTTGGGGCATTTACATGTCTAGACCTCTTTTCTGCAAAACAATAGTCAAGTTCTTGACACTTCACACCATCCACTCGACTCCCAGGAGCCACAGAGGGGTATACATATCCAAATAGATCTGAGAGATCCGTCGATCTTCACAGAGAGGAAAAACTGTCAATTTGTTCCCCGTAGGTTCGTAAACAGTACATCGGTTATCGTGTTGATAAGACCAGAATCTAGTCAACAGACTCAGAGTAGGACTAAGAAGACGAATCCTCGAGACACGGGAACCCGTTCAAAGAATTGGAGAAAGTTAGGAGGAAAGGAGTTGACATTTAACACTTATTTATCCTAAATAGAGTGTCTAATCACACTCCAAGATTACTCTTTTTCGTTACTTCATGGACCGTGTATTATTCATAGACCATTTATCACCGACAGTAAATCAACAACTTCATTTTATCATTATGTTAAAGGTTTATTGTCAAATCTTTAAGATTTCATCTCAGACCCTCTTTGTGGGTGATATGGTGTGGTGAAGTTCTATGGACGATAGTGACAAACATATTAGGGAATGTTGAACAGAAAATACACTAAAAGTTCATATTTTGTATTACGTGTATATTAAAAAATGGATCACAGTATTCATAAAATTTTAAAATGGTGTACACACACGAAGCAACGAGTCAGCACAGACTGAAAACACTGGGACATCTGATATCGGACGGTCCGAGGAGACAGGTGCCCCTAAGAGGTTCCTATGACCTCACCCAACAGTAAAGGAAGAGGTCACCTAGAAGTACTGGGTGTTTAGTTTGGGCCCAGAGGACGTAACGTCCGCCTAAGAAATGGTTGACTCGGTGCTCCCTTCGGAGGTTAAAAAAAAATTTACAATGGTGTATCAAAAACAAAAGATTAAAAAAAAAGACTTTTGTATGGACAAGTAAAAGTACAATTGGATCTTTTTATAAAGTACAATTGGCTCCATTTATAATTAGTAGTGTAACATGTGTGTCTAAAGTATAAATAACAAAAATCACCGACATATTATCTGATATCTTACCCGTGATGTGTTAACGAAAACGGGACAACTACACCTTAGGTCAAAAGGTCATGATATTTATTACGAATTTATACATAAACGTATAAGTAAAATACTAAAAAGGTATAAAATCTAATAAAGGTTCCACATCAAGAGTTTATAGGTTGACCCAGGTTAACTCATGTGTGTAAATACCCGAAAAATTTTATGTATAACGATTTAGTAACAATTTAACGGAAAGTTTTCATATTTTGTACTAATCAAGTTGGTCCTTTCGGACTCTCTTGACTATAGTAAAGGGATTATAAACCATAACGAACGTAAAAAAAGTAATGTTTAGTCAACAGGGGTGAATAAACAAAAAGTTTAGAGAAAAAGAAAATACTTGACCGAAAAGTAAAGGAAACGGGTACATAGATAACTGCAGAGTGTAGCAAAAAGAGTGGTTAAACTTACTCGGGGAAACAAGTAAAGAGGTCGGACGTCGAACGGGAGATAAATGGACCATCATCGAATTGTCCAGTCACATCAACTCTATGTCAGAGATCTCAATTTGAGACGTAGGTGTGGACTAACGGTGACTGACACAGTGGAGTCAGTCCATTGATCAGACATTTCCTCTCTCTCTAATCGTGCGTACGGATCCTGACAGTTATTCTTCTTTTCCGAGACTGTGTCACGAGTCGGTCACAATACAACGAATAATGATCCAAACCAAAAATTGTCTTCCCCCACGTAAAACTCCACCCGGTCACCCTTCTTGTATTCGACTTGGGGAGCATGTAAAAGAGGAATGGGTCCATCGTCGGTGGTACAAGGAGGAGTAACAGTAGAAACGGAAAAAACTGAGCTCTTTGAACCCTCAGGGGTCTCCGGATCTCGGACAACAGTAACCGAAGGACTAACAGTGGTAGCGGAGGAGAGACCCTTACTTGTCACCGACACGGTACTTAGGTCGAGCTCTGGACTCAGGGTCTGAAAAGTGGCGAAACCGTCCGACCCCCAAACTCCACAAGTGCATTCATTGTTTTACTAGCCCCTTCTCCCTCCTTCTAAGTACGACACGGAGTCACCCCCCGCGACCCGAAGCTGGACCTCTAGGTTCTCTCGCGTCTACCCTCCCACTCCCATTCTCGTGGGAGCAGGATTCACCTTGCATAGTGACCACTAAATGCTACACACACACACGTTCTGTCTCTCTCTCTTCCCCCTCCCTCTGTCTCTCTGTCTGTCTCTCGTTAGTGCCCGCGATAAGATTAGTGGTGGTGACCGTCGCGACCTCGGCGATGTCTCATTCGTAACACTCCTGTTCCCGGAATTGGCGCACAAGTGACGAAACAGACGTCACTGACTTTATCCCAGGTCGTGTATCTTTGGAGTCACTTGCGGTGACTCGTTTTCCTACCTATTTACGAGACACGGTGTATACAAGATCCTCTACTTCCTATGTTTTTCTTAGTTCGTCGTAAGGGACAGAAAAAACAAAGAAAGAAAACAACACAGCCCAGAGTCAACACCGTGTACCCTAAAAGTGGTGGAGTACGTCTTATAAAACAACACCACGTGTCTGAGAGGGTAACACCATACGTCCGAATCAACGAGGCACCGTAAACCCTAGAATCAAGGGACTGGTCCCTAACTTGTGTACAGGGGACGTAGTGGTCCGTCTAACAATTGGTAACCTGGTAGTCCTTTCAGGGGTTGTATGGGATAGAAATTCCTTGTTTGTTATGTTACTTAAAAGATCTCGTGACCAAGAGTCGGTCACCGTTAAAACGGGGGTTCCTACAAACCGTTACGTACAACTGTGAAACCCAACAGTGTCGACCCGTACCACCCCCGTCTTGAACAGTGGTCATAGATCACCCATCTCAGGTTGCCTCCTATGACGATTCGTAGAATGCCATGCGTCCTGTCTAGGGGTGTTTGCTTTTACGACTCACGGTGGCAACTCCTCGAGATAAGGTCTTACTGGTATGATCTCGTACTTTTCCACCTTTGTTCGCAAGTGTCGATCCTACCTATGAAACATAAGAAAGTTACCTGGTGACTCTTGTACAATTTCCAGAGGAATAAAGGTTTCGGGTCTTAATTGGGTACTCAAAGGAAATTAAGGTTAAAGGACGTCAAGTGAGGTCCTCTGATGACAGGAGTGGAGTGGTGGTTCTGTGGAGACACTCGAAGTGTGTCTGGGGATTTTGTTTCTACGCGGTCTCACAAGACCGGAGCGAAACTCGGCACGAACCACTAAGTGGGTTTCGAGATTCCCACTACCGCCAAGATTTTGTCCAGAACGAGCAAGAGAAACGAAACAACTTGAAAACCATCTCCTAATAGTCGGTTTATCGATCCTCGGGTGTAGACACTACGACTTTAGTGGATTACGGTTTGAGACTCGTGGCGTAGGGAATCCTAGTCCTGAAAGGGGGAGTACGTGCGTAAGTAAGTAGGTACGTCGAAGGATTAAGGAATAAGTTCCGGCTCACGATTTCTACGGGAAATGACAACGACGGGAAGTGACGAATCAAATACAAGACAAAGTCTCCCACTCGTATCGGAGAATGTGTCCAACTGCGACAGTTTACTGATTGGGGTCCTCAACTCTCTTCCGAACGTCGAAGTCTAGATCCTTGGTACCCTCATCTTCATCCCCGTAAAATATCATAAACCTGTACAAGTCGGTCCCTGTCTCTCCGATAAAGTTCGTCTCTCCGTAGACATAGATTTCTGTCGTATAGTTTTACTGTGTACTAGATCAGATCAGTCTTCCGACATACTTCTTTGGACCTTCCCGTTAGCAAAGTCTAGTATCTCCTGACCTAAAGATGTTGTTCTGAGAACCTAAAAACAAGGAGAGAAAAGATATCTAATATCCCTCTTCGTTTCCTAAATCCCGTTTTCAAACTACACAAATCTTGAAGTTAAATGGTTTTTAATTAGACTGTAGTAATATATTTTCTTTAGTTTTTCCTCTTCGCCGTCTATGGTCAATACTCTATCGATCCGACCGACTATTAGGAGATGGTTTTCAAGTTTTCTTTTAGAAACTCGCCATTGTCCTGAGGCTTCCCAGGGATCTCAAGGTAGGAAAGTCCCAAAAGGTGGGTTCTGTTCGTAGAGTCCTCTAAAGGATCAAACTTAGGTGTAGGTCCTAGAGTCTACTTTGGATCTGACGGAATAAGAGTCTGGGAGTAAACGGGGACATACCGTTCTTCACTCCTACTCTCCCCTCCTCCAAGGGGTCCCAGACTGTTCCCATTCTGTCTGGGGTCGAATGAGAACGAAAGGGAATTCATGATCCTACATTTTCCCGAAGAGACTACCGAGACTACCATTTCTTAGACGGACGTTACTCCCTCTGGCCCCAAGGTAGGGACCCAGTCCTTCTAGGGGACCTCTTTCCTTACCGATGGGTGAGGTCATAAGAACCCGAAGGAACCACCGAATCTACCATTTCTTTGACGAACGTTACGTCCTCTGGACCCAGACTAGGGACCCAGTTTTCCTATGAGACCTCTTCTTTTACCCTTGTGTGAGACCATAAGAACAGACCTCTTAGGGTACCTGTCTCCTCGGATCACCCGATGTCAGGTACCCCAACGTTTCTCAGTTTGTACTGACTCGTTGAGTGTGTGTGTGTGTGTAATCCTACATTAGTGTACAAGAAGTGATTAAGTGTAATTTCACAATTATCGAATTATCCACTTCCTAGAGTCCCCATAACAATTAAAATTTTTATTGAATCGGTTTCTTTACTTAGGAACTACTATCATGGAATACGTTGACTGTGTCAAAATACCATAGGGGAGTTTAGTATCGTGGGGTTACTGGAACAAATGGACATTCCGGTCCGTCCTTCGGTGTAGTTTAGAGGAGGTAAATTCGGAACACTGGAATCGTGTTTTATAGGTCAAGTTCTCCCAGGTCTGTCACTTTCTTCCTGTACGTACGACCGTCCATAGAACCGGGGATTAGACAATTTACTGTCACTCTCTAAGTGGTGTTTAGTCACGACCTTTTTTCCTTCACTACCTGGTTTATTCCACCAATTTGAGTGAGGTACACGACTTCTCTCGAAGGGGTCACCGAGTCACCATTTCTTAGGTGGACGGTTCGTCCTCTATACTCAAGCTAGGGACCCAGTCCTTCTAGGGGACCTCTTCCATTGACGTTGGGTGAGGTCATAAGAACGGACCCTTTAGGGTACCTGTCTCCTCCGACCACCCGATGTATGGTCCCCCGAGCGTCTCAGCCTGTGCTGACTAATTTGTCGTCGTACACGACTTCTCTTCCACGGAGAGTGTCGTTTAAGAAAAGTATCTTTTAAACCTCCGTGTCCTATTCCCAGACACTCTTCTCACCTCACGTTGCAGGAGAAAGGACGTGTCATTCTCACGGTAGACCACCGGTGACACGAGTTAGAGTCACGAGAAGGGACCTCGGACGTAAATACTAGATTCTAAGTCCTTGATTCTCTCACGAACGTACTATGCCTAATCCTTTCCTGGCGTCATATCTACCTTCATACTTCGAGTCTCTACCCCTCCGAACGAGTTTCCGGAAGACATCAGGACTCTAGGGTCCACCGAGTCACCATTTCTTGGACAGACGGTCACGTCCTTTGTACCTCTGAACCAAAACTACGAACCCAACCTTTCTAGGAGACCTCCTCCTTTGCCATCGGGTGAGGTGACCTCGTCTCTTAGGGTACCTGTCTCCTCGGACCGCTGATGTCAGACATCTCAGTATTTCTCAGCCTGTGTTGACCCGTGTGTGCGCGCGCGCGCGCGCGCGCGTGTGTGTGTGTGTGTGTGTGTGTGTGTGTGTCCCGTTACACGATTCACGAGATTTGGGTCCTGTGAGGACTCTAATCTTGATCCAGAGTACCTAAGATCTTATTCGGGGGGAAATAATAAAAATTTATTAAAATAATTTTTATAATATAATTTATTATATTATAAAGGAAATAATAAGATTATTTTCAATCTTTGTTTGTCAAGGTACCTTTATGTATCTCAATAATTTTTATTTAAACGTTTATCGTCGGTACTTATACGGGGGGTTTATTTTGTGACACTTTAAGGATACGTCTCAACACGAGGAAAACAAAGGAGGCGGAGGAGACGTAATGGGACTTGAAAAACAAGTATTAATAGGAAGAAAATTTTTCAAAATAGAGTTTACGTGTATAGGAATTTGTTGATGTGTTGATATGATATATCAAAATGAACGAAGTCTCGTGAGTACCAGGAAAGATGACTTGATAGACTTACCTAAAAGACAGGGGTTTTCTCTACCACTGTTAAGTGTCTCTGTGGACTAAAGAGGGTCTTGATCTGGAGGTTATATCACATGACTGGGACTCTTGAAGACCTCCCCTCTCCCTTAGGAATAGTCTTTTATGTAGACTCATTCGACACTGGAGTTTTATATTCATACCTTAATTTAATATAAATCATAAATTAAGTATATAGATGGAAACTCAAAAATTAAGTAAGTAACTGTTTACATAGGACTGACAAATAGAACACTAACGGGAGTAGGTGGTTAGTACAGGTCCTTAGAGAGGTGTAGGGGGAAGGTAAGTGTTAGGGGTCCTGAGCGGTGAAGTCATACTTCCTTTCGGGTGAGGACTTATTAACTGGACTTGAACGGGATCTACGGGAGTTGACAACGGTACCCAAGTCCCCGATACAAAAGACTTTCCCTTTATTTACCCTGTAAAGAGAGTGTCCATAATTATCTTGTTACCTTAACCAGTTGACTTTAGTCATAGGATGATTTATCATGGAAATTCGTTAATTGTGTCTGTAAAAAGACCGTAGGGGAGTTAGTATCCTACGTTTACTGGAACGAATGGTCATTCCGGTCCGTCCCTTGGACGAGGAGGGAAATTCGGGCCGTGTAGGTTGAGTTCTCCCAGTCCGGTCACTTTCCTATGACCAATGGTTCGATGGTACTCACGGTAGGATGAATCGAGAACGACTGACTTTTTCTCGGTACCCATCCTCTTGTTGATCGACCAATCACTCATTGACCGCCACTAGGATCTTCCTTCCGGTTCGCTACGCAGTGAATAAAGAAACAAACGAAAGTCTCGACCCTTATTGAAGACCACCTAGGGACATCACCCGGGAAACCAACCACGACGACGACCTCCGGAGCAGATAAAAGAAGAGTAACTTTAGGTGGTGGGTCTAAACTTGGGTCTGAACCTCAGTCTCGTCGGTCTCCTTTTTGGTCTCTTTATGCTTGACTTACGTTAGTACATTATTGCACGAGTCCAGACCCAGATGTCAACCGATGGATGACCCGAAATGGAAAGTGTTTCGTAGAAGTGTGTGTAATAAATTAACTTAGGAGGATCACTGGTAGGCCCCATTTATAGTTCGACGAGTAGAAAGTTTATTCTTTTGTTTTAGAATCCCTTCGACTCAACGGATTCCAGGGTACCTTTCAACTTGTAGTAACTTACGTAGGATATGTATAGTCTAATTATTGACGTGTCTTTCAAACTGGTCGAGGAGGACCGAACGGTCTTCACCCTAACCGTCGACGGTCTTAAACGTGTGTCGGACCCGTTGTAAGAAGACCTAGGATTCAATATTTCTGACGGTGACAGACTAAAATTAGGGTTTTTGTGATGTTTCCCTTCTCCATCGGGGTCTGAAAAGTAGACGACCTCTTGTAATAGTCTCCACTGATTCCCACTGGGAAGGATCCGGTGGGAATCAGAACGGTCCAGAACTAGAAGGACTGGTAGGGTCGTAACATGTAAGATCCTTAAAGGAGAACCAGTCCGAGGAGGGACAGTGACATCAGTTCTCAGCCACTTAATCCCTTGAGACGAGTTACAATACTCCGTCAGACCTACTCTCCCCTCAAACCCCCTCTTACCTAGGTACACGTACATACCGACTCAGGGAAAAGACAGGTAGACTTTACTTTGACAGTGATGTGACAGTTAACTGGTATGAGGTTATATTTTAATTTTCACATTTTTTTTCACAGACACGTAATGTTCGTACTCTTTAAGAAGGTGTCGTTCACTATGTGAAGTCAGTTTGACAATATTTCGAGTCTTAAGGGTCTGATAGGTCAAAGAGTTGACAAAACATTACTATTGTCTTGTTGTTTTTCGCATACACTTTACAGAGGTCCCCCGAAATTATCTGTCATTATCTGGCTGTATGCCGTGAAGAAGAACGAGACTTTGATGACCGTAAAGGATAAACTTTATTTGAATCTCACTGTACAAACAAACCTCAAAAATACTCATTATTCTAACACTTCGGGTCAATCAAGTCTCCAACAGACTGGATAGATGTTTGTTTCTAGAGACCCCTTGAAGATTTTTTTGTTGAACCATTTGTAGAACCACTAATACTTACCCACATCGGTCACACCTCTTGTAACCGAACCAATTTCATGTACCCAAAGGAACTCTTTGTACAGATCACCACAGGTTCATTAAGGACCATCCTAAGAGTCTGAACCCCAGGAGTCCCCAATCTCCCGAGAGTCTTTCCCTGTCAAATGAGGAGTGAGAGTGGATAGTGGGGACGTTCCCCTGTAAACCGGTACAGACCCCTGTCAAGACCAACAGTGTAGACCTCATCCTCACAATAACCGTAGATCACCCATCTTCAATCTCTACGACGACTTGAAGGATGGTACGTGTCCTATCGAGAGGGGACGTCATGGGTAAGTATGGGTCTACAGAAGTCACACTTCCAATTCTCTGGGATCTAAGTTCTTGTCTGTCTGTGCATTCTCTTCTGTGACTTCAGTACACGGAACTAGGGTCAAGACAGTTTTTGTCTCTACGGTGTACTCAGTCCTGGTCTGGGGCACCCATGTAACATGAAGAATGGGGTTTAGTTCTCCACTGGAGTTGAAACTCAAAAGTCCAACCTGTCACCTTAGATACTAGGGGTGTCCACGAGTAATTTGTGACGAACCACTAATTACCGACCTTAATACTTCTCCTTTACACGCGAATACCTTTAGTTGGTGTCTTTCTAAAAAAAAAGAAATACCTTATTTCTTCGAGAGAACAAGGTCCACACACGTGAGTTTAGAGTTTAGCAGACAGAAAGGGTCAAACGGGTCCAGTCCAAGAATAGGTTCTCTTGTAGGTACAAAGTCTTCAGTCATTCTCGGTTTATGAATAGAAATTTTTTGTCTAAGAACCCTGAAGTAACCGACAGGTCCCCTATTCTGAAACGGGAGGTTACATCCCCGAGGTAGGGACTAGTCTCTGGATTCTAGGGTGTACGGAGAACCGGTTTTTTTTTTTTTTTTTTTTTTTTTGGGTGGGTACTTTTGTATTTGGTCTTTGTTATAACACTGTTTAAGTTATTTCTGAAATTTTTATTAGGTGTAGTTTTTTTAGAAAATTTTTTCATTAATAAATTCCTTGATCTTACCGTTGTAAAGGGGAAGAGAGAAAGAACAGTTAGCGTTTTGAATCATCTGTACAAATAATAGTTTCCATCTTAAAGAGATGCTCAGGGATTGATCGACTCCAGAGTCTTACGGTTTCCAATATCCTGAAAAGATTGGTAGTTGTCGGTCTCAATTATGAGTCGACAACTTTCCTTTTTGACCTCGTTTTCGTAGTGTAAATTTTTGGGTTAGAAATTCATAATAATGAAAATTTAACGAATGTGTGTGTGTGCACGGAAAAAATTTTCATACAGTCACGAGTTTTTACACCAGTACCTATTTCTTAATGTCGAAGGACAATATCTCTTACCAAATGTTCAAAATAAATCGGAGTCTTGGATAACAAGTTTATTTTAGAATTACACCATAGGTTTTCAGTTGGTCCCGACGATATTTATCTTTCTCCAGGCCCTTCTCCTTCATGCAAACTAGGACGGACACTATAGTAGAATGAGGGGATCACGTCCGTGACTCCCCACAGACCTTTCTTTGGGATAGATACACCGCCCCCTAGAAGTCTTGTGTTCAACTTTTAGTGACTATTCCCAAACCCTGTTCAACAACGATTTATAAAAATATTTTCAAAGGTCATATCTTGGATCGTTTCAGGCACAATTAAGTTAGAGTCCGTTAAACAGTTTCTGTAGAATTATTTACTTCAATTTACCTTAATTGGATGATTTTAGTGGGTGTTTTTCTACAACATCCAGTTCGACATATATTAAAGAGTTTAACTCTTAAATTCAAAAGACTCTATTGTACAAATAAGTAGTGTCACACACCTCTTTTTGGTACCATCAGGACTAGTCCGAAGGACCGAGAGATTCAGAGATATTTTTATTTATCATGTATTAACTACTATCTACTTACTATCTATCTATCTATCTATCTATCCTTCTGTTCATCTATTCATTCATCTATCTGACTAGGTAGTTCGGGGTTAGAGAAAGAACAACGACCTTTGTCTCATCGAGAATAATTCTCTCCATCAGAACTCCGATTATTTTCTTCCGGGGGTATTTTGACTTGTACTAATTTACTTGACTTAATCTACTTTTTTAAGTGCCTTAAGACACTCCTATGTGTACCACAGGTTCGTCTCAGACTGTGGGGTACCTATGTAATACAGAAAACTCCTGAAACCGGAAGCACCCGTCTTTAAATAAAAGAATTTATTACAATATACTATCGTGACCAAGTCAACGAGTCAGCACAGGCTGAGAAACGTTGGGGTACTTAACGTCGTGCGGTCCGGAGGGACAGGTAGTGGTTGAGGGTCTCAAGTGAGTTTAAGTACAGGTAGTTCAGCCACTACGGTAGGTCCGTAGAGTAAGAGACAACAGGGGAAGACGAGGACAGGGGTTAGGGAGGGTCGTAGTCCAAGAAAAGGTCACTCAGTTAAGAAACGTACTCCACCGGTTTCATAACCTCAAAGTCGAAGTCGTCACCAGGTAGGTTACTTGTAGGTCCGGACCAGAGAAAGTTCTACCTGACCAACCTAGAGGAACGTCAGGTTCCCTGAGAGTTCTCAGAAGAGGTTGTGGTGTTTAGTTTTCGTAGTTAAGAAGCCCTGAGTCGAAAGAAGTGACAGGTTGACAGTGTAGAGATGTACTGGTGACCTTTTTGGTATTGGAACTGATCTGCCTGGAATCGGCCGTGTCATTGTAGAGACGAAAAGTTATACGATAGAACCAACCAGTATTGAAAAGAAGGTTCCTCATTCGCAGAAAATTAAAGTACCGACGTTAGTGGTTGACGTCACTAAGACCTCGGGGTTTTTTATTTCAGTCGGTAACAAAGGTGACAAAGGGGTAGATAAAGGGTACTTCACTACCCTGGTCTACGGTACTAGAAACAAAAGACTTACAACTCGAAATTCGGTTGAAAAAGTGAGAGGAGAAAGTGAAAGTAGTTCTCCGAAAAATCAAAAAGAAGTGAAAGACGGTGTACTCACCACAGTAGACGTGTAGACTCCAATAACTATAATAAGGGCCTTTAGAACTAAGGTCGAACACGAAGAAGGTCAGGTCGTAAAGAGTACTACATGAGACGTGTATTCAATTTATTCTTCCCGCTGTTATATGTTGGAACTACATGAGGAAAAGGATAAACCTTGGTCAGACAACAAGGTACAGGTCAAGATTGACAACGAAGGACTGGACGTATGTCCAAAGAGTTCTTCGTCCAGTCCACCAGACCATAAGGGTAGAGAAGGTCTTAAAAGGTGTCAAATAACACTAGGTGTGTCAGTTTCCGAAACCGTATCAGTTATTTCGTCTTTATCTACAAAAAGACCTTGAGAGAACGAAAAAGCTATTAGGTCACCTACAGTCGTTAAACTAGAGACCAAGGAGACGGAAAAGATTTTGGTAGAACTTGTAGACCTTCAAGTGTCAAGTGCATAACGACTTCGGACCGAACCTCTTAAAACTCGTAATGAAATGATCGCATACTCTACTCGCGTTAACACACCATCAAACTTGTAAGAAACCGTAACGGAAAGAAACCCTAACCTTACTTTTGACTGGAAAAGGTCAGGACAAGTCAAGTCAAGTCAAGTCAAGGTAGCGAGTCAGTACAGGTTGAGAAACGTTGGGGTACTTAGCGTCGTGCAGTCCGGAGGGACAGGTAGTGGTTGAGGGCCTCAAGTGAGTCTGAGTGCAGGTAGCTCAGTCACTACGGTAGGTCGGTAGAGTAGGAGACAACAGGGGAAGAGGAGGACGGGGGTTAGGGAGGGTCGTCGTCTCTGAAAAGGTTACTCAGTTGAGAAACATACTCCACCGGTTTCATGACCTCGAAGTCGAAGTCGTAGTAAGGAAGGTTTCTTTAGGGTCCCGACTAGAGGAAGTCTTACCTGACCAACCTAGAGGAACGTCAGGTTCCCTGAGAGTTCTCAGAAGAGGTTGTGGTGTCACGTTTTCGTAGTTAAGAAGTCGTGAGTCGAAAGAAGTGTCAGGTTGAGAGTGTAGGTATGTGCTGGTGACCTTTTTGGTATCGGAACTGATCTGCCTGGAAACAACCGTTTCATTACAGAGACGAAAACTTATACGACAGATCCAACCAGTATTAAAAAGAAGGTTCCACATTCGCAGAAAACTAAAGTACCGACGTTAGTGGTAGACGTCACTAAAACCTCGGGGGGTTTTATATTAGACTGGGACAAAAGTAGATAAAGGGTACTTCACTACCCTGGTCTACGGTACTAGAAACAAAAGACTTACAACTCGAAGTTCGGGACAATCTTCTGTGATTTTGTAAAAGGACCCAATGATTTTGGTAGGACCCGAGATCGTGTGGGAGATCACGGAGTCTCGGACCTGTATGACGTCGGAGAAAGAGGACGCATCCACGATTCAGTGAAGTCAGGACAAGTAAAGAAACGTTGGGGTACCTGATATCGGGTGGTCCGAGGAAACAGGAACCTTAAGAGGTTTGTTCTTATTACCTCACCCAACGGTAAAAGACGAGGTCCCCTAGAAGGACTGGGTCTCTACCTTGGGTGTAGAGAGTACAGAGGACGTGACCGACCACTAAAGAAATGGTGATCGCGGTGTACCCTTCGTGAATTTTACACAAATCAGTACAAGTCAAGAGACTCCGAGGTACCTGGTACCGGGTGGTCCGTTTAAAAAAACGGGCCTATTACAATAAAAAACTTCGTTTAGGGTCTGTACTTTATATTACCATAAGTACCTATAAATTATATTTATATATTTTCTATTCCTAAGAAATTTTTTTTTTTGTCTTATGGTAATAGTGTGTTCTTATTAATAGTTATTAAATAATTATAGTAGTTTATAGGTAAGTATAAAGTGTAAAGATCACTCTGACAGGAAGTTGAGGTCAATTATTGTTACACCTTAGACACTTCTGACTTTTGTTCCCTAAATGAGACTATAGAGTCTCTCTGTATCCCTAAAACATCTTGTTCAAATAGAGTCAAGACATGGGAACATAGTCTCGGAAGAAATTCGAAAAGTGTTTTATAAATGTAAAAATATGGTTTTCCTTTTACGTAAACGGATGATAATAATTTTCAACGGTAGAGGTCCTCGCTTTAGTAAAAATCTTTCTGTCCTTCAGAACTTAAATGGACCTAAAATCTTTTCTAGAAATCACTGATAACAATGTGGTTTTTTATGTATGAGGTATCTTACGAATGTGAAATTTTCGACTTTGTGTGACACTTTTCTGTAGGTTTATAAATTACAGATACGTCAGGATACCCTCCCTTAGTGGCATTGTCTGATTCCATTCACTTTTGGATTTTTAAGGATTCGACGAAGTGAACCTCATCACCGCGAACTACGAAGGATAAATAACAAATAAACAAATATGAAAAACGGGTTACTGAAGTCTGGAACCTTCTATTTTCGATTATTTTTTTTTCACCATGTTATGAAAGGTTGAAAACCCATTTGTTTTAATGGACATGGTTTCCTCTAAAAGTACCGGGAATCGATCGTCTGGAGTAGACCACTATATGACTCTTGACCTAAGATAAAATTATCTACCACCCGAAGAGAACACCGAGTCGACCATTTCTTAGGTGGACGTTACACCCTCTGGACCCAAACTAGGGACCCAACCCTTCTAGGGACCTCTTCCCGTGCCGATGGGTGAGCTCATAAGACCGGACCTCTCGAGGTGTCAGACATATCAGGTACCCCAGTGTCTCTCAGTCTGGTTCGTTGAAAGTGAGTGAATTATCTACCACTTTAATATCGGTTTTTCTGGAGACACCTAGTTCCTCTTTTCTCCTGGTACGTGCATCTTCTGGTAGATCCTCGGACAAGAACCGGACCTCCGTTCCCGTCCCTCATCTCCAAGACACCGACTCGGTGACCGGAAACCTTGTTACGGTACTTCCCTCAGACGTTAGTGTCCGACCACTGATCAAGAGTTCTCCGGTCCGAGATGTCTGTTGGTCTGACTTAAGGTGACGTCTTATCGGTACGCTGGGAGATTTCGAGTCGGAGAGACAGGTATTTTATCCTCACTATGATCGTGAACGAAAGATACATAACAACTTTCATAATTCTTTTACTGACACTTTGTAAAATTGTATCTCGGATCTTAAATGAAAGAAGAAGTATTCACAGTCGATTAAGATAATAATAAAGTGTAAATGTTTAAGTCGACATATAGACGAAAGAATTCAACGAAGTCAACACAGGTTGAGAAACGTTGGGATACCTCATATCGGGCGGTCCGAGGAGACAGGTACCCTAAGAGGTCCGTTCTTGTGACCTCACCCAACGGTACAGACGGAGGTCCCCTAGAATGGTTGGGTCCCTAGGTTGGATGTAGAGAATACAGAGGACGTAACCGTCCGTCCTAAAAATGGTGATCACGGTGGATCCTTCAGGGTAAATTTTTCGACTACTTCTTTTTAGAGGTCCTCATATTTAAACGACTGTTTATTAGGTTCAGTACACTGATTGAATCTATACTGTCAAGAAAAGTATGTGAGTCCACGTTCGGTGAACGTGTCCCGGTACGAATCAAGCCCTTAATGTCTCAGATCTAAGTTAATTCTTGATTGGTTTGGTGAATCAACGGATTATCTCGATGGTTTAAATATTCTTTTAGGTAGTTTTATTTTTACTAAATGTATAAATTACACTAAGGGTAGTTTCAAAGTCGTACAAAAAACCATCTTTAACTGTTCGACCAAGACTTTCTATATACGTTTTCATTTCCTTGATCCCGAAGGGACCACCGAGTCTCCAATTTCGCAGACGGACGTTACGACCTCTGGACTCAAGTTAGGGACCCAACCCTTCTAGGGGACCTCTTCGTTTCCCGTTGGGTGAGGTCATAAGAACAGACCTCTTAGGGTACCTCCCTCCTCGGACCATCCGATGTCAGGTACCCCAGTGTTTCTCAACCTGTACTGACTCGCTGAAGTGAAAGTGTTCCTTGGTTTCGTTTGAACTTTTTTTTCCTTGTTTCAATCTCCTGAATATGATCTAGTAAACTTCTGAAAGATATTTCGACACCATTAGTTCTCTCGTACGGTAACCGTGTTCCTCCCTGTTCATCTTTTTACCTTGTCTTGTCTCTTAAGTCTGAAACTGGGTGCGAATACGTCATTTAACTAAAAGTTATTTCTTGTACGTCAGGTTATCTTTTTCCTTTGACAAAAGTCGTTTACCATAACTTGTTGATCCTTTTTTCCTTTCGAACTAAGGATGTAGTTCCATTGGGTTACGTATTTTTTTATTAAGTTCTACCTAGTGTCCGAAGTCTTATTTTCGATTTTGATATTTCGAAGATCTCTTTTTGTACCCTCCTATATAACAGTAGAATTATTTTCATCTTTTTAGTAAACTGTTTTTAAGTTTTGTGAAAATAATCTTTTTGTGATTTGTTTCATCATTATCTTCCCTTGAAGAAATCACCCTATTTCCCGTAGATATTCTTTTTTTTGGTTTTGGTGTTTCGTCGTACTGTAAACTACCACTTTCTGATTTCAGAGGGGTGGGGGTGCGGGGTGGGTTTCTAGTCCTTGTTCTGTTCCTACAGGTGAGACCATATAGATAAGTTGTAAAATAACCCCCAGTATCGTAAATCCGTTCTTTTTCGTTATTTTCTGTACATCTAACAATTTGTGTTTCATTTTGATGAAGATAAAGTTCTACTATTCTATAAAGTACATCCTTTAAGATTTCTAAAGTGTTTTTACAGTAATCTATATTATTCTCTCAAGTCGGTCCAACGTCCTATCTAGTTCTTTTGTTTTTAGTTAAAGATACGTGATCGTTGTTTGGTAGACTCTTGTTTTGATATTTTTGTTAAGGTAAATGTTATCATGGGTTTTATTTACATTGTTTTCTTCGTGTTCAGAACGTAAGACTTTTGTTCTTTTGTAGCGACACCCTCCCTCCACGTGGAGGGGGACTTCTCTCATACACACTCTCTTGTCTCTCCCTGATCGGACGGTGGTGACCGAAACTTCTGTCTCTTGGTATAGCACTCGGTTCCTTTCTTCTTCCAGCGATCTTCGATCTTTTCTGTTTTTTTATTCTAAGAGGAAACTTCGTAGGTCCCTCCTTGTGTTTCAACGGTTGTGGAACTAAAACCACTTAGGTACACCCTAAACACTGGATGTCTTGACATTCTATTTTTTTAAGATAACAAATTTCGGTGATTCAACCACGATTATATATTGTCATCGGTATCTTTTAATTATGTTTACCAATTGTAAGAGTTTGTGAGGGTTCCGTTAGAACTTTTCCTTGTTTCAACCTCTTGAGTGTTAAGGGTCAAAATGTTGTCTCATGTTTCGACGTCCTTAGTTTCACGCCTATTTCTGTGTGTATTTTATAACCTGAGTTTGACTCTCAGGTCTTTATTTGGAAGTGTAAGTGTCAGTTGACTAAAAGTCGGTCCCATGGATCTATTAAGTTACCCCTTTTCTTACCAGAAAAGTTGTTCACCACGACCTTGTTGTCCTATAGGACCTGTAGGTGTACGTTTTCTATATACACCTAGTTATCGAACGAATATTCTACCCGAAGGGACAATCGAGTCGACCATTTCTTAAGTGGACGTTACGTCCTCTGGGGCCAAGCTAAGGACGCAGTCTTCTAGGGGACCTCTTCCTTATTCGATGGGTGAGGTCATGAGAACCCGAAGGGACTATCGAGTCTACCATTTCTTAGACGGGCGTTACGTCCTCTGCACCCAAGTTAGGGACCTTCTAGGGACCTCTTCCTATACCCTTGGGAGAGGTCATAAGAAAGGATCTATTAGGGGTAACTGTTTCTTCGGACCGTCCGATGTCAGGTACCCTATCGTCTCAGTCTGTGCTGACTCGCTGATTCGTGTCGTGTCGTGTGGAATATTCTATATGTTTTTAATTAAGTGTTACCTAGTTTCAGAGATTTACATTCTCGATTTTGATATTTTTAGAACTTTCTTTTGTATCCGTATTCTGAAACACTGAAACCTAAACTGTCACCAAATACAGTTTTTGTATTAGTTGTCGTTTTTTACTGTTTAACCTGAAGTAGTTTAATTAAAGACACGAAGTTCCTGCGTCATTTCACCTTCCTGTTAGATGTCTTACCTATTTTTGTAAACGGTGGTATATAGAATATTCCTTGAAAATATGTATCATAAATTTTTTTGATAAAGTTAAGTTGTTATTTTCCTGTTTATTCGTTTAAAATTCCCGTTTTTTAAATTTGTCTGTAAGGAGGTTTCTTCTGTGTATTTACTGGATATTCGTGTATCTTTCTACAAGTTTTATTAATCGGTAATCCTCTACGTTTAGTTTTGGTGTTACTATTCGGTGGGTGAAACGACCGAATCATTTTTTCCCGACTATTATTGTTCATAACCACTCCTACATGTATTTTATCTGGGAAGTATATTACGATCATCTTTGTACCTTACCATGTCGACGAAACCCTGTCAGGAGTCATTGATTCGTTTCAATTACTTTCTGGGTCCTTAAGTGAGGGTTCAGGTATAAGTTCTCTTGACTTTTACATACCGGTGTGTTTTTGAATATTTATGTATAAGTTTCCTTCGTATTAGGAATTACCGGTCTTTCGTTGGGTTTACAGGTAGTAGACTACTTATCTGTTTAATTAACACGATGGAGGTATGTTATCTTATAATAAGTCGTTACGTTTTCCTTACTTTATGACTATGTACAGTGTTGTACCTATGTGGAACCTTTGTTAAACGATTCACTCTCTTTGATCTGTGTCTTCCGGTGTATATCTTACTAAGGTAAACACACGTTACAGGTCTCCTCCGTTTAGATAGTTCCGTCCTTCATCTAAAAAGTCGGGTGTTAACTGTCCCCGACCCTCCTCCCCTTTACCCCTCACTGACGATTGTCAATGGTCCAGATAAAACCTCCTTGACTTTGACAAAATCTTAATCTACATGGTGAGACACTTATTAGATTTTGGGTGACTTAATATGGGGTATTTTCTCACTTAAAATACCTTACGTTTATTAAAGAGTTGTTTTGTCTTACAATACTGGTAAACTTCTTGTTAGACTTTCATGAATCACTATGATTTATACACATAGGGATACTAAGTCGTTAGAGAGAGGACAGATTTATAAAGACTATTAGTCTACGTATCCCCATATATGTACCTCTACAAATAACATAACAAAAACCGTCGTCCTACAATCTTTGTTAAACTTCCAGGTAGTGATCCCTTTATCTATTTATTTTGCCCCACTTACATATGATAGTTTGTAGTACGTCGACATTCGTCGTTACTCGGTCTACCTGTAAACGTGATATTGATCTAGTATGTTTGTCACTTACTATTTTTCTTTATCTTGTTCTGGATATCGTTCGTGGTAAGTACATTTAACTTTTATGTATTTATGTTATATAAGAAGTTTCTACGTACGTTTATGTTCTTACTTCGTAAAAATCTTACCGGTGATCACCATCCTCCCCCGTCACTCTCATTGTTAAGTCCTCTTTACCCATTTTATTATTTTGTCTTCGTTTCGGTTCCTGTACGATCACAACTGTTACACGGTACTGACTTTTCATATTTACTGAGCTGAGAGACGGGAACTCCAGGTTTCTCTCTTTCTCCTACTATTCTTTCCCCTACTCCCCGTGTCCTCCCGTCTTTTTTTGATCTAGTCTACGGGAGGTTTAAGATTGTCTAAAAGAGGTTTTCCACCCTAACACTACCCCAAATAAAGAGGTAAAGAATTTAAAAATTTTTATAAAAATCAAAATTTTCACGTGACCTTACTGGGTCTCCGTACCCTACCCTTCCCTCCACCCTCCACCCCAAGTCCTACCCCTTATGTACATATGGGTACCGCCTAAGTACAGTTACATACTATTTTGGTTATGTTATAACATTTCATTAATCGGAGGTTAATTTTATTTATGTCAATATAATTTTTTAATTTAATTTTAAGTCTGGAATTTTTTTTTATTCATTTTCTAAAATTTTACCGTCTTCAGAATCTACCGCAAACTCACTGTAAATTCCCGTGGAACTACCATGTCTGTTGGTGTCTTAATGTTGGTCATGATAAGGGAACCCAATAATTTCACCTAATTTTTACTGACGGGACACTTCACATTGGATAGTGACAGGTAAGAATAGTCTAGACAGGATCGGAACTTAACTATAAAACTCATGAGTCTCTTAGTAGTCACTGGACCTAGGGTGGGTCAATATCAATTTATGACAGTAAGACGACTTTCTTTCCGTAGACTATCTAAAGACTGACTGGAGCGTTATTCCAGTAGAGTGTTTTCTGAGTCTTTACACATTCTTCTTCCTGGTCGACCCTCTTGGTTTCCCCCACCCGTTCGTAGTCCTTAGAACCTTTAAGAGAACCTCCTATAGAATCGTACAACGGACCGAGAGACGACCCCATTGGGTCATTGGGTGGTGACGACTCGGTGGACTAATATCTTAGTTGAGTTTGGGTTCTAGACCATGGTGTCTTAATCTCCACCCAAACATGAGGGATCACAGAGTGGCACAACCGGACCACGGACCAAGGTGATGAACCATTGGTCTAGGAACAATGATAATAGGACAAAGTAAAGGTAAGACCCACGAGATCAAAGGGGTACTGATCCTACGAGGGGTTAAAGAGGTTCAGGACGAGGGATTGGGATCTAGTGTACTAAAGAACGACAACTGACCAAAAGATGAGGTAAGACCTTCTGGATTTACTAGAGTTCAAGACCAGAATCTCCACTACTGTCTGGAGACTTTCTTCCGTCCCTGTTTCTTACCTGGGTCGCCCAGACACACTGTCGTCTACCTCGGGGTGTTCTCAATTCGGAACTCTTCGTACAACTCCGACTTTTCCCGAGTTCAACCCGTTTCCCTACCCCGCTGTAAAATTAGTTACAAAAGTCGTTCTTCTTGTTTCTTTCCCTATCCGGGTGTCGAAACCCGTCTACCAAGTTCAATTGTCTACCGTCTATCTTTCGTCGTCATAGAAATAAAAATAATATAAGAAGTTGTGTCACGGTATTCTGATCCCTATCCGTACACAATAAGTTTAAAAGTCTTTTGTCTTTCTCCAGTCAAAATCTTTGATGTCTAACTCAGTGAATAGTAATGTTAATTTTTTTTTTTTGATTGTTAGTACTTTGAGTTGTACACAACTGAGTCATGTACGGTCCGTATTACAGACGAAAACTGTATGATAAAGTAAAATTACTTTATTAGTGTGGTTTTGGTACTTCTTTCATCACAAGAAGAGTCTACTCCTTTGACTCCGAGTCTCTTTCACTCAGTGAACGAAACGAACACACACGAACACGACTCAGTGAGTCGACACAGACTGAGAAAACTGGGACAGCTGACATTGAACGGTCCGAGGAGATAGGTACCCCATAAAAAGTCCGCTCGCATGACTTGACCCAGCGGTAAAAGAGGAGGTCCCCTAGAAGGGTTGGGTACCTAGCTTGGGTTCAGAGACCACAGAGGACGTAACGTCCGTCCAAGGAATGGGTGACTCGGTAGTCCCTTGAGGATTGAACGGAATCAAGTATCGCTTTTCTCGGTCCTAAACGGCCCTCGGTCGCACTCCTTAAGGTGGGCACTGTTCCAGTACGGCGTCTCGAGACTACCGTTCCGATTAGTCTGGAGTCCAAAAGGGGGACCTTAAAGGACTCGTAGGTGGGGGGTTTTTATTCTTAGACGGACGAAAAGGTGAGAAGACTATAAGAGACCTTTTTCAGTTAAGTCCCGAAATCAAAAGACGTAAACTTTCTCACAAAGTTAGGTTTTTGGGGAGACTACCGAAAAATCGGACGGACGTCCTGAGTATGTCGACGCGGACACTAACAAAATCCGGAGGACTGGCGTCCTCCGTGTCCTTCGAACTTTGTAGGATCCTTACATCCCCGAAGGCTCCTCAGTTTTAGTAATCTTATCCTGACTAATTTCCAAAGTAAACAACTCGGTTATGAACGACGGTTTAAAAGTATAGGAAATAAAAATCTATATCAACCATATATCTTTTTGTTCATCATCTGGACCATAATCGTTGTAATCTAGAAACTCAATTCGTGGAAGAAACAATATTGGGTGACGCGGAAACAAGATATCTCTACATTGAAATCGCGAAATTCCTCTGCGTCTAATTTCTTTTTGTGAATCCCCTTTGCTTTAATTGTAAGTAATTCCTTCTCTCGGTTTTTCACAATGGTTCGGAGAACCGGTCTTCTATTACATTTAGTGGACTCTGGAAAACATATGTTTTTCTATATGTCTTTCTCAGACCCGACGATTGCGATGTATTAAAACATAATGGGTAAGTAGAGATACATATTAGTTTTCATATTTTCCGGAACTTCCTGTTATCTTCCTCTCGGTCAGCGACCTGACCAAAGGGGGCATAGAGGAGAAATGAGATTAAAGTCCGACTTAAGGGTAGACCCCGCACCTCCGAGTGACACAGATGAATGAACAGGGCCGAAGATTCTAGACATTCTCTCTCTCGGGTTCCGCCCCGTGAAAGGCTATAAGTTTGCCCGTGGCCGCCGGATTGCATCTACCACGTTCGAGGAACAGACCTTGAAATAAAGGTGCATTGGGTTCAATTAGTCGGAGAAGAGAGGTGAATTAGAAGGATCATGTGATAAAGAAGGATTAGATTAGAATATAATTATTTATTTATTCAAAAGGAACGGCTGAGGTAGGTGGGAAGCTTAAGGGACCTAGGTGGTCCCGACCTGGGGCCGTTCCTAAAGTTTGGTCCACAAACTGTTGTTTTGAACACGAGAAGTTTAAGATTTTGTCTAACGAGTACTGTACCTTCTTTATTTCACCACAGGTAATCCTCGGGTGTACTCAATTAATTGTCGTCGGTCATTACGATCTGATTTAGTCTTTCAAAATGGGTCTTTTAAGTCCTTTTCCGATCTTCGGTCTATAGGGAACTGAATTATTCCGTGTCCCAGACGTTACAGTAACACTTAGCTTTCTTTTCGTCGAACCACCTGTTGTCTAATCTGTCTGGACATCGACCTAACTAGTAAAGGATTTTCACGAGGAGTTAGTTGTCTTGTTTGGATGACACGTCCTCCTGTAAGCGCGGGACGGTTCTCTGGGACTCAAACGGGGCAGGATCGGTTGGTAAAATAGTTACTGAACGGATTTTATACATACCGTACACAATTGAACGTCTCCTGTGATCCCTATTAATAATGTGACCTACTGACTAAACTTCTCTAAAAAATCGACTTTACAGGTAAAGGATTTTCACAAAAGTTAATTACATATACTTAGACGAGTCTTCTAGAAACCACGGAACTTTTAACTAACTATAACGGACCAGGATAAGTAGTTAAATAGTCATTAAAACTATTTTATACATACTGCACAAACAGTTTAACGTCTCCTATGTTCCCTATTAATAACATTATCTATTATCTTGATTTTAAACAAGATGTTAGGTTAGTTTTTCACCCGTTTTCTGAGTTTTTCATCTGTTTTCTGGGTTTGACTGTAAAGGGATTTCTTTTGTATGTCTACCGATTATTTGTGTACTTTTCTACGAGTTGAAGTGAGTAATAATCTCTTTACGTTTAGTTTTGGTGTTACTCGATAGTAGAGTACGACCAGTCTGACCGGTAGTAGTTTTTCAGGTGTTTGTCATCTCCGACCTCTCCCACACCCCTTTTCCCTTTGGAGAATGCGACAACGACCCGTACGTTTGACCATGTCGGTGGTACCTCTTGTCATACCTCTAAGAAATTTTTTTGACCCTTATCTTGACGGTATACTGGGTCGTTAGGGTGACGACCCGTATGTGGGGGTCCTTTGGTCTTAACTTTCTCTGTGTACATGGGGTTACAAGTAACGTTGTGACAAATGTTGTCGATCCTGTACCTTTTTGGATCTACAGGTCTACTTACCTATTCTTTCAACGTCATGTATGTGTGTTACCTGACAAAGAGTCGATACTTTCCCTTGTGTAAACTCAGTCAAGGTTTCTCCACCTACTTGGACCTCGGATAGTATGTCTCATTTTATTCAGTCTTTCTCTTTCTGTTTATGACATATAATTGTGTATATATGCTTTAAATCTTTCTACCATGGTTACTCGAATGTACGTCCCGTCGTTTCCTCTGAGTCTACATTTCTTGTCTGAAAACCTGACACCCTCTTCCGCTGTCACCATACTAAACTCTCTTGTCATAACTTTGTACATGTAATGGTACATATTTTATCTACTGGTCCCGCTCAAGTTTATACTTCGTCCCTTGGGTTTCGACCACGAGACCCTGTTTGGTCTCCTTATCCCACCTTTCCCTCCACCGTCCCCCGAAGTCCTACCCCCCTATGTACATATGGACACCAGCTAAGTACAACTACATACCGTTTTTGGTAGTGTTATAACATTTCATTAATGGGAGGTTAGTTATATTTAATTAATTTTTTCATTTATTTATTTTAAACAAGATTTTTTAGAGTAGTCCTACCTTACTACTTGGTTTGTCTGTTCTGCTTCTTCTAGTCGTTCTTTTTTAATTTTCAGGAAAAAAATCCAGATATTATGGTGAATCCTTCTGTAACCTCTCTTCGATGGTTTGTTGGCAGGACACTGTGCACGGTCAAGGACACGGTCAGGTACTGTGTGTGTGTCAAGTCAGACCAGTGCACCAACGGTTCACATTTAATTCAGGTCCTGTCCAAGTTGTCACAGTACTATTTGTCTCCGTGATAAAAAAGGTGGGAGTCGTAATCTCCCACCTTTTAAAACAAAGGACTTTATAAAAACTTACCCTATAAAGTTCAACGACTAACGACACATTATTTAGTCAGTTTGAAGGACCGAATTTTTTTTTCACATAAGAATAGAGTATTAAGACACGTGACTAACTCGAGTCTACTCACCAAGAAGACGACCAAAACGAACCTTAGAGTGAACGTCAATGTCAGTCAATCATCGACCCAGACGGTTACGAGACCTGTCCTCAGGACGTACCCGTCCTGTAGACTTTACCGAGGAAGTAGGTGTCTCCACTACGGAATCAAGAGGAGGTATACCGTATGGTAGGGGACTCCGGAAAGGACAAGTCGTCGCATCGGTTTGTTAATGTACCACCGATCGAAGATTCTCGTGTTTCTATTTTCGACAAGTAGAAAGAATCCGGAATCTTGGTCTTAACGGTGTCAGTGAAGACGGGTAAGACACGTCCAGGTTCTTTTCGGTTTTAAGTCATACCTTCTCTTGTACTTTCTTATAGTCCCCCATAGTAATAACCTCCAGTAGAAACCTCAGGTGACCTCCTCCTGTTAGTACAAATATTACTTATAATGAGATTTTGAGTACGTATCGTACTTTCCTGTTTATTTGAACCCTTAAAATCGTATCTGTACTACAAAACGTTTAAGTGTCGTCCACAAATGTTTAAGAACCTCCTGACACATGTTTTCTCTCGAATCTACATAGGACATATGGGAGTCCCCTGTTTTACTCCTGATCTCCATACAAAAGTCAGTTAACGATTCCTGGATGAAACGTCCTTAATCCTCTCTTCAAAGACAGACTTGTCCTTCAACACAATCATTGGAGATTCAGAGGAAAGTTGAGAGTTTTAGATCGAAGAGTAGTGTACGGAGGAAGACAATTAGTAAAGAACCAAGTCAAGTCAAGTCAGTGAGTCAGCACAGGTTGAGAGACGCTGGGGTACTTAGCGTCGTACGGTCCGGAGGGACAGGTTGTGGTTGAAGGCCTCAAGTGAGTCTGAGTGCAGGTAGTTCAGTCACTACGGTAGGTCGGTAGAGTAGAAGACAGCAGGGGAAGAGGAGGACGGGGGTTAGGGAGGGTCGTAGTCCCAGAAAAGGTTACTCAGTTGAGAAGCGTACTCCATCGGTTTCATGACCTCAAAGTCGAAGTCGTAGTAAGGAAGGTTTCTTTAGGGTCCCGACCGGAGGAAGTCTTACCTGACCGACCTAGAGGAACGTCAGGTTCCCTGAGAGTTCTCAGAAGAGGTTGTGGTGTCAAGTTTTCGTAGTTAAGAAGCCACGAGTCGGAAGAAGTGTCAGGTTGAGAGTGTAGGTATGTACTGATGACCTTTTTGTTATCGGAACTGATCTGCCTGGAATCAGCCGTTTCATTACAGAGACGAAAAGTTATACGATAGATCCAACTAGTATCGAAAGGAAGGTTCTTCATTCGCAGAAAATTAAAGTACCGACGTCAGTGGTAGACGTCACTAAAACCTCGGGGGTTTTTATTTCAGACTGTGATAAAGGCTACTTTACTACCCTGGCCTACGGTACTAGAAACAAAAGACTTACAACTCGAAATTCGGTTGAAAAAGTGAGACGAGAAAGTAAAAGTAGTTCTTCGAAAAATCAAGGAGAAGTGAAAGACGGTATTCCCANCCACCACAGTAGACGTATAGACTCCAATAACTATAAAGAGGACCGTTAGAACTAAGGTCGAACACAAAGAAAGTCGGGTCGTAAAGAGTACTACATAAGACGTATATTCAATTTATTCGTTCCACTGTTATATGTCGGAACTGCATGAGGAAAAGGATAAACCTTGGTCAGACAACAAGGTACAGGTCAAGATTGACACCGAAGGACTGGACGTATATCTAAAGAGTTCTCGGTCCAGTCCACCAGACCATCAGGGTAGAGAAAGTCTTAAAAGGTGTCAAATAACACTAGGTGTGTCAGTTTCCGAAACCGTATCAGTTATTTCGTCTTTATCTACAAAAAGACCTTGAGAGAACGAAAAAGTTACTAGGTCTCCTACAACCGTTAAACTAGAGACCAAGGAGACGGAAAAGATTTTGGTCGAACTTGTAGACCTTTAAGTGCCAAGTACATAACGACTTCGGACCGAACCTCTTAAAACTCGTAATGAAACGATCGCACACTCTACTCACGTTAACACGCCATCAAACTCGTAAGAAAGCGTAACGGAAAGAAACCCTAACCTTACTTTTGACTGGAAAACGTCAGGACACCGGTGACGACTCAAAAGGTTTAAACGACCGTATAACTCATGTCGTGAAAGTGTCGTAGTAGAAAGTCCTAAACTTTATCGAGATGACCTTAAGGTAGTGGAGGTGATCGAAACAAGCATTACTACGAGAGATTTCGGGTGAACTGAAGTGTAAGGTCCTACAGACCGAGATCTACTCACTAGTGTGGTAGTACTAATAGACCCAGTACTTCTAGAAAAAACATGTCAAGAAGACACATAAGAACGGTGTAGAAGAATTATAGAAGACGAAGACAATCCAGGTCTGGTAAAGACAGGAAATATCTCGGGTAGAAACGTACTTTACAAGGGAACCATAGAGATTAAAAGAACTTCTCTAGAGATCAGAAAGGGTAAGACAAGAAAAGGAGATAAAGAAACGTAATTAGCGACTTCTTCCAGAACGATAAGAAACCATACAATCAGGATAGAGATCTGATTCGGTCTAAAATTTAACTTCTTAGACCTATCTTCCCATTTTTCTAAAGACCTGATCGAAGACCAGAATCGAAACGGTTGTCAATAGATGACACACTGAAACCTAGTCAGTTTCAGGGACCCGGAGTTAAAGAAGTAGACTTTTGTCTCCCCTAACGTAAGATTGGAGGCAGGGTCGTGTTCATGTTATTTACCTTAGAAACTATCCGAATGAATTATTGCTTTACCTTTAATTTCATCTGTTTCATGAAATTTATGACGGACCCGATAACAGTCAGGAATTATTTATAATCGAGAGTAATAAAGGTAAAAACAAGTCAGTAACTCAATATAGACTGAAACGTACACTGGGATACGTTTCGTGTGGTCCGAAGGAACAGGAAGTGATAGAGGACCTCAAACGAGTTTGAGTACAGGTAACTCAATCACTACGGTAGGTTGGTAGAACAGGAGACAACGGGGGAAGAAGAGGACGGGAGTTAGAAAACCTCGTAGTCCCAGAAAAGGTCACTCAACCAAGAAACGTAGTCCATCAGTTTCATAACCTCGAAGTCGAAATCGTAGTCAGGAAGGTTACTTATAAGTCCCAACTAAAGGAAATCCTAAGTGACCAAACTGGAGAAACGACAGGTCCCTGAGAGTTCTCAGAAGAGGTCGTGGTTTCAAACTTTCGTAGTTAAGAAGTCATGAGTCGGAAGAAATACCAAGTTGGGAGTGTAGGAATGTACTGATGACCTTTTTGGTATCAAACTGATATGACTGGAAACAGTTGTTTCACTACAGAGACGAAAAATTAGACGACGGACCTAAACAGAATCGAAAAGAAGGTTCCTAGTTCGTAGAGAATTAGGGTACCAACGTCAGTGGCAGGTGTCACTAAAACCTCAGGCTTTTTTATTTTAGACAGTGACGAAGGTGAAAAAAGGGAAGATAAACGGTACTTCACTACCCTGACCTACGGTACCAGAATCCAAATGACAACTCAAAATTCGGTCGAAAAAGTGAGAGGAGAAAGTGGAAGTAGATCTCCGAGAAATCAAGGAAAACGAAAGACGGTGATCCCGCCATAGTAAACGTATAGACTCCAACTATAAAGAGGACCGTTAGAACTAAAGTCGAACACGAAGTAGGTCGGACCGTAAAGGGTACTACATGAGACGTATATTCAATTTATTCGTCCCACTGTTATATGTCGGAACTGTGTGAGGAAAGGGTTAAAATTCGGTCAGGTAAAAAGGTGTAGGTCAAGATTGACAACGAAGAACTGGACGGATGTCGAAAAAGTTCTGCGTCAATTCACCACACCAAAAGGGTAGAGAACTTCTTAAAAGGTGTCAAACAACACTAGGTGTGTCGCTTTCCGAAAGTGTATCAGCTACTCCGTCTTCATCTACAAAAAGACCTTAAGAGAACGAAAAATTTACTAGGTTGTCTACAACAGATAAACTAGAGACCAAGGAAACGGACAAGATTTAGGTCAAACATTTAGACTTTCAAGAACCAAGCACATGACAGCTTCGGATCGAACTTCCTAAAACTCGTAATGGAACGATCGTACACTTTACTCGTGTTAACATGTCATCAAACATCAAGAAACCATAACAGGAAGAGACCCTAACCTTACTTTTGACTGGAAAAGGTCAGGACACCGGTGACGACGTAAAAGGTTTAAACGACCGTATGACTCACGTGGTGAAATTGTCGTAGTACAAAATCCTAAACTTTATCGAGTCGACCATAAGGTAGGGGAGGCGGTGATCGAAACAAGTATGATTACGAAGGATTTCGGGTGGACTGAAGTGTGAGGTCTTACAGACCGAGATCTGTACTCACTGGTGTGGTGGTACCAATAGGACCAGGAATTCTGGAAAAAACATGTACCAATAAAGGTACCAATAGTAAAAGGTTAAGACGTTAATACATATGTTACCTTAACACTCAACGAAATCTGGAAGTCAAGTAAACGACACGAGTTACCACTAGTTTTTTACTGAGTCTTAGTAAAGGATAGATTCAGAGAAGTGGACCATTGGTCCTCGGAAAGTACGGGAACATATCCCGTTCGGGAATTATTTATTGACCTGATTTAGACTTCACCGAAGAGAGACGAGACACGGGTGGTCTCCCGTGGTTTCTTTTTCTTGTTTAGATAAGAGTCGATTCCATGGTTTGTGTCCTTCTATTCCAAAGGGACCACCGAGTCACCGTTTCCTGGGCGGACGGTTCGTCGTCAGAGTCCCCTAATCTAGGCTCCCAGTCCTTCTAGGGAGTCTCTTCCTTTACCGTTGGTCGAGGCCTCCTGGACCCCCGTTGGAAGTGACGTCTCCCCCTCCCTTCCAATGGTCAATGCCCCCTTAACCACAGTCCACCCGAGTAGTCAATGGTCCCTTTGGTCATTTCTCGTGTGGGGAGTGACGGGGAAACGATTCTTGTTAGTGGTCGACCCCGGACCCCGTTCATCCATCCTTCCAGGTCCTAAACTCACCACTCCTTCCGTGACCAGTCCGTTCCCTACATGTCTCTCGTTCTCTTGTCGGTAGAACTTACAGAATTGGTATATGCAAAGGAAACTCCCATTACTTTTACTATACACTCTCAAGGAACCAACGGATCACCAATCTGTGTTGAATCGAAAACCTTCAGACAAAGTGGGGCAGGTGATTCTTGAGTTGTGTTTTCTCCTTTCCCCTAAAGGGTTCCAGTGGTTTATTATGCACCAACTTTTCACTTTCACCTTCGGCGAGTCAACACAGACTGAGAAATTCTGGGGTACCTGATATGTCAGGTACCTTAAGAGGTCCGGTCTTGTGACCTCACCCATCGATAAATGAAGAGGTCCCCTAGAAGGGTTGGGTCCCTAGTTTGGGTCGAGAGGGAGTAACGTCCGCCTAAGAAATGGTCGACTCGGTGGTCCCTTCGGGTTATTCACCAATTCAGGAGTCTTTTTGTTCGGACACTAGAGTCAGGAGCAAGAGCTCAGAAACTGGATACCATTAAAAATACAAAGGTACAACAAAGGAATCGCTATTTCGTGACATTTGAGTGTAGGAGACACCGGAGTCAAGAAAGTGTCGTATCAGAACCCAAACTTAGGACTGAGATGAGGAGTGGTTGACACACTGGTACCCGTTCAATGTGTTGGAGAGGTTCTAAACCTTAGTACAGAATACTAATAATACCAATATTATTAATGTGAAGAAAGTTTCCCGACAACTCTTCTCATTTTTTTTTAACATTACCTTCATTACATTACCTTTTACGGGACATCGTAAAATACGCAACTTAAATGTTCCACGGAAGTATCAATATTTATGAATAAAAACATTTTTTTATTAAAAATAGATTTACTTGACTTTGACTTATTACATCCAGAGTTTACGTCTACGAAAAGCCTCGGTCGGTAAACTTATTTCGACGGACCTACATGTTGTTGTTCCTGAAGACCCCTGACACCGTTTTGTGTCTCGACACCGGTACCCCCTGTTAATTGGAAGTGGTCCTCTTTTGAGTTCGGATCACAACGGTCTAGAGGGTTTTACAGTGCTCTTTAACCGTTAGACCCCAAAATACACGTTTAAAGACTAAAAAAATTCTTTATGACATATCTGGTTTATTTTAGGTCTGGTTGTCGAACAATACGGACGAAAGTTTCGATTAAAATCTCAGGGTATACGTCTGTGTGTTGTGTGATCTTAACTCTTCGAGTTAGGTTGTTTAAGTCCTCTGCTTTACGACGGAGATTAAACCTCCCTTACACGGTTATTATGTTTGTGTGTCCCAACAAAAAGGTTCCTGGAATGAGTCGTCTGTGTGACTTGGGAACCCAAGTCAGAACGGTAGAGACCATATAGGAGGTCGTAAGGAACTATAGAAATCAAAAAGACGAGTAAGGTACGGACTATGGTAAATTTAACGGTGTCAGAAGGTCCAACGGATATTTAATATGTAAGGTGTACTATATATAAAAAAAGAAATATTCCATCTTTTATTGTAAAGTGTTAAAATATTTATATGGTAAGTAAAAATAAATTTTCGGTGGAAGTAATCTATAAGTAACTTTTTTCAGGAGACATTCGTTACTGATCTGCCTCTTTTCCCCAACTCAACACATCTTAGAAAATTATAGTTTGAGAGTTATGTGTCATTTTTATTTTCAGTAAAACACGGTCAGTTGCTTCCTTTCATTTGACACCCGTGTAGTCTGGTCGTTTCTCTTTTACGTCATAATTCACTTTCACTTTTTTCCCCCGTCACACTTGATCGTCTTATCAAGTTAGCTTTGAAGATTTCTAGGAATCAACAAAAGTCGAGAGATGAAACTGTCCAAGTTCGGGGCGTCAAAAACGGATTAAAAGTATCTCGTAGAGGTGGTATAGAGGGAAGAAAACACCTTCTTCCCAACTAACCCTTTGGACAAACAAAAGGTAACCAAATGTTAGAACGTTTTACAGGAACCCGTTTGAGTCGGACCACCAAAATGAATATATAACGACACAAAGTCCGATGGGAAACCTGTAACACTCTTCTGTGACTGGACACATATCGGAAAACAAATTTGCACTCCAAAGGTTAATCGTGCCGGTTCTATATTAATACTACTGAGCCAAGAGAATACTAAACAAAGTTTCTTCGAAAAAAATTTCAGTCGGTTTCTTACAATTTCTTTGTACGGTATCGGTCCAGTCACTCTCACCGTGGTTCAATTACTTTGTTCCTCTGTCACTCCGCCCCATCTGCACTGTCCCTAACTCACTCTCCCGGATACTCGTGTTCCGCAGGACATCAGATCTGTGAGTACAGATTACTCCTCTCTCTGTCCCTTGGTTATGGTTCCCGAACACACACGGGACGGAAGGGGGTGAGTAAAACTATACCTTTTCGGTCACACTGTGATTTTCTCTAATTTTTATTAAAATGTACGGTTTCTTTCACTCCAATTAAAAATACTCTGTGTCATTTCTTATCACCTTTATTGTGGTTTCTGAGTCAGGAGAACGAACAATTGACACCAGAATCTGTTCGACAATTGAAGAAACCCAAAGTCAGAATGATTGCTTTCTAAATTAGATGTTTTACTTTCCAAATCTTCTGTTTTCAGGTTCCTGAGGAGGTCCAGACTACCACAGAACAGACGTAAAAGGGGTTAAAAAAAGAACTTTTTACAGTTCAGATATCTTTTCTATTTACTGAATTTCATTGTAGGTATATGAGAAGTGAATCTAAATGGTTAACAGTTGTAAAACAACTTAATCGAAATTGAAAGAAAGAGACAACGATAGATAGTTAGTTAGTAGAAAGATAAGTATATGTCTCCTTTATGTCCTCCTTTTTCATATATAAAAATAATAGACAATAATTCAGTAAATTTAATTCAGCGTCTGTAAGTACTGTAAAGTAGCGATTTATCAAGTGGTACGTAGAGGACTCTTATTTCTAGAAGATGTATTGGTGCTACAGAGTTAGTGTAGATTCTTTTGTTGTTAAGGTGCCATTTATTAGACGGATGTTACGTCCTCTGCGTCGAAGTTAGGGACCCAGCCCTTCTAGGAGACCTCTTCCTTTACCGTTGGGTGAGGTCATAAGAACGAACCTCTTAGGGTACCTGTATCCTCGGACCGTCCGATGTCAGGTACCTCAGTGTTTCTCAACCTGTGTTGAATCGCTGATTTAACGTTGTTGTTATATTAGATTATGGGTTAAGTATAAGTATAAAGATGTTGACACGGTTTAAGAACGTGACTAACAATACGAAAATCGGAAAGTCCAGTGTCACAAAGTTTTGTCACTTGTCACGAGGAGAAAAGGAAACAGGAAACAAATTTGAATATATACAACTGAAAAACTCTTTAAGTCGATAAAAATCTTGTAAAACGTGTGAGACCTATTCCGTCTAACAAAGGAACACCACATCAATTGTACAAGGAGATTGAGATGTAAAGGACATGTGACTCTCCCGACCGTCGAACTAGTCTACGTCTAATCTGTAAAGACGGTTCTACGTAGAATTCGTTAAAACACAAGAAGTACAACGTAGTACGGTCTTCAGTGTGTTACCCAACAGGGTCATAGACACTACAATTCAAACCGGAGAATCAATTCCACCACTACCGGTCTAGAGAGGTCTCATTTTCATGTACAGAAGAGACAGTAATCATTAGACACCCAATTTTGACACTACGGTATACCTATTTGACAGAATCGTATGTGACTTCCAGGAATGGACTTAAGTAGTAATACAACCCTAACGTCCCTGACGGAGTAAAATAGGAAGGAAGATACAAATAATTGATGGTAAGAAGACATTTTTACTCGAAAGAAAAATAAGAAAGAAGAGAGAGAAAGGGACAAGAGACAAAGAGAAGAGAGAGAAAGACAAGAGAGACAAAGAGAGAGAGATAAGAGGGGAAGAGAGAGGGGAAGGGGACGGGGGGTGGGAAAGGAAGAGGGAGAGAAAGTTTATTGATATCAGAGTACTTAAAGTATATATAAATTACATAATATTTGTCAATGTAAGAAACAAGAAAAGTTACAGGTTTACCAGGGTTTACACCGATCTCCGTCTCGGAAATTCTATCTAAGACTTACGAAAAATATTCTTGTGTAACCAAAAATTCAAAGAGGAACAACAGATCGTTATGTTTTATAAAGACTAAGTGATCTATGTCTAAGTCGGTAAGAGATTCCTCAGGAAAAAGAAAAATTACCTTTTACTATAAGTGTAACTCTAGATCCGCTATTCACACGAGTAACGGTGATTCACGGTAATGAACATTCAGGAAAGTTCACCCATTTCGATACTTTGTATGTATATATATATATACTTAAGGATATAAGTTTAAATTATATTTTCCAAAAAAATTTTTTGAAGAACATAAAAGAAAAAAAAAGAGAATTTTAGAACTGAGGATTATGATATAGATGAATATCCAAAAAAAAGGAAATTATAACTATATATCAAAGTTTTAACATTATGATTGTAATGATTGTTGATTACCCGTATGATTTAGAAATCAAGGAAACTTAAGGAAAACAATTTCATCTAGGGTGATTCCCTACCACTCGGTTCGAGGACTATGTATGATTTAAAATGAACTTAGTTAAGAAAAGAGACACACCAATGAAATAGTTATACTATATGTCGATCTAAGTAAACAAAAAATTTAACATAAGGTTAAATCTCAAACGAAAATTAAAAGGTCTATATATTATATGTAGGAGGACATAGGTGAGGAAGATAGGGTCAGGGTGAGGAGGAGGAGTATTTATAATGATGAAAGACCAAATAGGGAACACACAGACACACAAACGAACAAAAACAAACAAACGAACGAAACGTTTTGTGAGGAAAAGGAAAGAAGGATCCGTTTCCTATAGGATGATATGTATAAAAAGATGGAACTAAGAAAGCGGTTTGTTGCATAGGATTTTCAATGAGGTTTAAGTAAGTATTTCTAGAAGGAGTGAGAAAAGGGACATAGCGGTCTATTAAAGTTTCCTTATAAAAGTTTCGCTCTGAAGTCTTTTATTCTTGATTATACATGAGCTGTGACACAGCCTTCTAAAATTTCCACCTTTACCTCTAGTTCACTTGGTTAAAGAGGTGCAGTGTCGACAACTTTGACTCCGAGTCTCCTCACTCTACTGACTGGGGTACCTCGTCTACGACCGGAGTTCTGGGTCTAAGGGGTAGGCCTGACGTCTCGATTAGGGTCTCCGGTCCTTTCGGTCACACTTTCGGGTGACGATCGTAAGGGAGACCCTGACGGGACGAGGTCTCTTTCGATGGAGTCGTTTCTAGGGTGAGGGAGGTTCCATTCGGACGGAGGTGTCTGTCCGACCACAACTTCCATATTCCCATACCTCTTTTACCTTGGAAGAATGTGACAACCACCCTTACGTTTGACTATTGGTGATACCTCTTATACCTCTAAAGAAATTTTTGATCGTTATTTTGATGATATGTTGGGTCGTTCGGGTGATGACCTGTATATGGGACGACGACGACGACGATTCAGCGAAGTCAGCACAGGTTGAGACACGCTGGGACATCTACCGTCGGATGGTCCGAGGAGACAGGAACTCTAAGAGGTCCGTTCTTGCGACCTCACCCAACGGTAAAGGAACTCCTCTGGTCTTAACTTTTTCTGCGTACATAACGTTACAAGCGACGTCATGATAAATGTTATCGATTCTGTACCTTCGTTGGATCCACAGAATCTACTTACTTATTCCTTCAACACCATGTACCTGTGTTACCTTATAATGAGTCGATATTTTTCCTTACGTAAACGTAGTCAAGATTACTCCACCTCCTTGGATCTCGGATAATATGTCTCACTTCATTCAGTCTTTCTCTCTCTGTTTGTGGTATATAATTACGTACATATACCTTAGATCTTTCTACCATGGATGCTAACTAAGATACACGTCCCATCGTTTCCTCTGTGTTTCTTGTCTGAAAACCTGAGGTATCCTCTTCCGCTCCTACCCTACTAAACTCTCTTATAGTAACTCTGTATGTGTAATGGTATACGTTTTGTCTATCGGTCATCTTTAAACTACATAGTATGACCCGTGGGTTTGGGCCACGAGACACTGTTGGACCTCCCTGTCCCACCCCTCCCTCCACCCTCCTCCCAAATCCTTCCTTCCCTGTGTACATACGGGTACCGGTTAAGTATAACTACATACTGTTTTTGGTAGTGTTATAACATTTCATTAATCGGAGGTCAATTTTTTTTTTTTTTTTTTCGGTTCAGGGGAATCGGGGTTGAGTCCTGTAAGACTTCCCGGTGAGGTCGAGGTTTNGTAAGACTTCCCGGTGAGATCGAGGTTTTAGGGTACCCCATTCGACTCGGGAACACTGACATAGGATCGGGATGAAGAGAAGATGGGTCAGGGTGAAGGACTGAAAGGTCCGATACTGGGGTTCCTGTACGGGATCCTTTTGGAGGATGTATATCCAGAGACAGAGTCCCAGGTAGAAAATCCCTTGGGTTGAACTCTGTGGGTTTCAGTAGGTCAATACTCATCTTAGTTTTGATCTGTGACTTAGAAGACTGTTATTTAGACGATATAACGTGATATAGTATGGTGGAACGTCAAGAAATAGTTAAGTCAAGAAATAGTTGATAATTTTTTTTTTTGTACCTCCGGTGATCAGTTTAAAAGACCCCGTTTTCTCAGAGACAGGAATCCAAAGTCAGGTCAAGTCAAGTCAAGTTAGTGAGTCAATACAGGTTGAGAAACACTGGGGTACCTGACGTCGTGTGGTCCGAAGGGACAGGTAGTGGTTGAGGGTCTCGAACGAGTTTGAGTACAGGTAACTCAGTCACTACGGTAGGTTGGTAGAGTAGGAGACAGCAGGGGAAGAGGAGGACGGAAGTTAGGAAGGGTCTTAGTCCCAGAAAAGTTTACTCAGTCGAGAAACGTAGTCCACCGGTTTCATAACCTCAAAGTCGAAATTGTAGTCAGGAAGGTTACTTGTAAGTCCTGACTAAAGGAAATCCTACCTGACCAACCTAGAGGAACTCAGGTTCCCTGAGAGTTCTAGAAGAGGTTGTGGTAGAAATCTGAATCAATGTAGTTTCTATTATAAAATAAAAACGAAATAAATTTTGCGTCACACATTGGGTCTATGGTCGATTCTAGAGAGTTACGAAACGGTAAACCGATTCTGAGTGAGTTTCAGGGTGAGGTACGATACACCTTTGTGTTTTGAAAAACACTCTAAAGACTTTTAAGAGTTTGTCGAATATAAGAATTTTGTTAAAACCGAGACCAAGGACGAAGATTTTAACGACAGACCTTGTATAATCCGTGGTTATTTATAAATAACAAACAATCGGTTCTTTGAGAAAGGAGAAGACTCTTATTACGGGGGAAGGAAACCCCTTTGTTGACGAAAAGGGAGTAGAGAAAGGTGTGAGATTGTACACTAGGTTTCCTCTCATCGATAGAAAAATGTGTACCTATAAAATCGACAGTACAAACGTAGTCCCTACTTGTATCCTGAACTAGGTTCGGTTAATTTTGAGGGAAGACCGGGTCACCATTTCTTAGACAGACGGTTACGTCCTCTGCGTCCTCTGGGACCAAGCTAGGGACCCAACCCTTCTAAGGGACCTCCTCCTTTACCGTTGGGTGAGATCAGAAGAACGGACCCTTTAGGGTACCCGTCTCCTCGGACCACCAGATATCGGGTACCCAGTGTTTCTCAGTCTGTACTGATTCGTTCGTACACATGACGTACATGCGATCCCCCGAGATCTTTTAACCTTGTTTTCCTTTTATCAGAAAAGGGGAGACCATCTGTTCGAGAGGCCTCTTCCGTTACCGTTGGGTGAGGTCATGAGAACGGACCTCTTGGGGTGTCTACCTCCTCGGACCATCCGACGTCAGGTACCCCAGCGATTCTCAGCCTGTGCTGACTCACTGAAGTGAAGGTGAAAAGTGAAAGTACGTAACCTCTTCCTTTACCGTAGGGTGAGGTCACAAGAACGGACCTCTTAGGGTCCCTGTCTCCTCGGACCACCCGACGACAGATACCCCAGCGTGTCTCAGCCTGTGCTGACTGCGCTGAATCGTCGTCGTCGTCTGTTCAAGAGACTCCTATTCTCGGACCTTCGACGACGATCCGTGTTGGGGACAACTTACTTCAAATAGACGTGATCCTTATTTATTACGGTCACTTGTTACTAGTTCTCCCTTTAGACTACCACAGATTCAGGGATGTATACTCAGAACTTTCGGTCGAGATGTAAGTAGAAAAGGTGTTATACTTGTCTTTTTTTACTGTATCAACAGTTATCTCGTTCGATTTAATGGAGGGGTTTTCTACCTCTACTACTATTCAACGTCATTGATATAACGTTTTCCTTGCGTCTTAATCTTTTATTGTAATGTTTTAGTTCCACTTTTGACGTGTTAACCATTTCTCCTCCAAAGTCTAATCCTTAAAGATGACATAAAGTGTCAAATAAGTTAACGTCGGACATTACCCTCTTGTGTGAGAGGGGTGGACTGACGACAAGAAAGGAGTGGTCGGTTTGTACACTAAGTTTTTGTCCAGCACCAGAGGAGGTCTTCCTTTAAGTCACCAAAGAGGATAGATTTGAGGGTTGGGATTAAGAAAACGATTTATGAATAGTTCGTTCAAAGTTTCTCGATCCTCCCAAAGATAATAGATACGGGGTGTCTTATCACTGGAAAGTCAAGCGTTTTACCGGAATTAACCGACAGACATATTAGTCAAAGTAGTTTGTCAGTGTCGACCTTAACGACCGAGGTCCCGAAACCCTTCACCTCCAAAGTAGAAAATATTTAAAACTATGACGAAAGAGAGAGAAAAAGATCTTCCCCTTCTTTCCAAATCGGGTCAAAATTTCCGGTCTCCTTCTTCTAGAAACAAAGTCACCATAATTAAACGTTTTAGTAAGAAAAACCTAAGATCCGTCTCATTGAACGACTTTACTACCTGGGTTATACATTAACTACTGTCGTTGGAGGATTGTAGTTGGGGACGGAGGGGTGGTGACTCGTAGGGTCTCCACGATAAGTCTTTTCAGGGTGGTTTTCGGAGGGGTATGACCCCGGATACTCAAGAAAGTCTGTTTCCCAGAAAACCGGTACTATGGCTCAGGAAGGAGCTGTTTCTCACAATTCAGGTTGACTGATCCAATGACGACCCCAGAACTCGTACCTATGAAAGGATCACTATGTAGTTTTTAGGAGGTCCTAATTGAGAAGGACGGATGTCCCCCTGGTATTCCTCTACCTTTTGTGGTGAAACTTACGGTTTGTGATCGAATAGTAGACACATGAACACGAGTCAGTACAGGTCGAGAAACACTGGGGTACCTGACATCGGGCGGTCCGAGGAGACAGGTACCCTAAGAGGTCTGTACTGATGACCTCACCCAACGGTACGAGAGGACGTCCCCTAGAAGGGCTGGATCCCCATATTGGGTGTAGAGGGCACAAAGGATGTCACGTCCGTCTAAGAAATGACTCGGTAGCTCCTTCGGGGGTGTCGAATAGTATAACTAAAAGTTTTGAATTTCAGGTACTCGAAGTTAAAGACGTTGGTATTCTACTTCTTTATCTGATGATGGAGTCTTCCCATGAAACGAGTCCCTTACGACTAACTCATTCGCGTAGTGACTTGATTAATGAAACGATTGATCTACTCAGTCTCAAGAACCAACGTTCGTTATCTTTAAGTTATACTAATTGATTTCGTCCTTCCGTCAGATCCGTTCTATGGTTCCTTGAGTCTCTGGACCTGTCTTTGACTTCTCAGTCGGGTCCTTACACCCGACCTTGGATTCGTCGTCCTTCTGTCGGTTCCAGGACGGTGTCTTTGTCAGGGAATCGTACGTCCCGCACGTGGAGGAGGGAGACCGGCGGGAGCGACGACGACCCGGGAGTTGTGACACGGTTGAGTAAACGATTATGTTACGAGGACAGGTTTTTCTTTGACTTTAATGTAAGATAAAGACCCTATGTTAAGACATGAAAACCCAGAGAATCGAAGTAGTAGGTTACAAAGGTTTTACACACTTAAGTTTATACACTTCTTTAATGGCGTTAAAACTTTGTTGGTAAAGATGGTAGACTCTTTATGGACGAAGACGGTTTCTAAACCTGGAAAAAGACTTCTAATTTCGAGTCATAACTTTTTTTTTTTTTTTCCACCCCTCTGTCTACCTGTCTATCTGTCTATTACGTCTTTTTTTTTTTTTTCCTTTCTTTGTTGATTTTCCTTATGTCGAGTCCGTGGGCTGAACTCGTGGCTTCTGAACCTCCGTTTACACTACCTAAGAAATTCAAAATTAAAAGGAAAAAGTGTGGTCCTAAAATAGATGTCTCTGTTTACCAAAGACCGTTAATAGAGTACGTTTTCGAAATCCAAAATATACCTTCCACAATGTACTCTATCATCTGGTATAGTGGTTAATACCAAAGTGTTCGAGTTTTTTTGGAAATTTTTACTTATTTGGAGTACGTCTTACAAAAGATTTCTGTTTAAAAATAGGGTCTTGACAAGACGGTCGGTATGACTCCTGTCTCAGGTCCACGAAACCGAGGAGGTCACATCGAGTGGGGTCTGTGTCGGATTTCTTAGACCTACGTGCGAGTCGCCACGGAGGTTGTCTGGAGGGGGAGGTCACGACCAACACGACCTCACTCCGAAGTCGTGTCCACACGGATGGCACTTACCTGCTTGGTTGGAGGTTTGTACAAGGGTGCCGCGACCCAAATCCGGAGCCTGAGGTCTGTCCTGCCCCGTCTACCCGTAGAACAAGTTCTTCCAAATTTTGCACTGTACACGAGACCGGGTCTCTCGCAGTGCCCGAAGTCATTATCCTCCTCACAGACGTCTCCCTTTACGACGAAGAAAAAGCGAAAGACCTTTTTCGAGTCGTCGGCGAGGTCGAGGTCGTGTCATTATTTCCAAGATAGTGGGTTCTCCGTCGGAAGGTCGGTACGCCTACGAATCGTCTTTGACGTAGCGGTTCCCACCCTGACTGTAACCTTCGGTTCTCCAGTTAGGATTGGGTAATCAAGTGTGTCCTCTCTCAACCCTTTCCGGTAATTTTTTTTTATATGACCTTTTCAATCAGTAATCTTGGACTTTTTGTCGTCACTTAAATTTACGAACATTTATGTTGGTTTTACGACGTTTGGAGTTAACTAAGGTTTCTAAACTCTGGTCAAAAGAAAGAAAAAAAGGTAAAATCCTTCTTTAATTCTACGTCTGTTTTTATTTTAATCCAATCATTCCATTCCACACTGTAGTGTGTCAAAAAAGGTCTTTACATTCGGTATACTGGGACAGGTTCGACCTGCTTACTTACGGGTACGGAGAGACGTTCCTCCAAGATAATCCCACCCCTTGCCCTTTCTCCGGACTGGTCGAGTCTTCTTCCTTGTCACCCTGGACCCACCTTCATAAAAGGAAAGAACCTTTCCAAACAAAAGAGTGTGGGGTAAGAGGGACGACTCCAGACGAAGGAGTCTTGATCCGTACCTGGAGTGGTGAGACCCTACGGGGGGTGACGGAACACCGAGGGGGACGGGACTGAGTCGATGGGGAGGGTCAGGGAGACCGAGGGTCTTGTGGAGAGTGTGGAAGTAAGTTCCCTCACTTTCCAAAACTGAGAAGGCCTTCCTTGTGGTCGATGTGTTCGTCCACCCTTCTACCAGTGTCTCACATACAAGGGAAGGAAACAAAAACAAACAAACAACTACTCCCGTCTCAACCCCCCGACTCTTTCTGTTGTTTTGTCCCTTAAGAGGACAGGGATCTTAGTCTAACAAGGATTCTGACCTGGACCTCCATCTTAATAAAAGGAGTATCTTCTCTCCCCCTCCTTTCCTTCCTGGTAGGGAGGGCAAGAGTGGTGGGGGCATGAGAGGTGAAAGGGAATTAAGATGGACAAGGGAGACACCGTCGTACGGACCCTGTGTCCGAGGCCTAGGGTCGGATTGAGTAGTACCGGGAGGGTGGGGTGTCTTGGGGTGTGGGTTAAATCCGGACCACGAGACAGACCGTCGAAAACAGGTCACACCCCCTTCCCTCTCCGAACCCCATACGTTTTCTCACGGACCCTTTTCAGGACCGTCTTACCCTTGGTCGTCCGTCTCTCTCTTAATCCTAAGGACCCGTGTAGAGTCCCCTTGAATCAGAACCCTAGATTTATCTCCCGTCTTCCGTCGGTTCCCGTTCTAGATCTTAAAAACAGAAGTTAAACGTTCACTATTACTACGGGGACTCTGATTGTAGTCCTATTGTCGTGTGTGTGTGTGCGTGTGTGTGTGTGTGTGTGTGACATAAACTGAGAGTGTGGTTGGAGAACCGTATGCATTACACTGACAGAGTTATAATATCTGGGACTTTGGGTCGGGATCCTTTGACGTTACTGAAGGTGGTTTCTTTCACGTTTTGTATGTTCTCTCCAAACTCAGAAGATAAGAGTCGTGTAATCACTATTTGTCAGGTACTTGAAGTCGTTAATAACGATACTAATTCTAAATGGTTTTGTTTTTCTCCCCTTTTCTAATATTTCCTTTTTTTCTACATGTAAAAAAAAAGGAAATATTTTCCTTAGAGTCAATTTAGGGGACTACACTTGATTATTGACCTTGAACCACACTATTACCTATACTACACGGTACAGACTAATTATTTAGGGAATGTTCAAAACAAACTAATAATATTAGATTATTCTAGATATATGTGAATACTCTAAAAGTGTTTAATTCATGAAGCGCCGCAAAAGAATGTTGTAATAAAAAGTTTCTCTAATTGTATTAGTTAATAAAATATTCCAAAGTCCCCGAGTACTTCGAAGTGTACTACTTTGTATTTGGTTTATCTTTCTATTAGAAACAAGGTTTAACAAGGATGTATAGTTTGTTCCTACTGTCATAGTACATTCTATTCAACCATAGGAATATCAAACTAAAAATTCTTAGTCAAGGGGTTCCATTCCAAAAATCCTGTATATTTGTGTGTCTCTCTGTCTGTCTGTCTGTGTGTGTGTGTGTTTGCACGCCACCACTTTCAACGAGTCAGCACAGGCTGAGAAACGTTGGGGTACCTGGTATGTTAGGTACCTTAAGAGGTCCGGTCTTATGACCTCACCCATCGGAAAGGTAAGAGGTTCCCTAGAAGGGTCGGGTCCCTAACTTGGGTCCAGAGGGCGTAACGTCCACCTAAGAAATGGTCAACTCGGTGTTCCCTTCGGGTTCTTGTCCTCCATCCACCAGTCCTAAATTAATGAGTGTGGCGGTGGTCCACCTCCGTCTCACGGTACCCAGTGTTTCGGATCTTCCCATTACCTCTTAAACGATTTTAATGTCGAACATCAAGACTCAAGTTTGGAATGTCTAAATATTAGCATTCAGAAAGATAAAGAATAATCTCTATAAATGACTTTATAGTTCCGTTCGTTCGATATTTGTTTGTAAATTTTGTCGAGAGATCTCCCCAAAATGTTTACTTTTAGGGAAGTTAGTGACTTTTAAGGAAAAGAGTGTTTATGGAAGTTTTTTTGTAACGATCGAGGAGGAATACTACGAAATTTACACTTTGAGGGGGTTTAGACCTAATACAGAACGTTTTGAAGTCGAACTCCCGAGACTGGAGAAAGGGTCTCATTCTTTCTCCCCACTTCCCTTAAACTTCCCACCGCCACCCCTTCCGTTGTCCGCCACTGGTCGACCGGACAAACGGGTTCTGTCAGCGTCAAAATCGTCGCTTACAGGGTATAGACCCTTTTAGGGAATCAGAGTTCTTCCGCTTATATATATGTATCGAAGAGTAAAGTCTGAGACGAGGTTTTGTAAGTAAAGAAGAGTAATCCCTTTTTTTCCGTTTACGGGACAGTAGACTACTTGACATGTGTAGGGTACATATCTTTAGGAGGAAATTCGTACTCAGATGACGATCCAGTCCCCACACGAAAGATATAATTTACCTCCATCCTATACGACGTCTACATGTTACACACACGGCTACTTACCACTACGTCTCGTTCACCCTGGTCATAACATGCATTTTTCTGTTCCGGACATTCTTCAGGGAGTCAAGGGGTAGGACTGAAGACTCCGACTGGGAACTCCAGAGACTACTCCGACGGTCCATCTTCCCTTCGCCCTTCCTTTGGTCGGACCCGACTGTCGCCTACGACTGAGACCTCGTTTCTGGTCTCCGAGGTCCTTCCGATATAAATCGGGTCGGGACAATTGTCGAGTGGGGGAACCTATAGGAGTCCGTACATTGTCCCTCTCAAGAACTGTCATTTGGTCCACTTTATTGTGCCTGCCCAAATACTGAACTTTTCTTCTTATGGAAATTCCTTTACTGGATTTTTCCTGTTGAGGCACCCCTAAGTTACTTTTACAATGACAATAAAACACTTAACGAAAGGACTCGTTATATTCAAGTAATATAAGTAAAGGACATGGAAGAGTGTATTAACCAAGCTAGTATTAAATCGAAAACAAATCCTGTGTGAAAGAAATAGTTCAAGTACAAGAACCAGTGTGTCGTGATCGTTTGGGACGAGATATGTGGACAGTGGACGGTCACGGATGATTGACTCCTTTGGTTGTCTTACACTATCACAAGAATTTTTGTGACTAGACCATTCTTAATAAAGGTCTGGGAGGTCTTTCGTCTGGTCTCTACGACTGGCGCCTCCTCCGTTACAGTGCGCTCCCACCACTAGAACGGGACCCCGACGCTCACCGTGTTTACGTCGGGTTACCCTGTGTGTGATGATCTCGTTGTGTAAATAAATGACTTCGACTCCGACCCCTTGTCTTCTGTCGACTCTTTATACCAACTCAAGGATTGAACTGTTACTTATTCGTCCGAGATTAAATGTTGACGTGCCCACACTCTGACGGTATACAATACATTTATCGACACTCAGGGAAATTCTTTTCTTCACCGTACCTCTGTTTCGGGAAAACATGACGACAGACTCGGATGGAACTAGAAGTCTTTTATTTTTCCGTGGACCTATCTCAACGGTCTATTTTATATCCTGCGGGCCAATGTAAATTTACAGTCTATTTATTACCTTTGTAGCACCATCACAAGGTCATAACGTATCGGTACGTGTATGATTTTTATGAGAGGTAACAAATAGATGTCAATTTTAAATTGTCTTACGGGACATAAACATAAACGACTTAGACCATTGGGATGGGGCCCCTGGTTTTTCCTTCCCTGACACTCTACCTCTCTCCTCAGCAGTGCTTCCGTTTCTTTCCCCTTCGACTGGCTCGCCGTCATTGCGGGTTCTCTCCTCTTCGGGTTTGTCTCTCGTTCAGGTCCTCGTGTCTCTCTTGTAATATACGAGAAAGAGAGGAGTCTTTTCTTTTCCTACACTAATTTTACCTTGTTGACCTCTGGTTTATTAGAACCTGTAAAAGCCGCACTATGGTTTTATGTTTGAGTTATCTTCCGAAACAAATATTTCTTTTCATAGAGAGGGTGTTTTATCTTATTTTTCTGTTTCTAGACCATTTATGGTGTCTTTGATATCATCTGTATCTCTTAGTTAAGTCCTTCTGGTTATAACTGTAATATTACAAAGTCTTTTATCTCTTGACTTCTTTTTGTCTCCTTTGATGGTTTTTAACTATAACTTTGCAAGTACCTTGACTTATTATTATCGTTTGTAAATTACCCACTAATGATACACAAAATATTCATAGTTAAATAAATTTAGAAGTTAGTGGGACTCCATCGGTGATAATAATCGGGGTAAAGTGTCTACTTCTTTGACTTCGTGTCTCTTCAATCCATTGAATACCGGTTGTTCCGGTTTTGGTTATAAGTTTAGACCTCCGGTTGAGGTCTCGGGTTTAAGAACTGCAGTCACACAGAATCAGACCTAAGGGATGTTTTTATCTCGGTTTCTGTCCAAATGAACGATAGGGAAGTAGACCCTCCCGTTCGGATCCTTTCGTCCTTACTCCCTTTTCTCCCTCCTTCCGTTCTTTCCTCTTGTTCGTGACGTTCTCTTCCACGAGAGTCCGATCGGTACCGGAACATTATTCATGTCGACCAACGAAATGTCGGAGAACTGTTTGGTTGGCCCTCTCTCGTCCGCGGTGACGGGTTTGTAAGGGTACCCCAAAATCGGGAGGGAGGGACGTGGAGAATCAACAAGGTTGACCGGAAAGTCTCCGGTGGGCTCTTCGGTCCAGGTACCGTAGGTCTGTTCACGTGTGTCCGGTCGTCGTACAGGCATCCGAACATGTGGAAGACCGTCAAAGAACCCGTAACGAACCCGTCGGTTGTTTGTACACATCTACAACCCACCTAGGTCTCGGAGTCCGTAGTCACCCTTGTCCCTGAGGGATCCCGTCCTTCATTTTCTGTCCACCGTACTTCTTACTCCGTCTTAGGACGGTTTAGTACGGACATTCACTGTCCCTTCGAACCTCATCAACGGTGACTTCCGGACCGGTCGGTTCGTCTACTACTGTCTCTGTCTCGAGTCGTTCTTGACCTTGAAGAGGAGACCCCGGAACTTCTTACAACCAGCCACGGTCGATTAGGAGATCTCCCGATAGCCATTTACCGTCGACCTGGGTGGACCTCTCTACGTGTTAACCTGACCCGTGTAAAAAGATACGACTTGACTTAAAAAGTAAAGAGGTGTCTTGACTTATGATTGTCACTGAGACAGTGATGTCGTTTTTGTAAATGACTCCACGATGGGTCACGGTCCGTGATAAGATTACGATGTAAATACAATAAGTAAAATTAGACTGTCGCCATAATCCTCCAAGGACCACTAAAATGTCTGTTTCTATGATCGTGTCTCTCCCAATCATTGAATCGGTCGTGGTATCGACCAAAAACTATATTTCGAGACCCCTCGACCAAAACTTAGACCCAGTAGAGTGAAACCACAGTCAAGTAAATTGATGTTTTTCGGGTGACTTAGTAGTCGTTTGTGTACTCTTTTGAAGGGGTTTACACCTTTAAACGTTGTAGTCCTTATTTTTCTACTAAGATTTTCAAAGGTCCCCCTGTTTAGTATTCTTTTACTCTGAGTCCTACGAATAATCAGAAGGATTGTCGGTATGATTTACGTCCGTTGTTATCTCGTTACTGAAGTTGAAAAATTTCTCTTATTTAAAAGTTGGATCTTAAAATGTAGGTCAGTTAAACAGTTTATACTTTTACGTTATTTCTGTGTATGTCTGTCTAAATCCGAGTCTTTTAACTGCGAAAAAAAAGAATCTTTCGATGATCTCCTACACGTGGTTGGTCGGTTTCTTCATTTAGTTCCTTCGTTTTCGTACTGTAAGATCTCTATCATTTAGGTTGGATCTTCTAGGTAATTCTCTTTTAGGGTCCAACTATTGACGCAGTGTCCTGGACTCTCGGTAGGTGGTTATTGTCTCGACCTTACGTCTCCCAAGTGTTTTCACACAGGCTTTTTTTCACCTGGGTATCCACTATGTTATCTACTCTACTACTTCGTTGACTTTTATTCTTCGTTAATCCGTTGACAATTAAATTTCTTACTGTTTTCCGATATTTTCTTTTCTGTACATTAGTGACATAATAACCAAATTACTATGTTTGTGATTAATAACCATATTAATTTTAATATTATTTTAAACCCCCTCTCCTACTCCTTTCTCTTAAGTTCAATAATTTAGAAGTAGAGAATATTGTGAATATTTAATTTTTTTAAAAAAGAAAAATAACATACACATAGTCTACTACCTACACTTCATTTGGATAACACCGTTAGTAAAATGTTCTATATATATTTAGTTTAGTATTACGAGACGTGGAATTTGAATATACCACTACAGGTAGTTGATAAAGAGTTATTTTGACATTTTTTATGAAAATTTTAACGTTATATACTTATAATAGATTTGTAAACTCTCACCTATGGTCTTTTTGATTTATTTTAAAGTTTCCTCAATGGAAATCGTTTTCTAATCGTCGACCACATCTCGACACATCCTATGATGAACATAATATTAGTAAAAATCGTAATGAATTTCCAGACAGATCAGTTCCGATACCAAAAAGGTCACCAGTACATACCTACACTCTCAACCTGACACTTCTTTCGACTCACGGCCTCTTAACTACGAAAAGTTGACCCACGACCTCTTCTGAGAACTCTCAGGGAATCTAACGTTCCTCTAGTTTGGTCAGGTAGGATGTCCTCTAGTCAGGACCCACAAGTAACCTTCCTGACTACAACTTCGACTTTGAGGTTATGAAACCGGTGGAGTACGTTTCTCAACTGAGTAACCTTTTCTGGTACTACGACCCTCCCTAACCCCCGTCCTCCTCTTCCCCTGCTCTCCTACTCTACCGACCTACCGTAGTGGCTGAGTTACCTGTACTCAAACCCATTTGAGGTCCTCAACCACCGGTCCGTACGACGTTAAGTACCCCAGAGTTTCTCAGTCTGTACTGACTCGTTGACTTGACTGACTTGGAATTTTTCTTAAGTACGTTAATTCTTATCTCGGAGTACCTCTAGGGTTCAAGAAAAGTGTCAAGAAGAGGAACCGTGAACTGACCGAAGTACTTAAGGGTAGGAAACTGAAGAGTGGACACAGAGGACCAACGCGAGGTGGAGACCAAAACTACTAGACCATTGTTCGAGTGTGTGCAGACCAAAACTACTAGACCATTGTAGACCAAGGGGTAAGACGAGTGTGTGCAGGTTCGAGTGAAAGACTGTGACTCAAACTATAGAAAGAGAGGGGGACGGGTAAAGAGATTGAATGTGTGTTCACCGAGTCTTCACACCTAAATTAGTTTTTTAATATCCTTTATATTAGACGACACTGAAACTGAGTCAGTGGAGTGAAGAATATTAAGGAAAAGACATTTCACTCTTTAACTTGGAAATACTAGAAATTAGAGAAAAATAGTTATTGTAAGACAATAAATATAGAACTAGTCTTCCGAACTAAACGTCTCCACATATTTTTATTAGTGTTTCTTTCACTATAGTAGATAGGATACAATTTCCTTTTATTTAGTCACTTCCTAGTATGACCCGAAGCAAGTGAAATAAAATAAAATAAAAAAAAGATTAAAATAAAATAAAATAAAATAAAAAAAATTAAAATTTTAGAAATTAAGAATGTACGCAAGGGTTTGTACTTGGGGGGAGGGTGGAGGGAGGGGTATTGTAGAGACACCCAGTAGGGGTACGTGGTCGGGGTTCGTACGACATAGGACGCAGTCTGTATCTGACCGCTAAGTCAAGAATGTACTATCATATGTACAATCTTACGGTAAGAGGGTTTAGTAGGGTGGGGTAAGTGAAATTTTTCTTCAAACTTTGAGATATGGACTTTGGACTTCTTAGTTACCAGATCTAGACTTAGTTCGGTCACCTTTCGAATTTACCTCTTATCCCACGAGGTTTCAGTAATTTGATCAGTCAGAGCTAGTTTGGAGAAAATACTAGGGAAAATTCTTTCTCCATAAGTTTAGGTCTAATATTGTTACCGAGACCACTGGTCGTGTTACCTCCCTCAAACCAAAATTTGGGAGATTGGTGAATCTTCACTGTCTCCATCATCCTTTCTCTGTTTCCGTCTTTCTACCAGGGACAGTACAACTACGCACCGTCTTTGGTTGTATTGTAACATTTCGTTAATAGGAGGTTAATTTTTATTTATTTTTTTAAAAATTTTAGTATTTTTTTTTTTGGGTGTTTCTGCCAGGGGACCGGGGATAGGTCGTCCTTCTTCAATGTCTTCTTCTCTGGAAACCGGGGAGTGGAGAATTCTTATTCCCATATCTTAGAGAGTCACCCCTTACTCTGTTCGAACTCGGGACCCTGGGAAACCACGTCACGATGTTTCGAACGTGGGTCTGTGTGGATAGGAACTCGTTGTTTTACCTTTTTTTGATATACCCTGATTTTTCTTGATACACATACGTGTCAATCCCGTTTAGGACCTGTTTTCTATGTCTCTGGTATTTGGGGTTGACAGTGAAGACTTCTCGGGTCTCATTTATGTCTCGTACTGGGCACGTGTGTTAGGGTGGATTCGGTGGGAGGTCGGGGTGGGGACCTGTGTAGAGGTGGGAGTGGGGTATATTCCTTGTTCGAATCGGGTGGAGAGTCCCCCGTTGGTTCGTTCCCTTGGACAACAAACAAGAGTGAGTTGGGACTACGTCCTCCCCGGGGGTCATTTCGGAACGGACTCCCGAAGGGGCCACCAGGTCGCCAATTCTTAGGTGGGACGTTACGTTCCTTGTGACCAGACCCTTCTAGGGTGTATGACGTCTCGTTGATTCGAGTACACGGTGTTCATGACTCGGTCGTGAGATCTCGGCCGTTCGACTCTGATGACTCGGTACGTGGCGTTGATGACCTCGAACACGAGATTTCGGACACGAAACGTTGTTCCCTTCGGTGGTGTTACTCTTCGGGTTCGTGGTACTCTTCTCATCTGGGACGAGTGACGTTGATCTCTTCGGGGGTACGTCGTCAATTCTGGGTGGTATCGGCTTTTTATTTTATTTCTATATTTACAATTTTGTTTTTTCCTTCTTTCTTTCTACCAGGGTTTACTGGTTATCTTATTCCTGAGTTTCTACGTGTATAACGGGATCAATTCCCTTTCCTTCTAAAATGACATTGTCGGAAAAAAGGAAAGAGGGTTTTATGTCTTATGGTTTGAGATACTTGATTAGGTGAACGTGACCGAGATAAGGTCTCCGGACGTCCGGGACGTGAACGGGTCGGAGTTCTGACTTCTCGAACCTCAGTCACTGTCTCTGTAATTACCAAATTACCAATCTCCCAAGAATGTGTGGGTTTCGTTTTTCCTTGGACCTCGCTGTGAGTAAGCACCTACCACTCAGTGTCCGTTCTGTACCGTCGTCAGAAACGATGGTCCTCCTCTCCCCCTACTGTCTCCTACTCTACCAACCTACCGTAGTGGCTGAGTTACCTGTACTCAAACTCGTTCGAGGTCCTCTACCACCTCCCGTCCCTTCGGACCGTACGACGTCAGGTACCCCAGCGTTTCTCAGCCTGTGTTGACTCGTTGACTTGTTGTTGTGTAGGTTTCGTTTTTCCTAGGACCCCACTATGTGTAAGTACCTACCGCCTAACGTCCGTCCTGCACCGTCGGCAGAAACGATTGTCCCCGCTCCCTGCCAATGGTCAATGTCTCCCCTAACTTCAGTCCAACCGAGTAGTCAACGGTCCTTTTGGTCGTCTCCTCGTAGTGACGAGGAGTACTTGATAGTACCATCCCTATCAAGAATAGATTTCTAATCTTGTCAGTGATAGACCCCGACCCCCGTTCATGTATCCATAAAGGACTGATCTGAGACTGACTCTCCCTTTCAGTCCACTCCTTCCACACCCACTCCGTCCCCGTCCATCTCGTTCCTTACATGTCTCTCGTTCTCCCGTCGGTAGAACCCACCGGACTAGTATGTTAAACAGTTCAGTCGGAATCCTTGTTTTCCCTTTATTAATGATTGTCCCTTCTACATTTACCGACCAAATGGTATGGAAGATCTCAATTTCTCTTTTACGATCTATGTACTCCAGGGTTTCTGGAACCCAGTGATTCATCTAATCTGAACTACCTTGGAACAGTAACACAGGGTCTCTTTGTGTGTCTCTAGATCCCTCCAGTTAGAAAACTTCCTAATCACTAGGTATTCAGAAAGTGTTTATATTCTTTAATTCGTTTAAACTATATATAACTTCATCACATGTGAGTATGTGTAGATTTGTGTGTGTATGTAAGACTCTTCGTCTGTCATTTGTCTTATGGTCTTCTTTTCCTTATCTTTACTTGGAATTTTTAGGATGTCTCCCTCCTCTTTAGTGATTCCTAGGGGTCCGGAGACGATTTTGACCTAACTAAAAAATTTTTATCCCTTAAGGTTAGGACGATTTCCCGAATATAATATCGTGACTAACGACTTGACCCCGTGTGCCCGGATTTTGTTATTTCCACAAGGAACCTCTACCTTGCAAAAGACGGTCATGTCCGAGTCATGTGTAAATGACTTCGGACCCTTATAAGTACCTTAGAAAGGTTACACGGACCGTACAGTGAGTGACGGAATGTATAAAACCGGGTAAGGTATTGTTGGGACATTACCCACTACTACTTTACCCGTGTCTTTTCAATCCCTTGTACGGGTCTAAAGTGTTGATTTTCCGGTACAAGATTTAATACCACGACGAACAACCAGGTGGTCGTCACTACTTTCTCCACTGGGGTCGAGACACACCTTAATCTACACTACTAGACTCTCCCCGGATCTTTGTAAGTGTTTTTTATCTGTCCGTAAATTCCAGTAGATTATCCCTCTTATCAATTCTTATTTCTGATGAACCACAACCGGTACTAAAAGTTTTATAAATTTGTGGTAACTTCTCCTCAGTAGAGAGACCGAAGGTCACTTCTAAACCTCCCCAGTCACCCACTGGACCCAGGGACCTATCCATTAACGACAGTCTACGGACAGTCTCTCTGGATTACTTTTCCTGGGTCAAGTTTTCAGACGTGATGTTTGATTTGAACGGACTTCTGAAAGGTATAACCTATTATTCTCTTTGTCTTAGTTCTCCAAGGAAGTGGAGGAACCTGGGTTTCCGGGGAGACGGACAACGACCCCAACATTTATAGAGGGACCCCGACCAATCCCATACACTATCTACACACACACACACACACACACACACACACACACACNACCACCCCCCCCGCCCAGTTTCTTCAAGAAGTGTTCGGGTTTCTACAGAAAGTCTAGAATATAAATAGAAAGTTTAATACGATTGAATTTTAATAAAGGGTATTACCTAGTCAGGAACTAAATTGTTGTTGTGTTGTTTTTAGGGAAGACTTTATGAATCATTTAGACTACGAGGTTTCTCTCCGGGGTATTAACAGATTTTCGAAGTTCTTGGTGTCACGTCTGGGTGTATTCCATGGGACACGTGAACGAGGAGTTTGCTCACGTAGGATGTACGGGTGGTACTAACCATTCGACTCCTACGAGACCTGTACAGTCACCTTTCTTCCTTCCTTCTTTCCTTTACTTGTTTCACCCCCACTGAGGAATCCCTTACGGTCAAAGTTCCTCCGGATAGGTACAGGGAACACTGGGTAGAGGAGACGTCTTCCGCTCGTCAAAAAAAAAATGACTATGGGTTCCGTATTCGGTTTGTGTTCGTAAGTTCTGTCTGAAAGTCTTGTCTGGGACCTCTACGGTTTCCTGTCTAGATTGTCCTTATTAATTAGTGGATCCTTTTGTCTTGGACTCGGACTCTCTGTTTCGTCGACTGTCCTTCCCTTAAGATATACCTTTTGATAATCTGTACCCACAATTTGTAGGGATGGTAGACACCGTCCTCTTATTTAGTACAGTGGTTCTCGTTAAAGTCCATTTCTTTTCAATTCCTCTCGTCTTGTCCCCTCGGTCTTTACGTCTTACCAGAGAGTCCACCCTTCCTCTAGGTACTAGACCTGGCCTGGGGGTCGGGTCTCTCCCCCTGTGTGGTCCATGGGACGTCCGTCGTTACCACTGGACCGAGTTTTGGTTTACTACTCGTCCGAATGTCTCTCGTTATTGTCTCCGGAGGAGAGTCTTAAGACCCACGAATAGACCGTTTCACCGGTAAGTTTAAGTCCATCCAACGGCGACTTATTGACGTACGGTAAAAAGTGGGACTGTGCCTTATTATAAACACGTGAAGTTTGTACTTCCTGCATCGTAAACACGTAAGATACGTATAATATATATATATAATTATATACATTACACGACACGACACATCGAGTCAGTACAGGTTGAGAAACGTTGGGGTACCCGACACCGGGTGGTCCGAGGAGACAGGTACCCCCTAAGAGGTCCGTTCTTGTGACTTCACCCAACGGTACAGGAGGAGGTCCCCTAGAAGGGGTGGAAGGGATGGAGTCCTAGATATTAGACGGAGCTGAGGACCCGATCTCAAACTACATACACCTAAAATCTCAGACTTTTGGTCGACTATCCTTTATACGTCTTACTCGTTCAGGGAGCTGTCTCCATCTGTCATCTGACCACCAACGTGTCCTGACTCTCTCCCTCAACCCTCTTTACCTCCCACTGACTGTGGTCCGGACCCCAAAGAAATACTCCACTATTTTTGGATGATCTTACTTAACGCCATTACCAACGTGTTGAGACGTTTGTATGATTTTTGGTGACCTAACACGTGTACTCCACTTACTCAACATACACTTAATATAGAGTTATTTTGATAATTTCCTTTGGTCTTTTGGAAGTCAATCACAGGATTATGACGGTGAATGATCGGTGTACGGGAACCCCTTCAAGAAATGGGAACAGAGTCACAGAGGTAGACGTTTCGTCCCTACTACGTGTCCTGATGGATCGAGTATTCCCTCAAGAGTCACTCTAGTGTGCGCACTCTCTCGGACCGTAGTTCAGGACATATACGGTGTATGTCCATATACATTTCGCCATTTGCAGTCGAAACACGGGTAAATAGAGTTACATAGTTTGTGTACTTAAGTAAACTTTTCACTCCAAACCGCAATCTAACTATGAAGAAACTATCTCCCGGGAGTCTGGAGGTCTCTCCGATCTTTTGACAGCGACCCGAAGGAGACCTATGGAAGACGGTCTTTTGGAGGGGTTTCAACATCAGTGGTCTCTAGTCCGACGGGGTCTGACGAATTTTTGTAGTTCAAAGAAACCTGACTTTGAGTCGTATTAATAAACGTTTAAGTTTTAAAGTCAAATCGTTAATATAATCGGAAACCAATTAATCGAATAACAACAACAACAATCAGCACAAGTTGAGAACGTTACGGTACCTGACGTCGGACGATCCAAGGAGACAGGTACCCTAAAGGGTCCGTTTTCATGACCTCAACCAACGGTAAAGGAAGAAACCCCCTCGAAGGACTGGGTCTTCAGTTTGGGTGCAGAGGACGTGACCGTCCGCCTAAGTAATGGTGGCTTGATGGACCCTTCGGGTTAATAGAATAATAATGGACAATTTACGACAAATAGACCCTCTGTTTTTAGAAAGTTTTGTGTCCTGGGTGTCTTATTTGATACTTTTCCCCAAACCTACCACTTTTCCACCTGTTACTAACTTGGTCAAAGAGGTTCGAGGAAGTCGAGATAAAACCTAAAACCTCCTTCCCACAAACGGTCTCTGTCCCTTGTTTCCACAAAACACGTAAGGGAACACGACTTTACCGTCGCACTCACTGTCGTCTTCCCTTCGTTCCAGAGACTCGGAAAGACCGACGAAGAGTTGTACTGAGTCACACATTTCTTATGTGGACGTTAAGTCCTCTGTGCCCAAGGTAGGGACCCAACCCTTCTACGGGACCTCCTCCTTTACCGTTGGGTGCGGTTATAAGAACGGACCTCTTAAGGTACCTGTCTCCTCGGACTGCCCGATGTCTGGTACCCCAATGTCTCAGTCGGTACTGACTCGTGTTCCGTGTGAGTTGGTGATTCTGGATTAAGACCGAAGTCTTAGATTTACAAAATTTCCGGTCACGTTCCGTTAGATCAAGTATCAGGACCGTGATTCCAGTAGAAAATAAACGTTGTGTCCACTCCAGTTTCGGTGACAGGATCAGTGAGGACAAGGTCCTGTTTGTTTCCGAACTACACCGAACAAAGTGGAGGATTCATTTAAGAATACTTCGTGAAACTCAGAAGTCTCCGTAGAATGTCCGAGTCGTCGTCTCAATAAACGATTTTCCTTGTCAGTGGACCCCGAAACCAAGATGTACCTAGACTAGGACGAGTCCCTCGAGTCATAAATAGGGGCACCGGGTACGTGTGTCGAACAACCTACTACCGGGTAAAGATCTGAACCCTCGAAGGGGAAACAGATACACAGTCGACTGTCTCTTTCTGAGGACGGATATCTTCCAGTTTCATTCATATTCTGACTGTCGACAGAAGATTCTTCAAAGGGTTACACCGTTCATGAGTAAATTCCTGAACTGTCACTAGGTACCGGACTGAAAACCAGAATCCCATCTGTGTTTCTCCTGTTGACTGATATTAGTACACCGACTACGGATTTCGGCAAGAGGACTTCTGTCTAGACCCTGTCTTTAGGTGAGTACCCGACGCCTTTCCACAAAACACCGGAACTTAGTCCTGTCTCTCCTCAGACCGTCGACTTTCCACCGTTGATAGGGGTAACGTCCCAGACTGTAGTATCAGCAAACCCTTTGGAATGTTCTACTATCAATTACGAGGTCCGTGTCGGTGGTTGACTTTCTCTCGAGTCCACCCGTTTCAGGTGGGAACAGAGTCCCGGGGAGGAAGAAGATCGACGACGACGACGACGACGACGACGACGACGACGACGACGACGACGACGACGACGACGACGATTCAACGCAGTCAGCACAGGCTAAGACACACTGGGGTGCCTACCTTCGGGTGGTCCGAGGAGATAGGGACCCTAAGAGGTCCGTTCTTGTGACCTCATCTAACGGTAAAGGAAGAGGTTACGTCCTTTCACTTTTCACTTTCACTTCAACGAGTCAGCACGGACTGAACATCGCTGGGGTACCTGACGTCGGATGGTCCGAGGAGGCAGGTACCCCAAAAGGTCCGTTCTCATGACCTCACCCTACGGTAACGGAAAAGAAGATCGAAGGTACCACTAATACGGGAACACTGACTGTAGTGGATAGAAATTTACGTGATTTTATAAGTTAGTTTAATAAGTCTAAAGTCTTCGGACCCTCGGTTCGACATAGAGAGTTTGAGACGGGTATTGACCTGGGAGTTTCCTATTAAATAAGGGGTAAGAAACTTCCCCCAGAGTGACGTCGGAGACTCGTAATTATTCTGATTGTAAAATGATTCACGGATGTTTCACGGTCCGTCCTGCGGTTCATGATTGAGTAGATTAGGGGTATTTTTGGAGTACTCGTCCCAAGACGATAATAGAGGTAAACGTTTATTCCTTGGACTCCGTGTCTCTCCATTTCATTGAACGGTTTCTCGTACATCAAGCATTCGCCCCCTCCGTCATAGACTTACATCCGTTAGGTCGAGGTTTCCGTTCTGGGATTAGCCCACGCAGTGTTTATGATTACTATCAGTGACGAACGTTCCAGAAGGGGTCCCTTTTATTTTAATTGACCTAAAGTCTCTTTTGTCTACCTTAAACGACCTCTAAATGCCGAGACCGAGTCACGACTTGGGTCGGAAATACTTATTCATCTTACACGTCCCCGATCTCTCCCGTTCCTCCGTGTCCATTCGTTGGGGAACAGGACCCTTACGGGAGGGAGGACAGACCAAAACTAAAGGACGAAAACACCAGTAGTAAGACTGAGTGAGATAATGAGTAAGTCCTTTAAACATAATTGGTGAAAGATACGTTGTCTGTGACCTCCACGGCTTCTTTCTGTGTCTCGGCGATGGGAGCTCCTAGAGGGTACGATTCTGTGGTCGTACACAACGGTGGACATAATCGATCAACCCGGAGGGTCCACCGATTCACCATTTCTTAGGTGGACGGTTCGTCGTCTGTATCCAATTCAGGGAGTCAGTCCTTTTAGGGGACCTCTTCCTGTACCGTTGGGTAAGGTCATAAGAACAGACCTTTTACGATACCTGTCTCCTCGGACTACCCGATAATATCAGGTACCCCAGAGTTTCTCAGTCTGTACTGAATCACTGTTGTTCTTGTTGTATAATAGATCAATTAGATTAGGAACCTTAGTATGACTCTTCATCCGTTCTACCCTTAACTGCACGGGTAAAAATATTAACCCTTATGACTCCGTGATTTATCGATTAACGAGACGGGACCACGGAGGGTTTTAGTGTAGGTGACCTTAAGGTTTACTTCGAGATAAAGTTCACAAAAGACAGAAGGACGGAAACAAATATAATTTCTTTCACTTTCACAATCAGTGAGTCGACACTGGGTGAGAAACACTAGGGTCCTGATATCGGGTGGTCCGAGGAGACAGGTACCCTAAGAGGTCCGTTCTTATGACCTCATTCGTCGGTAAAGGAAGAGGTCCTCTAGAAGGGTTGAGTCCCTGACTTGGGTCCAGAGGGTGTCACGTCCGTCTAAGAAATGGTGACTCGGTGACCCCTTCGAACAAATATAATTACTACACCGGTTAAACAATCGTCCGAAAGTGACCAGTGGTTACTTTACTCTTTTTTTTTTTTTTTCTGTCAGAAAAACAATTTGATTTAAAGGGGGTGAATTTCTGAATAGGAAATGAGATTTTAATACAGGAAAGATGAAAAACCATAATTTTAGGGGAAAATATTTATAACCATCAAAAATAAAAGAAAATTTACGTAAATGTACCGTCTTGTTTTACAATCATTAAATCAACAAAGGGTTTGTACAAACGACGAGAAACTTGGGAGTCATGTATTAAGGACTCTCTCTGTCTTTCAGGTAGGGTAGTAGGTCTCCACATCTATTCGGAGGGTGGTGAACATCATGGATTCCTGGACTCTGGTACCGGAACTGACCCTCCTGTCCCTCCGAACCTCCCTCGAAGCTTACTCCTTCTGTTTCTCAGTACTATTCGACACCGGGAAAAAGAGACTAAATGCACTGTGTACTGAAAGGTATCGGTACCGTTGACCGGTTTTTACTATTCCGACTCATTAAGGTGTTCACGCAATAAGTGTACAGTGGTTTATAACTGAGAATGGTTGGAGGAAGGGGAGTGGGTAGACGGGATTACACAGTTGAGTTTTATTTAGTTGTTTGTTTTTCACCGTCCGTCTACCGTGGGGTCCCTACGACGTCGATTAATGTCTCAACGGTCAGGATCTCAGGGCTCGTCGACGGGGCAAAGAGGTAGAGGGAAGAAGGGATCACTGGTCCCCATGTAAGTGTGTGCACGCGCGCGCGCGTGTGTGTGTGTGTGTGTGTGTGTGTGTGTGTGTGTGTGTGTGTGTAAAATCTACCCTTATCAACTTATACACTCCCTCCTTTCCCAACCCCCGTCGACCCCACTTTTTCTGAATTTTCTAGGATCCCTCATTACCATTGTCATCTGGTAAATAATTATACACGGTCCATACAATCACGGTGGTGTTGAGATTCTACATCTTTGATAATAATAAGAAGGGTGAAATATCTACTTTTTGATTTTGAATAAATGTAACTAGTTGAACAAGTTTCGGTTTGTACGTCGTAAAATACCAAACTTGAGGTTTAATCACGGAAATTAGGGATGTACTCGGTTGAACGTAAATGTCGATGGACCTACGTAAAAAGTTAGTGAGACACGAAAGTAAAGATGTAGTACTATTACCCTGTTAACACCATGGATCGAGTGTCCCAACAACACTCTTTAGTTACTCGATTGTGTACATTACATGAATGTCAGTAAGACCATGTATACACGGGTCGTACACAACCCAATAATAGTTATAGTGACAATAAAAATAATGGGCCATAACAGAAGGAATCGACCTACTTCCCTCACACCTCCAGTGTCTAAAATATTCTTTCTCCTATATAACCCACATACTCTTAAGAACTCTAGATCACGGTTCTCTTGATGTAACGATGAGGTTCCGTGTCGTATTCGGTAAAAGAGATGTGGACGGGTATGGTCCGACTTGTGAAGGTTCGGAACATCTAAAGACTCGAGAACAAGAGAAGTGAAGGAAGACAGAGGAGAGAAGACTGTCGAGTCGTCTCTTCGGTGAGGGGGGTGTAAAGTCTCGGGGGAGAGGTGACTCAGTGATCGACAATCTGACGTGTCGGGGCGTCGTCACCAACCTTACTTTACGGTGTGGTTACCGACCCACCACTACACATGGTGTGGACGTCCTTGAGGGCTACTTCGTATCTCCCTCTGCCCGAGTAGTGAGGTCGGACGATAAAAATTTTCGTTAAAAGTCGTAAGAGGGGGAAGTGACGAAAGGTGGTTTGATACTCTTTTGTAGTGTTAATTAACTGACCTTGTAAGGGTTGTCGACGATGGGTCGAGGTAAGTCCCGTTTACCATGTGTGTTTACTGAAATTTAAATCAGAATGTAAAACATTGTACCTTTTATTTTGGTTAGTGGGGACACTTGTACTCAATACTCAAAGGAAAAGGTCGAAGACATTTATACTCTTTCAGAGTCAGTAGTCGGACTCACACAGTGCTTATACGAAGAAAGAGAGTACTGGAAGAAGGCAGTGACTGACGTAAAAGTTTTCACCGGACCCCGACCCCTGGTCGACAAGAGACCAAGGGAGTTCTCGACCAACGTTTACCACGTAGTGACCGAACACCCAAAAAAAAAAAGAACTAAGAAACTCCCTCCGTAAATTTACACGATTTACCTTCACTTCTTAGTATCCTACCTATTATTCTACAATTTTACCTTTCAAAGATGGTCATCGGTTCTATCTTGTCTACACTCGCATTTTTCGTTTCATATCTAATTTTTTTTTTTTTTCCACGATCGAGGTACTGAGGAACACGACCCAACAAGATCACAGTCAAATAAATGCGACACGAGTCGACGAGTCAGGATAGTCTAAGAAACGTTGGGGTACCTGACATCGGACGGTCCGAGGAGACAGGTACCCTAAGAGGTCCATTCTTATGACCTCACCCAACAGTAAAGGAGAAGGTCCCCTAGAAGAGTTGGGTCCCTAGTTTGGACACAGAGGACATAAAGGACGTAACCGTCCATTTAAGAATTGGTGACTCGGTGGACCCTTCCGAAATGTGACCCACGATGTGAAAGGTCCTTTGAAATGTCTCACAAGACCTAAACTCAAATAGTTTACACTTGGACCTCCCAGGACCCTACATCTTCACTTCGTCGGTGAGACGAGTGACTACGAACGACAACCAATTCCCGTCATCTGGTTCCGTGTCCGAGGTTACCTAAGGTCAAGTAAAAGTGAAAAGGGACAACCCACAGATCGAGAGGAGTCGACGACTTGGGTCGGTGGGTCGTCACTGGGGTCCGGGTGGTGTCCGTGAATCGGTGGTTGACACTCCTTCGTCGGTCCTTCTCGTCTGTGGGAAGGGGTCCCCAGACATGGACGGAGGAAGAGTGTGAATGAGGTCGTCGACTTCTCGGGTCCAAGGTCCGAAGGAACTCTTGAGACTGAGTAGTCGGACACGACCCCGACTAAGTACCAGAAAGAAAAGTTTGGACCGGAAAGGGGACACGGAGGTCGTTGAGACATACGAGATTGACGACTTCATGTAGGGACTGAGGTGTTGCGAGTATTTCCAGATGTGTAGGGACCAACCTATGACTTACTACAGAGGGACCTTTTGGGGACTCAGTCTTTGGGAACTCAGTCTAGTTCCTATTTCTCCTCAGCCTCACACCTCGTGTCTCTTAAAGGTTCGGCTCTCTACGTCGACAAGGGACACACGGACGCGTACACGCGCGTCAGCACTGGCTGAGAAACACTGAGGTACTTGCCATCGGGCGGTCCGAAGAGACAGGTACCTGAAAAGTTCCGTGCTTGTGTCCTCACCCAACGGTAAAGGACCTAGAGATCTCAGAGGACGTAACCGTCCTCCTAAGAAATACTGATCGTGGTGGACCCTTCGGGTGGGACACACGGGTGGAGGAAGGTATGGAGATCAGAGTACAATCTGGGGTACACGGGGAGTCTCTTGAGACTGGACAACGACTGGGTCGTCGACTCTATGCCTCTCGATGGTGGATTGAGTACGGACTCTTTCGACATCGTCTCTTAGTTCCATTAGTATGAACCAAAATGTCCCAACGGGTCTCAAGTCCCTCAGGATAGTAACAGGAACCTTACAGTGACCTTTTCAGGGACTACGACCCTTTCTGACTCCCTTCTTCCTCTTCTCCCGTAGTCTCCTACTCTACCGACCTACCGTAGTGACTACGTTACCTGTACTTGAACCCGTTTGAAGCCTTCTACCACTCCCTGTCCCTTCAGATGTCTCAGTGTTTCTCAACCTGTCTGGTCCGTTGACTTGTTGGTTGTTGTTGTCGCGACAGGACCCAGGGCTGGTTATCCTGATCGCCCTCCCCGTTTCGTTCGGGTCCCCGTTTCTCGACTTCCGTCTGCGTCCTAAGGATCCTTCCTTCGTGGCGGTGGTTGGGGTCCTTACCTCGACGTAGGGGTGTACCTCCCCAGACGTCCTCACGATGTCGGTACTCTCATTCTTACGACCTCTTCGGGTCGTCTCGTCGAGTGTCCCTTGTGTCCCAAGCCGTCGCCGACGGTCCGTTCGTGAGTAAAGGGAGAGGAAAGAGGGAGGAGAGACTGGGACCTCTCCAGTGTTTGACGGATCATTTGACTTTACCCCCACCCACCCTCCTGTCTGTTCCGTATTTCTAAACGACATTTTAAATTCGAGTCTCAAAACCAATTAAAGAACCTAACTCGTGCCGACTCAACGCTAATACAAAACGTTGAATTTCACTGGTACAATTAACTCTCACTCGACCTTTAATTCTCGGACGACCTCAAAAGTCGGATCTCCACCTCTCTCGTAAAGGTAAATTAAATGGTATTCCACCCTTTCCTTTTGATTCAACACCAACGAGTTCCGGTCTCTGGTCCGGAACACATTCGGTCAATGTTGACGGTTGCGTCCCTCTTAGGTCCGGGACACTTGGAGTACGACCCAAACATCTCGGGACCTAAGGAGTTACTACGGCGTCCCTCTTCTCCTCGGTCCGTCCACCGGTCTCCTACCCTAAACCCCCAACAGATGAAAAGTCTCGAAAGCGATGAAAAACATAACCTCAATCTCATACAAAAGTTGACTTCCGTCTTATCTTAAGATAATGAAATTTTTCCAGAATTTTTGACGAAAGACAGAATGGGGTAAATTGGTGACCTCTTTACTTCCGATATCTCCCCTTCTCTACACGGGCACAGCTTCGTCCTGGGTTTGGTCTCGAGACTGAGTATCAGGACTTGGAAGAGGGGTGGTGGGTGTTGGAGGTTGGGGTCGTAGGTGTACCGTGAGACGACCGACTGAAGACTAAAGAGGTGTTGACAGAGTGAAATCTAAAAAGTAGAGGTTTTATTTACATTTCCGTATATACTTTGTCCTGTCTTTTGATCCGGTTCGTTTTCTTTCCAAACCCCCTTCTTTACTCTCAGACTCGACGACCCCTTGTTCGAATCGGAGACTTAGTGGGAACTGGAGTGACCACGGGACAGTGGACGCCTTTGACTTTTCCGTCTAAGGCTCAGGGGTCCGGTAGGTGTGCGTGTTGGGGCCTTAGGCCCAAAAGTGTTAGTGGGGTCCCCTAGACTGACGGTCCCGCCCAGACCAACACGCACAGTCCGGGTCCCACGGGGGACTCGCACCACTGTCGTCTGACCGTGACGAGGACCCGGGAGGAGGGGTGACTCCGTACGGGACCTCGTCGCGGGCTCCCAAAGTCGTCCGGTCCGCCACTGAGGCCGAACCTCCTCAAATTTTCTCACTGGAGATCCGACTCCTCCTCTTCGACTCCCTCCGGTGCCCCTTAGGTACGTCCCTGGTCAAGATCTTCGATCGGGTCGTCTCCGTCCCACAGACCGACGTACTACCTGCAGTGTCTCTTACTTCGTCTCCGTTCTCGACCGGGGTCCGGCCAGAACCCTCCCCTCGGGATTTCGGACCCTTCACGTCTCTCCAGTCTCAAGGTCCACTGTCCCTGGTGTCACTCCCTTCCTCTACAGTTTCCTACTCTTTTCCAGACACGATTTGACCGTTTGAGACCTATTGAGAAACCAGTGGCTGGAAGTACCTTTCCAAAAACACGAAAGTATTGGTCAGACTTAGGGTCTCACCGACTTTTACACAATGAGAACGAGTAGATACTATCATCAAGAGTTGGTCCTCGTTGACACCGTGGGTCCCCTGTAAACTGTCGTAGTCCTCTGTTGACCAACGGTGTTTGACTCTCAACCACCCACACACTGGGGCAGTAGGTGCCTCCCGTCCCCTCGGTCCCCTCGACGACCCGTGGGTTGGTGTGTTCCCTGAAGGGGGTCGTTTATTTGTGGGTAGGGTCTTCCAGTTATCACGGCACCGCCTCTGATACTACCTTAGTAAGTCTCTTGGGTAGTAGGAAACCCCTTTGTGTGTAGACTCTACGAGTACTCTTTTTCGGGACCCCATTGAGACAGGTGTGTGTGATCTCAGGAGGGTGAGACCTCCCGTCCGTCCGGATTTCGGTCCGTGGTCGCACGTCAACATACGATCGGCGGCTCAAAGTATCACTCAAAATAATTTTCTTTTTTATTTGTCGTCGTGTAAAATATTAACCGATTACTAGCCGCAGTTTCGGGCAACCTCCGTGTGGAGGCACGAGGGTGACGTGAGGAGAGAACGGTAGAGGGTGACAGGGTGTCTCTACCGAGACGTCGTAGGGCCCAGTACGTTGTTCCTGAAGACGTAGGAATCGGAGGTAGGGTCAGTGATCCTGAGACGGATAAGTCAAAGGTCGTCCGTGTAGACTACAGAGAACGTTTGGTTCCCCGGGTTCCGTTTCCAGTCACAACCGCCCCACCTCACCATCAGTACCGAAGAGGAGGTTCTTTTCGGTTAATTGAAAGAAAGACCCGAGGAGTCAAAGGTCTAAACATTCACATGGGACTAGGACCGATTAAAGGATGGAGAGTTGATGTCAACACCCGTACACAGGGGTCCTGTGACGAGGTTGAACAGGTCCGACGTCGTGGGGTGAAAGAGGGTTGAGCGAAAATGACACCGTGAGTCGTAACAGGGGAATTCTAAGGTCCCATGGATCCAGGATAAGTAGAGAGTTTCACATGTCGGTTCAGGAAATCTCGTCACCAGGGGTTGTGAAAACTAGGGTCCCTGACCAAAGAACATTCTGTTAAAACGGTGTCTATCCTACCCCACCCCTCCACCACCTCCGTCGTCACGATCACTATCCCTCACTACCCTCTCCTTCTACGTCGAAGTGAACGAACGGACGGTGAGTGGAGGACGACACGTCGGGTGAAGGATTTCCGGTACCTGACCATGGTCCCCAACCCGTGGGGACAGAATTTCCCGTACCGCCCCTCGTCTTAAAGTCTCTCGAGTCTTAAGCTCGAGATGGATTCCTCCCACGACGGTCTAAAGAAAGGTGTGACCTTTGTTTGGGTAAACAATGAAAGTCAGCACTGACTCTACTATAAATACTGTATGTCGTTACACCCTTAATAGAAATCCTCGTCTTTCTGCTTCTGTATGACACCCAGACTATTCTATTTTCGTCGTCGTCTATTTTTGTAAATATTTCCCTCTACTACAGATAGACGGTTTGTCGTCGTTCCTTAGAGTCGGTGATTTGTGTCTCTTTACTTTTCTTCAGTTCGGTCTAAGAGACTACCCAACGTGTGATCGGAGGTAGGAAAGGACGTTCTTCTAAGTCGTTTTCCTCTCTTTTACCTTTCGTTACAACCCACAACCCAAATCTCTATACCACACTGGAACGTATCTTAAAAGGACCCGTGTTCTTCCCTTCCTCCACCGGGATAAATGGAGAGTACCAGTTCCAATACAAATTCATTCAAGTCAAGTCAAGTCAAGTCAGCGAGTCAGTACAGGCTGAGAAACACTGGGGTACTTGGTGTCGTGCGGTCCGGAGGGACAGGTAATGGTTGAGGACCTCAGATGGGTTTCGGTACAGGTGACTCAGCCACTACGGTAGGTTGGTAGAGTAGGAGACAGCAGGGGAAAAGGAGGACGGAGGTTAGGGAGGGTCGTAGTCTCAGAAAAGGTTACTCAGTCGAGAAACGTAGTCCACCGGTTTCATAACCTCAAAGTCGAAATCGTAGTCAGGAAGGTTACTTATGGGTCCTGACTAGGGGAAATCCTATCTGACCAACCTAGAGGAACGTCAGGTTCCCTGAGAGTTCTCAGAAGAGGTTGTGGTGTCCAGTTTTCGTAGTTAAGAAGTCACGAGTCGAAAGAAGTATCAGGTTGAGAGTGTAGGTATGTACTGGTGACCTTTTTGGTATTTTGGAACTGATCTACCTGGTGACAACCGTTTCATTACAGAGACGAAAAATTATACGACAAATCCAACCAGTATTGAAAGGAAGGTTCCTCATTCGCAGAATTAAAGTACCGACGTTAGTGGTAGACGTCACTAAAACCTCGGGTCTTTTTATTTCAGTCTGTAACAAAGGTGACAAACGGGTAGATAAAGGGTACTTCACTACCCTGGCCTACGGTACTAGAAGCAAAAGACTTAAAACTCGAAATTCGGTTGAAAAAGTAAGAGGGGAAAGTGAAAGTAGTTCTCCGAGAAATCAAGGAGAAGTGAAAGACGGTATTCCCACCACAGTAGACGTATAGACTCCAATAACTATAAAGAGGTCCTTTAGAACTAAGGTCGAACACAAAGAAGGTCGGGTCGCAAAGAGTACTACATGAGACGTATCTTCAATTTATTCGTCCCACTATTATATGTCGGAACTGTATGAGGAAAAGGATAAACCTTGGTCAGACAACAAGGTACAGGTCAAGATTGACAACGAAGGACTGGACGTATGTCCAAAGAATTCTCCGTCCAGTCCACCAGACCATAAGGGTAGAGAAAGTCTTAAAAGGTATCACATAACACTAGGTGTGTCAGTTTCCGAAACCGTATCAGTTATTTCGTCTTTATCTGCAAAAAGACTTTGAGAGAACGAAAAAGTCACTACAATCGTTAAACTATAGACCAAGGAGACGGAAAAGATTTTGGTCGAACTTATAGTCCCTCAAGTGTCAAGTGCATAACGACTTCGGACCGAACCTCTTAAAATTCGTAATGAAATGATCGCACACTCTACTCACGTTGACACGTCATCAAACTCGCAAGAGACCGTAACGGAAAGAAACCCTAATCTTACTTTTAACTGGAAAAGGACAGGACACCGGTGACGAGTCAAAAGGTTTAAACGACCGTGTAACTCACGTCGTGAAAGTGTCACAGTAGAAAGTCCCAAACTTTATCGAGATGACCTTAAGGTAGTGGAGGTGATTGAAACAAACATCACTACGAAGGATTCCGGGTAAACTGAAGTGTAAGGTCCTATAGACCGAGATCCAGTCACTAGTGTAATAGCACTAATAGACCCAGTATTCATTCAACCACGTCCAATTTTCGATACTCTCGACTCTTCGTAGTATATGACTTCCCTATTCAAGAACTTAACGTAGTATACTTTCACAATACATCCTCTCGACAATTTTTAGGTCTAAAACGTGGGGTAGGGGTCTCCACGACTAAGTCATCCAGAATGGACCCAGGTCTTCAGACCTAAAGTCTGTTTATGAAGTCTACTAAGACTTCGTCCTTCACAGATTCTTGGGATCCGCCATTTATGACAATACTAGGGGTAAAATGTGTACTCCTTTGACTCCGTATTACGGGTTCAAGTGGTCCGACCAATCACTGTCTCGGTAGAGGGTTCTCTGGATCCCGAGTTCTCTACTCTTTACTCCACCGACCCTGGACCCGCCCCTGAGAGGAGAGTGGGAGAGGAGACTTCGTCCCTCGTCTCAACATTGGACAAAGGTCTTCGTAGGTCTTGAAAGTCTAGTGACTTAGGGAAACTGGAGTTCGTCTGTCTATACGGGTCTGTCCACATTTGTCTGTGTAAGTACACATTTGTCTGTGTGAGTACTTACTATCTCTTTCTCTTCGTTCCTTCCCCCTCTCTCCGTGGAATTTTTCATATTAAATAAAGTTTAAACACGAATAGATCTCGTTAGACTTCTAAATAACCCTGTTTTTGATGAGATTTTACACAACTACGGTTCCACTAATTTTACGATAAGACAGGACAGTCACATGTCTCTCCTCTCCTGTGACGTTAGTTCAAAAGTCTTTTATTATAATTTACTCATTCGTCTCAAAGTTTTGGGTCTTAGTAGTTTCTCATCTCGATCTACATGGAGACCTTCAGTTACACTAATTGAGTAAATAAAATGTCTACTCTTTTGACTCAGAATCCCTCCCCCTCACGGTTCCAGCCAGTCGTCTCGTGGGGTTTGGAATCCTAAGACTGGGGGATCAGACGGAGGTACTTTGACCTTTCCTTTAGTAATTCCACCACAAGGAAGATTTGAGGAAGAAATTATGTGTGGGAAGCAACCTTGTCCCCGACTTCCTTCTGATTTGTCTCCACTCCTTCATATCAGTGGTCAACTGAGTCATCTACCCCCCTTAGAGTCTGTGATAGTTCCACGATTCTCCAGAGGTCAGAGGTCGAGGGAATATCGTAACCTTTACCTCCCCTGTACACTGACTCCCCTCCTCTGGGGTCCTTCCGAAGGGTCGGACGTAGACCTCCCCACTCGAGTCATTAGGGGGAGAATGGTGGAAGGACGGAGACTATGGGTCCCTGTGACGATCTTTTTAGTCGTGGAAACTTTGTGTCCCACATCACCGACCTTCGTCTCCATCCCAAACCTTATCTACCGAAAGAGGGTCGAGTTTTGGGAGTGTCCTCAGGACCTGGTCCGTAGAGTCGAGATGAGTCCAGACCGACGTGTGACGGGTAGGTCAAAATAAAAGATAGTGACGGGTCTGTTTTCGTGTGTAGGGTATAGAACCTAATAAGATTGATTGATATGGGACCCCTTTTCATGACTAAAGTCGGGCTCTCCGGTCGGATCACCGTCAGGAAGGTTATCTTCTCCTTCTTAAAGGTCCCCGGCCCTCTCGTTTCCCACTCCCATGTATGTCCGTTGTCCGGATTCTGATCGACCCTTTCTGATGTCCGGACCCGTCCCTCACTGGGTCCCGAGGACGTGAAAAGGGTGGACTGAGGTAGTCGTACGAAGGGAGGTGTGTACCGTGGTGGTACGCCATTGTAGTTGTAAATTTCCCCGTACCGGGCCGGGGGTCGAAAACTCGAGGGGTGGGAGGACGTTGGTCTGGTCAGTTCGGGTCGAGGTCTCATCGGTGACCTGGACTGACACTGTTCTCGACGTTCCTGGTCTGTCTATATCCCTGGAATTGAAAAACAAAGGAGATGTGTTTCTCTAACATCGGTCCTAATTGTCACACCCGACTTATTCGGGACTCTGCTAGTGGTCTTACCCCTTGGGGTCTTCCTCCTTTTCTGTCAGAGTTATCACTCTCTAGTTTCTGCACACGAATAAAGAGTAAGTTTGACCATTGTTTCGTAACTGACCTTAACTCCAATATCGATGAGTGACCGAAACCGAAATTGGGACAATTTAGTTGAACCTAATTCCTTTTTCCTTTCTACGAGTTCCACAATCGTTACTTTTATTAGGTGACCCATTGGGTGGCGTGTAGTCCGAATAGTTTACCAGCAGTAAGAGACTTGTCTCCCTTCTACACGTCGATGTGATCTTTCTTACTAACGGGACTGTTGGGAGCCTTCAGGGTTTCTTCGGGAGTTCAAGGAAAGTAAAAAGGACAAATAGAACCATTACTTAAGAGATTCGGAAACTGGACGGTCAAGTCAATAGAAAGGGGTAGAGACTGTTTTCGGAACGACACCCCTTTTTATTATAAAAGAATTAGTCTACTCAATAGTCACTCTAGATACCTCATGGAAACTGAAGAGAATCCTCTTTCGGAAACCTATCTTATTCTTATAATTCCTTATAAAATCTGAATAATTTGAGTAAAAAAAAATTGAAATTCTCAACCGATCTCCTTTGGAACTTGAAAGATCGGAAGAGATGTGTTACTTTCCCCCTTTACACTTCTTAAAATTTCTAAAACACGAAGGGTCCACCGTAATCTCCATTTCTTGAACAGACGGTTACGTCCTATGAACCCAAACTAGGGACCCAACCCTTATAGGGGACCTCTTCCCCTACCGTTGGGTAAGGTCATAAGAACCGACCTCTTAGGGTACTTGTCTCCTCGGACCTCCGGTTTCCAGGTGCACCAGTGTTTCTCAGCCTGTACTGACTTCGCTACGTCGTACGTGGGTGTATTTCTTCTGCAATAGTCAAAGATGAAGACCAGTCCTAGGTTGGAATACCGCATAATGGATCCCAAAACTGTCTAGATCCAATAGTAGGAGAGTCAATGAATTGAGACGATGTCAAAGGTTGAGTTACCTGTACTCAAACTCGCTTGAGGTCCTCTATCACTTCCTGTCCCTTCTGACCGCACGACGTCAAGTACCCCAGTGGTTCTCAACCTGTGTTGAATCGTTGACTTGTTGTTGTTGTCAAAGGTTCGAATAAGTTTCCCTGATAGTATCACGGAGGGAACATTTCTATAACAATCCTAATGTATGTTATTACTGGTATTCGTAAATTCTGTCTCGGATCAAGTCATTTACGATCAAAAGAAAGGATATAGTAGTCTTCCTAATAGAATTTAAAGGTAAAATAAAACAGTTCTGCACCGAAATTTGTAAGACCTATAGTGTCCCATGGAGATTGTCACTTGTTTATCGGGGAGACTCATTTTCCTTCAATCGTGTTGGACACATATACAATGGACCTTTCTCTTTAACCGATTTCCTAACGGTATAAACGAAGAATCTCGACTGTTTTGTCAAAGGGTGTTTGACCCACCGAACTTTTCTTTTTTTTTTTTCTCGAAATAAGGGAATGTCAACACCTCTAGTCTTCAGGTTTCAGTTCCACAGTTGTCCCACTCAAAGAAAACCTTCTAAACATTCTCTTTTATAAGATACGGAGAGGGTCTAAGACCCTTTCCCTCGGGGAGTGTCTCCTACCCTGTCCATGTGGAAGGGTCTATGACTCTACGGATTGAACTAGGATTACAATTGTATTTCGGTACCCAGAGTGTCAGACCACCTTACTTCCTAGTGGGTCCTTATTTTGTCCTGTCGTTCACGAAACTGAAATAATAAAGATTGGGACCCTCAATAGGACGGTCTATCTTTAATGTTAGGAGTAAAAAGTCTAATCTGTTGATTCCGAGTCTCCCAAATTGAGTGAGTTCTATTAGGTGGGTCCTCTACAGACTGATCCTGAAGCTTCAGTCGGGTTGGAGTTTCAAGTGTCAAGGAAATGTGCCTATCAACATGACGAGACTTATCAGTCCAGAGGTCTCCTCTCTGAGAACCCTGGACAGGTGGGTTGCCGGTGTCCCGAGTGACACCTGACTCCTATTTCGATAGACGGGACGATATATTGAGACCCGAGATCTAAATAAGTACAAAGGGAACCCCACTATCTTGTCGTCTATACATTTGACATAAGGTGTTACAAAATCCGTGACAAGAAAAGACAACCCTTATTTTATCTGGTTCACGAGAATGTCTCGAAGAGTAACTCCTCTATCTGTCATTTGTTTATTTGTTATTTATATACTGTTGACCACTGATTCATGATATTTCTCCTTTATTGTGTTTCGTTCTTTTTTTACTCTTCGTCTTCTTAGTGCTAGACTGACTTCAAAATTTTTTCCATGAGTCCGACTATGTATCCAATGTATGATATCTCTTCGTTCCCCCATTTGTCAAAGTTGATCCTAACAACCACCGGTACCTCTACCACCTTCGACCATTTAAGAGTTGTCCAAAACTTTCAACTTTCAGAAAACTTTCAACTCGACTGTATTAAACGGCTCTCTAACCCATTCTCTATATTTTCTTTTTATTATTTTCCTGGGACACTGACTAAGGGGTTTTCTATCGAGACCTTGGACACTTACAATGGATTATACCGTTTTTTTTTTTTTTTAGAAAAGTATACCCTAATTTTAGGTAAATTTTACTCTAATATAGGACCTATTAAACCCACCCGGGATTTACGTCAGTGTACATTGAAGTTTTCTCCCTCCCTCTTCCTCTAGATTGTGTGTGTCCTGTTCCACTACACTTCTACCTCGTCTTACTAAACTTCTACGACCGGAACTTCTGACCTTACTACACCGGTGTTCGGTTCCTTACGGTCGTTGGTAGTCTTCACCTTCTCCTTTCCTTTACCAAGAGGGTATCTCGGAGGTCTCCTTGGTTGTGGAACTAAAGTCGTGTCACTATGACTCAAACTTGAAGACCAGAGGTCTTGAACTCTCTTATGTCAACGTAACAAGATTCGACAGGTTAAACACAATTAAACAAAGTTGTCGGTATCTTTTGATTATGTCTGGGGGGAAGAGGTTATAAGGAGACGTGTGATTTGTATAAGAGACACACTGACCATATACCGGACTATCTTCATGTACCTAAACATTCTTTTACTTAACGACAAACTTTATACAAATATAAAAATAAGTATAATAAGTCCAATACGAGATCTAGAATGTGAGAAAGGAAAACATGAGATGTATAGATTCCAGGTAGGTACGACAGCACACATACGTATGGACCATACGATATAGATAGATCGCATCTTGTAAGACGAAGGTTGTCTTTAGGGAAAAGGTAAGACCATCTCTGCCTGTAGATCCAACGAAGGTCGAGTGACGACAGTTTGATGTTGAACTTCTCTTAAAATTTTAGTTCTTAGTCTATTAACGACTACGTCAGAAAAATCCTAGTCCACTTTTCTTGTCTATAATGTCAGCCTGGTTCTGGTATTCTACTATTTGGTAGTCGACACGTTCCCAAAGTTACTCATTGTTAATACTTAGAACCTAAGGCGAACCGGGTAAGAAAGGAGTGTCCAGGGAGACGTGACTGAAAGGGAGAGGGGTTCTCTAGGGTCCTTTAACTTACTGGATTTTTAAGGTCGACGGAACGAACTGTTTAACCTTACCTTCAGCTGTCGACAACAGGGAGGTCGTAGGAGACCCTTTAGGTGTGTTGAGATACAAGGACCGGACGGGAACTAAAGTTTCGATATTACAAGTTATGGTTCACCGTTCACGGTACATATCCTACAATCACAGTCCTTCGTTAAGTTCTCGATCTTCCCCGTCTCTGTCGGGGACCCTCGTTTTCTTCGGTTTCGATCAATCGATCCTCTTTACACCTACTCCACCCGAGTCCACCGAGGTTCACACATTTCTTACTACGATTTTCGTTGACGCGAAGGTGAGTCAGTTCTGTGTCTGTGTCATCTGAACTTGACGATTCTTGGTGAACCGTGTCTGTAAGTCTTCCTGAAAATTTATTCACTCCAATCTCCGTTGTTAGTACGTCAGAGTTTCGACCTTCTACATCTAAGTCTATTCGACACATTCTCGTTTGTGAAACAGACCTTGTCTGGGATTGATCGATAGAATGGAGATAGTGATCAAACGAAGTCTTGTACTCGATTCCGGGAGACGAAACCAAAGGAATAGACAGTTTTCCTCCCAAGTTTTCTACACCGATGTATTTTTATTGAGTTTTACGTAGTGTCTTAATTTGTATTCTCGATCTCAACGTTTTGGGGTTCTCCTTTTGTGTCCTCTGTCAGAAATACTGGAACTTAATCTGTCTAAAGAATTTATACTGTGGTTTTCGTACTAGGTATTTTCTATTTCTAACCATTCAACCTGAAAAAGTTTTAATTTTGGAAAACGAGAAGTTTGTGGTGATTCTTTTAATTTTGTATTCGGTTTTGGATTCCAATATATTTGTCATTAAATACATTGACTATTTCCGTACTTAGGTTTTATATATCTTGAGATTCCCTGGAGGGGGCACCAGTTCACCGATCCTGAGATGTGAGGGTTATGTTCTCCGGGTCCGAGTTAGGGACCAGTCCTTTGATCTGTAACGTACGGTGTTTATTCTGGGTCACGTCGGTTTAAAAAAAAATTTCCTTTTTATTTTCATACGTTTCTTGAGAATTTTAAGTTATTACTCTGTTCTAAACTTATAAATTGGTTTCTATATACTTACTGATTATCTGTATGCTTTTCTACAAGTTGTTGTAATATGTAATCCCTTTATGTTTAATTCTCGTACTATTCAATAGTGGCGTATAAGTGACTTTACTGATGTTCGTTCTTCGGATTGTTATAGTTCACAAGTGTTCCTACACCCCTTTGACCTTGTAAGCATATGAGTGACGAACACCCTTGTGTCTTACCGATGTCGGTGAACCCTTTTTTCAAACCACCAAAGAATTCATCGATTTGTATGTGGATGGTATGTTTAGTCGTTAATAGAGGATCCACATACGGGTTCTCTTTACTTTGATACAGTTGTGTATCTGTGCACACAAGTATCATCGTAATTGGTGTTCTAGGGTTGTGACTTTTTTAGGTTTACAGGTAGTCGACCACTTGTGTATTAGTTTATATCAGATAGGTATGTTACCTTATCCTTACTTCGTGATATTCTCTAGTTATGACATTACATTCATTATTATCCTAACTTAGCGTTTTTGTAAGGAACTTCACTACCTTTGTTTATGTTTTCCGATGTATACATCCTAAGGTAAATATACTTGAGATCATTTCCCTTTTGATATCTATATCTTTTATCACTAATTGGACCTTGACCCCCATCCTTACCCCTTACTTGTCAGTGTTGTTCCTTTACACCCCGACTACCTTCACCATTACCGAAGTTTTAACATACAACAACAATCTCGGTGATTCAATGCAGGTTGAGAACGCTGGACTGGAACACCTGACATCGGACGGTCCGAGGAGACAGTTACCCTAAAGGGTCCGTTCTTGTGACCTCACCCGACGGTGCGGGAGGAAGTCCCAAGAAGGACTGGCTCCCTAGTTTAGACACGAAAAACGCAGAGGACGTGGTCGTCCGACCAAGAAATGACGAGGACGGTGACACACGAACATACGAGAACAATGACTCCTGTCACCGTCTCTCGTCGGGGACCCTGATCCCACTTCGTTCTCTCCACGACTCCCACGTTGTAAATTCCTCTGAGAGTGAGGGTCCGTAGTCGAGACGGAACTCTCTAGGACTCTTTACTCACGGAGGAATTCACACCCGGGACGTCCGTATTGGAGATCCCTCCGTGAGTGAGAGTCCCACCTTTCACATCCCATCCGGGTCTCTCGCCGGAGGAGGTCACGACGTGAGAGTGTGGAGTCACCGGAACGGAATCAGTGTCGGGACGACGTCCCCCGGACCTGGGTTCAGGTGTACGATCTCAATAGGGATGGTCTACACACTGACGTCTGTTCAGATACGGGGATGAAAAGAGCGGACAAGACTGAGGTACTAAGGTCCCGGTGAAATAAGAGGAGATGTCGTTTCGTTTTGTCAATACCTCTATTGTGAGACAGATACTCCAGGGTTAAATCTAAAGGATAGAAGTGTCTTCGTTGGGGGGACCGGCACATTTGGTGGGAGACAGTATAAAAGAATCGTTGAACAAGTAAAATAGGTGTCGTCAATATAAATATGATAAAATGAAATAACGAAATATAGTCAGTTCTATCAAACCTAATGTCACGTCATTATTTTTGGACTTTTAGAGTCCCCGAATTTTGTCGTTCCCAAATAACGAAAGAGTGAGGTGTGCAGACGACACAGTCGACCCTCCAAGTCGAGTCCCTGGGGCGGATACCTAGTCGGTGTATACGTCGTGAATCGACCAGCACCACGGCCTCCCCTTCCTCGAGGTCCCCCCGTGTGTAATTGGCGAGTCGGGTCTTCCTCGTGTGTGGTACAGGTCAGTACTCAGTAACCGGTCGTGAGTGGTAACAGGGGTGGGTGGGCGTCCCCTGGGGACGGTGACGTGAGAATTATACTCGGACTTTCCGTCTTTCACCCTTTCCAAATCCGAGAGACTACTGAGACGTAATAAATAAACCAATCCAGGTTTAGGGGACTGGTCGTACCGGGTAATCCGTCCTGACGGACAGAACAAGCGGTGACATAGGGGTCACGACCGTGGAAACACCAACAAGTCAACGAGTCAGTACCGGTTGAGAATCTCTGGGGTACCTGACATCGTGAGATCCGAGGGTACAGGAGATGATAGAGGGTTTCAAACGAGTTTGAGTACAGGTAGTTCAGGTACTACGATAGATTGGTAGAGTAGGAGACGACGGGTGGAGAGAAAAAGCGGAAGTTAGAAAGGGTCGTAGTCTCAGTAAAGGTCACCTAGTCGAGAGGTGTAGTCCACCGGTTTCATGACTTCGAAGTTGAAGTCGTAGTCAGGAAGGTTACCTATAAGTCCTTCTCTAAGACTTATAAGTGACCGTGGATCGACCACGAAGTATTACTAAACAACGGATTGACTTGTCAAGACCATCAAATCCTAACCACGATTCTGATAACCGACCTACTTACAATCGAGGGTCGTTTGACGAGTCTGGGATCTTCTGAGTCTCCGGTCAAGAAGGTACAGTTGACCTAGGAAAACTTTCCACTTCTTATTAAAGAGATTGACGACGAAAGCGAGTAAAAGAGGACCTTACGGATTGACGTATCCGGTTGCTTGTTCTTGGAGATTCTCAGACCCTAACCCCAGGTTTCGCTATAGGTTTTAGACTTTAGAGAAACATTAAAATAAGAAGTAGCATACACAACTAACTTCTGATTTATATGTAGTGCAGTGTCGTCTTGTTCCGAGTCAAGGATTGAAGACGATAATACAAAACTCCGGGACTCGATGTATAAACTGGGGAAACACGTGCAAAGAAGTATGTATTTAATTCCAAGTCCTAGTAAACGGTGACACGGACACGCTAGTCGGTTGGTTATGCAATCGTTGGTCCCGATACTCTGTTCTCTGATTCGACAGGATCCACTGATTCTTCTATTTACTGACTTTTCATGTAAAGGTTTTCTTTCAGTACGTTTATTATTTTATTACACGGAACTTTTTTTTTCAAGTATGAATGACACTTAAAATATTAAAAAGACAGTATTTTTTCAAAAATTTATAAACGACGATTCAGTGAAGTCAGCACAGGCGGAGACACGCTGGGGTAGCTGCCGTCGGGTAGTCCGAGGGGGCAGGGACCCTAAGAGGTCCGTTCTTGTGACCTCACCCAACGGTAAAGGAAGAGGTTACTCATACACTACGTGAGACTATAAAAGATATGATAGGATAAGATAAAAGAAAAAAAGGGTTTGACGAGTAAACACTCGGAGATTAAATTGGAACATTAGGTGATTATTCGGTGTCATGTCGTTAAACTTTTTGTGACGTGATTTGGAAAGGTTCAAGTGAAAGACCTCCAACCACAAGTGAACCCGTCCAATCCCTCTTCCACCTCGTTTCCCTGAGACAGAGTCACACGTGTCGTAGTTCTTAACTCCCTGTGTCCTTTAACTAGGAATCCCGACTCGGGGAGTGCCCTCGTCGTTCCCGGTTGACGGTAGACTGTCGTCCCGACCGGTGGTCGGAAGTGGTGTGACAAGGGGTCTGACGATGAGGAGGTCACCGTATACGTAAATGGACCCCGAAGTTATCCTTTACACCCAAGGGTCTCCTATTTCGTCAAAAGTTGTAATTTGTTTCCGTACTTCTACTTGTACACTCATATAAATAAAGTCGTAATAGACATTACCGGTTTTGACTTTGTAGGGTTTACCGGTAGTGATCTACTTGGTGTCACATTGACCTGTTTCCTATTGGTACATAGGTAATTTTTATTACTTCATCCATAGATTCATATCATTTAAAAGGTACGATGCCCATACGATTCACATTTTTAGTTGACTTAAATATCAAGTGGTCATATTGAGGGACAAATATAATTAATCAAGTTCGAAATATATCATTTTTATACCTTTTTATGTGAGTTTTAATAAATGTTATTAGTAGACGTCCCCGTACTAATACCCTCTGAAAATAAAACATTCAGTATATAAAGGTATTGTAAACTTGAAGAACGGTGTTCGTACTAAATGATGACTTTACTTTTTTTCGTTATTAAGAGTGAGATTTTTTCATTTTGTGTTTTTCGTCGAGATTTCGTCCTCGTACACAAGGACACTTCAGTGTTTCGTGGGGAAGTCGTCCATTTTACACGAAAGTTCTCAGACTCTATCTTTGGTAAAGATCCTCAAGTACGAGATTCCGATGTGAAAACGAGGTTGTATTTCTTTAAAATCTGTTTTATGTTTGACTCCTTTAAATGTCTAGTATCGTTCCGAGTCTTTGATCTATTTACAGGGATACGTGGTCCTTGTCTTCTTTTCGGGGGATAGGTCCTCGTCCTGACTCCGGTCTCGGACACCCAGTCCAAGACGCTCGTTTGTATCCACCGAAGGGACCACCGAGTTACAATTTCTTAGGAGGACGTTACGTCCTCTGATCTAAAGATAAAGACTCGGTTCCTCGAGGGGACGTCTTCCTTTGCCGTTGGGTGAGGTCATAAGAACGGACCTGTCTTCTCAGACCACCCGATATCAGGTACCGTAACGTTTCCAGCCTGCGTTGACTCGCTGATTGTGAAAGTGAAAGTTTCCACCAAGGTCGTTCCGGTGTCCCTGATTCCCCACCCCCGACACCTCACTCTCTACGACCCTTGTCCCTGATCTCCGGACGAAAGGTTGACCCTTTTCGATCGACCAAAACAAACAAACAAAGACAAAATTTTTAGTCCTTAACAAATGGGACCTACGTAGAATTTTAGTTGACTCCTGCCTTTGAGTCTCCGAGACATTGTTTGAGTCTCCCACCCCACCCCTCCCTCTACCCTCCCTCCACGTTCTCCCTTCCCTGTGCACATATAGATACCGACTAAATACGACTATAAACCGTCTTTTGTTGTTTTAAGACATTTCGTTAATAGCAAGTTAATTTTTTATGTATTTATAAAATTTTTAGTGGACTCCTGAAAAAATTTTTGTAGTAACTTTGACTGTAATACTAAATTAAAATTTTAAGTGGAGAAGGACAGAGAGATGGAGAGGGAAAGAGAGAGGAGGGACATTCAGAGGGAACCTCTAAGATTATGTGTGGGTTCTGACTCTGGAGTGGCTTTACAACCCAAATATATCTCCAGTCTGTTGTGTACATGTTTGAGAAAAGTCCGTGAGACGGTTTATTCGATGGACAAACCTGTACTCTAGACTCTTAAAGGGGTAATACTAGGGTCTCACCCGTAAAGATGCGTAGAGATTCCGGCCGTACTCCCGACCTCCGGAACCCCTTCCCGAATTGTCTCAGTCCCAACCCATTTCTCTGTCTGCCTATCTGCCCCCTTTCTACGGTTAGACATCCATTTACCTGTTTAGGTACTATGTGTACTATTTAAGTATAACGTCATAATATTGTCACTTTAAATTATGGGTCGTTATTGTACCGTGGATCTACCTATTGAGACTTTTTGTATTGTCACTCTATATTTTCGTTGAACGTTGTACCGTACAAAAAATACTATGGTAAGTAAATTTAAAATTTGATGTCCTTTAATTTTCATATATAACAAAACACCGATTTATGTATATGATTTATGATTTTGATATTTTTATAAGTACTGTTAGTTGGTATGACTGAATTCCTGACGTCAATGAAAACCTCTCCCCTCTACCCATCTGTCCCTAGTTATTTCTCCTTGTTTGAACCTACTTGGAGTTTTAGTAGGGGTACGAACATTCTTTGATCACAAATTTACCAGTGTACCAAATCCTAAGGTAAATGCTTCAAACACTTTTCTGTTTTGATATCACTACTCTTGTCTACTCGTCGACGGTCTCCAGCCCCCTACCATGCCAATATTTCTCACAAAACCCCCACTACTCCGGGAAAACATAGAACTTACACCACTGTCATTGCAGTTAGATACTACATGACTTTAAGTGTCCTGATCTTAAGTGTTCCTGTCATCCTACTCTCAAAGGTCTCGGAGGTCCCTCCACCTCCCTCAGTATCAAATTACACCTCCCTTACAGTTGAACCCTTCTACTTTACAAGACCTCTACCTACCATCACTAACAATGTCTTGTTACACTTACATAAGTTACGACGACTTGACATATGAAATTTTACCAATTTTACCATTTAAAACAATAAATATAAAATGGTGTTATTTTTTCAAATTTTTAAGTATCCTGACATGTCACCCCATTTCTTTCGGTTAAAATAACTTAAAATATCGTACCAATAACTTTTTTGATTTTCTTTTTGGACGTCGTTTATGTCTTAACGTTTTACAATTCTAGATGGTTTCGATGTACCATTATATAAATACAGACAATGAGGTAAAAGAAGTGAAAAGACATACAAATTTTACAAGATCATTCAAAAATTATCAAATTCCATCTGAGTTTGTAAATCCCCACGTCATTTGAAAACTCTAGTAAGGGACGTCTAATGAATAAACTTGTCTCTCTCTGTCTCGAAAGGGTCGATTTTGAGGACTGAGGATCCGGGGGAGATAGGCACGACTATTAAAATTTGACTTCGAAAAAACCTTTTTTATTAAAACAAATAAATAAATACCGACATGACCCAGAAGTAACCATGTGCCCGAAAGAGATCGACGCCGTTCTCCTCCGATGAGAGATCAACGTCACGTGGTCGAAGAGTGATACCACCGAAGAGAAAACTCCTTGTACCCGATATCCACGCGTCCGCAGTCGTCAACGTGAGGGTTCGGGATCTCGTGTCCGAGTTATTAAGACCGTGTACCCGAATTGACGAGATCCCGTACAGCCTAGGAGGGTCTAGTCCCTAACTTGGGTACAGAGACCGTAACCGTCCACCTAAGGGACGGTGACTCAGTGGTCCCTTCGGGGATTTGTCTTCAAGATTTAAATATTTAAATAACTAATTTTTAAATCCGAAGAAGTTAAATTCCCCCACCCAATCCTTTTTTTTTTTTCGGTTTGTTTGTTTTTGACACTTCACACCACCCCTTTGAGTCGTCCTGGACCTCTAGTCTCAGGTGAGACACGGAGACACCAAATGGTTTGTAAACAAATGGTTTGTAACGAAAAAGTAGAAGTATACTTCAAGGAAGGAGGGGAAACTTCAAGGTTTACTGGTTGGAGTTGTAGGAGAAAACAGAAATCGATTTCTACAATAAATTTCACTTCCGAAACCGGTAAAACCACTCAATAAGTCAAAAGGACCCAGAGAGGGCACATATATAGAATAGTTTTAAAACAAACTGAACGAGGACAATTATACAGAGTACAGTCGAATTAAAAATCTGGTCGGTCTTCTTGTATCTTCCCATCTCCTTTTAAGGAAGGAGAAACTGTTATAAGAGTTCTTGTCTTAATTTTAAATTAGTCATCGAGAGAAGTCTTCTTCACAATTTTGTTAAAATTTTCTTTTTTCGTGGTTTTACACAGTTAAAGTGAAACTCGATGAGTTTAACTAGAGTATTTTGTAAAATTAAACGAAGTAGATTAAAAACGAAGACGGACAGAAACAAGAGTGGGGTGAGAGGAGGACAGATTTATGTTGAAGTGGGACTTGTCGAAGACACTGAAGAATGACATTGGTTCGGCCTGGGGATACCCGGGACGGGTCCTGTCTGTAGGGGTGACGGTGGGGTACACGAGAGAGACGAAGAAGAAAGACCTTTTGAACATCAGGGTCCGGAGGGGTCGGAGTGTTTTCGGACGGAGTTCTTAATTGCTGACTTTCTTACACTTGTATGTCGTTGTTGTTTTTTAACGTCAACCCGGTCCTCTTGACCATTGTTGAATTTGTCATTTAGTCGGTAGATCGTCAGTGTCTCAAAAATCAAAGAGGGACTTCCTGCATCTGTTGTCATAGACTACGTGTAAAGGACTCAACGAAATGTCTATGATTTCACTTTCGCTTCAGCGAGTCAGCACAGGTTGAGAAACGCTGGGGTACCTGACATCGGATGGTCCGAGGAGGCAGGTACCCTAAGAGCTCCGTTCTTATGACCTCACCCAACGGTAAAGGAAGAGGTCCCCTAGAAGGGTTGGGTCCCTACCTTGGACCCAGAGGGCGTAACGTCCGTCTGTGAACTTGGAGACTCGGTGGTCCCTTCGGGATGTCTATGATTTCGGGGGTGGTTTGCCTTCTGCGATTACTGTACTATTAGTACTCGTACATTGGGGATCTGACCGACCTCGGACTCCTGACCGTTAAAGTTGGGGACACTGTGGTGGGACAATGGAGTGGTAGTTAGTCTCTTGACATGTACTCGGGTAGTGTATGGAATGTTGAGGAAGGAGAGTGGAGCGGGAATTTTGAAATGGGATTTTGGGAAACCCCTCAAACCCGAGAAACTCGTAATCGAGGGGAGTGAGGAGAAAACATGGACGTTATTTACGATATTAAAGGAAGTGGTGTTGGACCACAGTCAACGAACGAAAATGACACACACCCGTTCACCTGGTTCAAACCGAGTCATTGTGGTGGGGTGTAGATATCAGTCCCAATGAGTTCAATCTTGTCCGATAGAAATCTTTTCATCATGAGACGTTTTAAGAGTCCACTTTTTTTAGAAGGTAACGTAGACGTCCTAAGAGTCAACGTTCGTTACCTTGACTGTGGCCTCCGGTTCCTTTGGGTCCGGATGTGTCCCTTTACGTGTCCCTTCTTTCGGGTCGGTTCCTCGGGAGTAGAACGGTCTCTCCTGAGTCGAACTCTATCATGACGAAAACCGTAGTAGTGGTGGTCGTCCTAAACGTGGAACGACGTCGGTGGTCCTTCTTAAAGAGTCGACTACTTTAAAGAGTCGGTGACGTTGAAAGGAAACACGTTGGTTTTTATATAAGTGGTAAGGGATCTCCCTACTGTGTTGAGAATCCAGAAACTTTACGGACGAAGATGAGAATAGAGTCCTCTTCCGTTACCGTGGGGTGAGGTCATGAGAACGGACCTTTTAGGGTACCTACCTCCTCGGACCACCCGACGTCAGGTACCTCAGCGATTCTCCGTCTGTGCTGACTCGCTGAAGTGAAAGTGAAAAGTGAAAGTACGTAACCTCTTCCTTTACCGTTGGGTGAGGTCACAAGAACGGACCTTTTAGGGTACCTGCCTCCTCGGACCACCCGACGTCAGGTACCCCAGTGATTCTCAGCCTGTGCTGACTCGCTGAATCGTCGTCGTCGTCGTGAGAATACAGTCAGTGAACAGATGTCTCGTTGGTCTCGCAGGAAGATTTTGGATTTTGTCTAGAACAGTGAGAACACGTCTTTCGGGAGGTTTCCGAGGGTTTAGAAATGTTACCGGTGGATCTGGAATGCAATAATGAGGGAGAGGTGGTGGAACTAGGGTAGAGGACAATGAGACGAAAAAGTGAGACGAGGTCGACGGACCGGGGTAAAGAACGAAAGAGGTGTGTGGATCGAACAAGGGTAGAACCTCCGAAATAAAAGGAAGGGAGTCTATTTGCATTGAACGAGGGATATGGCGGAAGGGACTGAGGGGGATTTACTTTCTCGTGGAGGGGTGAGAAGGGGTGGGACGTCAGATGAATTAAAAAGAAAGACAATAGTGTCGATTACCACAAGACACACCAGTAGACAAATAGTAGGTAGAGTAAGATCACCTTGTGTTTGGGATGGAATTTGTATTCAATCACGGAATACAAAGGTAAAGACATAGGGGTCTTGGACCTAACCCCGGACCGACTCTCGTCCACGAGTTATTTGTAATCTACAATGACTTCACCTCCACTTCAGTAGACCACTCTTTTTTCCCACTCCTCCTCCCACTCTCCCAGAAGGTAACTCCTCTTCGTACCTACCCTAAACTCTTCCGAAAAGACCATTTCACCTCTCTCGACTGGTCCTTTACGTTTCCAGACAGAGGTCTCGTTACTTTTGTGATTACTCTTAACTATAGTCCATTATACCCGTTCTTAGACGTCAACTCATTGACAAAAAAGAAAGTCGGGGTGAAGTCGTCGGACCTCCGAAGGGACCACCGAGTCTACCATTTCTTAGAAGGACGTTAAGTCCTCTGGGTCCAAACTAGGGAGACAGCCCTTCTAGGGGACCTCTTCCTTTACCGTTGGGTGAGGTCATAAGAACGGACCTCTTAGGGGTGCCTGTCTCCTCGGACCGCCCGATGTCAGGTATCCCAACATTTCTCAGGTTGTGCTGACTCGTTGATAGTGAAGGTAGAAGTGTCGTCGGACCTCCTTGCATGCGTCTTCGGTACAACGTAAATAAGTCGTTGTCCTCACTGGTACGCCCACCCCGTCTCCCCTGGCCACCTTTCCTGGAACTCTAAGCAACCTTTCTTTCATAATCTCCCTTACCCGAAACCCCAAATTCGACGAAGCCCTCCCTTCATTTCTGTTCCTTCACCAGGTATCATACTTCTACGGACGTCCACTCCCTACCGTGACAGGTTTCCTCCGATTACTCGTCTTGGTGGACCCTCCTAACGAGGCCTCTACACCTCTCGGTTCGGTCCTCCGACTCTCGTCACCTTTTTACTTGCTTGTCCTTCCCATTCCGTTTGCCTCCCATGTAGTTCAGACTCTAGAGACTCGTTTAGTCTCAGTCCAGCACACACACACACACACACAATCAGTGAGTGAGTGCAGGCTTAGAGAGTGGGGTACCTGACAGTGGGTGGTCCGAGGAGACAGGTATCTTAAGAGGTCCGTTCTTATGACCTCACCCAACGGTAAAGGAAAGGTCCCCTAGAAGGGTTGGAAGTTGGGCCTGACTTAGGTCCAACGGACGTAACCTCGTCTAACGGATGTCAGACTCGGTGGTCCCTTCTGTGGTCCAATACCCATTCTGGTCCTATTAGTATCCGTTTACATGTTATCTTATACTAAAAACATTTAAAATCATTAGTATTCGGGAAATCGACGTTATTATAGAAAAGTAAAAATAACAATAAAGTGTGTAATGTTATCTCAACTTTAGTAACTAAAGGGTTACTATGAATTTCTAGGAAAAATAACAACTTGATGAGTCCATAATGGTGTACTCTTCTAGATTACATTTTATGCCACTGGTATCGTCCATTGTAAAATAACGTATTAACTTTAGTTTGAAACGATGTGACCGGTCGGACATTTCGGAAGAGATAATCAGACGATCTCTACGGTATTGTTTTAAGGTCCGACCTACCGAATTTGTTGTCTTCAAATAAAGGAGTGTCGATACCTCCAACCTTCAAGTTCTAGTTCCACAACGGTCTCAACCCTCCGGTCACAGAAACCGAAGAGTGGCGGAGAAGTGTTCCGACAGGGAGACACGTACACGCGGGACCACAGACACACAGGATTAGAGAGGAATCTTCTTACACTCAGTCTAACCTAACCCCAGATGGGGCTACGGGAATACCCCGGTATAGAGGCTATGTCAGTGTAAGACTCCAAGACCCGTGCTCCCGAAGTTCTATACTTAACTCAATCCCCTCCTCTGTGTTAAGTTGGAAACTGTGGAAGGTTCGTTCGTAAGACAGAGTCTGTTATATTGGTTTCCTTTTAAGTGAGCATGGTTCGGCGTCACGTGATTAAGTAATAAAGTACGTAAGAGTAAGGTGGTTATAAACTACTCTCGGTAAATACGTCACTGTACCAGATACACTTTGGTTGTCTTATTAGAAAGATTTTACACACAGACTAATCCAGAGGAAGGTCTTTGAGAACTTACCGAGGGGTACGGGAATCCTTCTAAGGGTTTGAAATCGTGTCATATGTTCCATCGGTTCTACGCCTAAGACGAATGTGTCGATGTTAGGGGAGTGTACAGAAAGCGAGGTCGATTTGAGAAACTCATGCCACCAAGGGGTTTATTTAATACGACTCAATGAGGATGGACATACCGGGATCCGTTTTTACATAAATAAGTTGTTTACAAAATAACGGTAGAGGAAATAGTTGACACGATCTGGCGCCCCTACTATTGTTTTGAGGTAGGAATTTCTAGAGAATCATATTTCCTTTACAATCTGTTCGTTAGTTTTTAATGTTAGTTAACTATACGTCACATCAGAGACACACACGCAGACAGATAGACAATCAACGAGTCAGTACAGGCTGAGAAACACTGGGGTACCTGACTTCGGGTGGTCCGAGGAAACAAGTACCTTAAAAGGTCCGTTCTTATGACCTCACCCAACGGTAAGGGAATATGTCTCCTAGAAGGACTGGGTCCCTAACTTGAGCTCAGAGGACGTAACGTCCGTTTAAAAAATGGAAGACTCGGTGATCTCTTCGGACGTTACACATCAGATCTCGATCTGTTTTTACACAGTCCTCGAGTCTCCTCCTATAGATAAATTTAAATGTCTCGTAATCAAAGAGATCATCTGATTATGTGGTTGGAGATTTTAATCTACTTCCTCTTCCGGTTAAATGTCGTGTTGGATATGCAATACAATTATATAACGACTTTATTTAGTCTATATACCAAGGTCAATAATTCTTACTTTATTCACTGTAGAATACATTGATTACTTTACCTTTAACCAATGTGTGGGTGGTTTCATACGTCTTGGTACTTCACCTTCAATTTTTAGGAGGGAACAGTCTTACTTAGGTAGAGACCTCACAAAAATTTTACGTATGTACTGTTAGTGTACCCTGTGAGGTGTACGGATTCTATGGGATTGAGTTATTAGTACACTTTAATCTTCGGTAGTAGTCAGTTACATGAAAATCATAGTACGTTAAACATTACTTCTAATAAAATAAATATGAATTTTGGAAAATCGTGTAGAGGACTCTTCAATGGTCTTTCAAGTTTTCTTTTGACTTCTTTCTTGTTCTTACTATAACAATTGTCGGTCCGATTACGTCTGACTTTTGGAAGGGAAACCCTGGTGAATCCTTAAGACCCATATTACACACAGGGAGACAAAAATCACGTGGTGACTCGAGTGTTGTTCCTTCTCTTTGAGGGTTCACGAGGGTGCTATCTTTCTTGTATTTTCTTTCATGACGCATTCACTATGCTACTACGATCACCACTTCTTGGGCGGATGTTTACGTCCTCTGTATTCTCTGCACCCAAGTCAGGGACCCGACCCCTCCAAGGGGACCTGCCTCCCGTGCCGTTGGGTGAGGTCATAAGGACGGACCTCTTAGGGTGCCTGTCTCCTCGGACCACCTCAGGTGCCCAGTGGTTCTCAGCCTGTGGTGACTTCACTGAATCGTGTGCACGTGTTCACTATGTCATTGTTTCGTTGCTGAGTCGACCCACTCCACTATGACTATACGAGGGTCACTCAAACCCAAAATTTCGGGTGCAGGACTCAGGTGGAATCCACCCCTCACCCTTCTCCTGGGGATAGATTTCCGTCCTGAGAGTTTTCCGTCGGAGAAGTCTCTTTCCGTTTGATTGTTATTACACGGGTGACCGTGTCTCTAGTTCCGTCACAGAAGTGGGTGTAAGACCCATTCCTTTTTACAGTCAGGACTACCCCGCGAATCGTTATATAACGGAGAGTCAATGTTAAAGTGGAAACTCATGGACCTGACACAATTGTCTACCTAACCTCGGACTTCGTAAAGAGGAAATGTCATTCGTACTATGTTATGAAACAGTCGTCTCCCGCGACCTCCCTGTAACGTCCTCCTTCCCCCGAAGAGAAGGACCAAGGACATACGACCCAAACCGAGCGAGAACTAGAACAACGTACGACGCAGTCGTCGCTCCCGTACATCAGTGTGGGTCAACACAAGACGGGTCGGAAAGTCACTGGAGTCACGGGGTCAGGTCCGGACCTCTGGTGGAAAGGTACCGGGAGGGTCGTCTCCGTGGTTCACGAGGTCTGAAGAACGGGTGTCACCGTAAGTTTAGGAACACACGTGTGTGTATTGTCGGAACTATAGCGGACATGGGGTCTCTCGAGAAAGGACGGACGGGTCCTTGACACGTAGACGAACTCAGATCGGTCGGGACACTCGAAGGACCAGAAGGACACTCGAATTGGTGTAGAATGGTTACTCCAGACTTGGGGTCGGATTCAAACAGGAAGGAAAGTCGGAAGAGAAATGTAGAAAAATCAATGAGAGAATAGTATCGAATTATCGAGGAATTTGATTGAATAAATTTAATAACACACTAAAGACAGAGGACTGATCTGGGTCTGATCATGATGACTCTTTGGTTTTAGGGACGGGAGAAGGAATAATTCCCTAGTTTAAATGTAATGAGTCGTCTTTATTCGTGTTTTTGTAACACTTGCTTATAAAGGATTTGGATCAAACGGACCGTAAGAATGTCTCTTTGGTACGACTTGTACTTAAGTACTAGGTTTCAAGTTTATAAGTGTTTATCCATTAGGAAGTACTCCTTCACAACAATGTGTTAAACCAGTTTCTATGATCTTTACAAAATCTTGACGACGACGACGACGATTCAGCGAAGTCAGTACAGGCTGAGATACGCTGGGGTATCTGCCGTCGGGTGGTCCGAGGGGATTTAGTATTATTTTATGATATATAGTTTTCAAACTCTTACATCTATTTCGTTATGAATATTTCTTCTTTAATATTTCTTTTTTACTTGATTCTTTAATATGTTTCTTTAATCCGCTTGTCATTTAAAGTCTCTGATGTCTTCCCTCCTTTAGTATTCCATCCCTTTTGTACGGACTCTTTAACGGTCATAATCATTGAGAAAACCACAATTAAACAGGAACGGAAGTGTTATCCATCAAGTGAATACGTTCATCCTCTAGACTCGGAGCTTCGACAAAGACGGGTGTGCCGAAACCAACTGGGTGTGTTTAAACCCGAAGGTAGAGTCACCGGAGTAACAACAAGTGAGCGATTCAACACAGACTGAGAAACGCCGGAGTGTCTCACTCTTAGGGAACCTGTCGTTCCTCTAGTTTGGTCAGTTAGGATTTCCTTTAGTTGGGACTTATAAATAACCTTCTTAACTTCGATTTCGACTTCGAGGTTATGAAACCGGTGGACTACCCTTCTCGGTTGAGTAACTTGTTCTGGGACTACGACCCTTTCTAACTCCCGTCCTCCTTTTCCCCCTCTGATTGCTATTCTATCAACCTATCGTAGTGGTTTACATGTACTCAAACTCGTTTGAGACCCTCTATCACTTCCTGTCCCTTCGGACCACAGGTACCCCAACGTTTCTCAGTCTGTGCTGACTGGGACTTGTTGTCGTATTCTCACTTTTTTTCCTTCGTTACCGGGTTCCGAGTGAGACTAGGACCCTTAGATTATCTTTTGGGAGAAGGAATAGTTGGACCAAAGTTTTCCGATGTGGGAATGCCCTTTTTTTAAGTCTTCATTTAGACGGGACTTGAGTTTAGGTCAAGTGAAGTCAGTGAGTCAGCACAGACTAAGAAACACTGGGGTACTTAGCGTCGTGAGGTCCTGAGGGACAGGTAGTGGTTGAGGGCCTCAAGTGAGTCTGAGTGTAGGTAGCTTAGTCACTACGGTAGGTCGGTAGAGTAGGAGACAGTAGGGGAAGAGGAGGACGGGGGTTAGGGAGGGTCGTAGTCTCAGAAAAGGTTACTCAGTTGAGAAGCGTACTCCACCGGTCTCATGACCTCAAAGTCGAAATCGTAGTAAGGAAGGTTTGTCTTACCCAACCAACCTAGAGGAACGTCAGGTTCCCTGAGAGTTCTCAGAAGAGGTTGTGGTATCAAGTTTGCGTAGTTAAGAAGCCGCGAGTCGGAAGAAGTGTCAGGTTGAGAGTGTAGGTATGTACTGGTGTCCTTTTTGGTATCGGAACTGATCTGCCTGGAATCAGCCGTTTCATTA